>CM039625.1:18810000-19410000 GCA_022457165.1 Juglans mandshurica | reverse complement strand
GGTCCATGATGTCATCTAATGAACTGGTCCAGGGCATTGGAGGGTTTCTCAACCCCTCTCCTCCACTCGTCAGAGGGGAAAAAGGGACGCTTCTGGAAGAGCTGGATGCGTCCGAGGACTTGGCCCCAACGCGAGCTTTCTTCTTTTTACGCCTGCCTCCGACAGTGGTCCCCTTGTTAAGTTTTTTGTTGGCGATGGGGTGCCCAGAATTTCTTGGTTTAGCACATGGGCCCAGCTAGTTTCCATCAGGAACCTATCGATGTTGGTGGGCGTTAAAAGAGTGTCAGACCAAGTGGACCTAATGGTAGCCATCATCCAAGATTGAACCAAGTGGATGTGAGCTTCCTCTTGGGGAGACAACAAAATCTCAAGGTCATGCTTGTCGAGAACGAGTGACCAAGATGCCCTGATAGGGAATTCCCAATGTGAGGCTTCATTCGTCAGAAATTCCCACACCCTACCCAAGACAAAAAAAAAAAATTCTTCGTCCAATCCTTGGCTTGGGAATACTTATGCTCTAGCTGCACCAATTTGCTGTAGGACCTAACCCTACAAAGGTTCCCATCTAAATGCCTAAACCCATGAAGAGAGAGGAACTCCAGAGCTGTAAAGTCAGGATGGTCATCACCAGTTGGCTCCAAGACCCATCGCCACAGAATGCAGCAGGCCATTAAAATTCGCCAATCATTAGGTACCAATTGGGCCGACGCAAGGCCTAAGACGTCATGAACAGGCCCCATGAAGTGCAGGCAAAGTCCCATTTAAAACATAGCTAAATAGAGGACAATAGAAACTGCCAAACCTTTGACCGGGCAGCGACAACCCTACCGTATCAGGATATTAAAGTGGTCCCTCACAACTTCTAGTTCTTAACGTGAGAGGGTGGAAACCCAGTGATGACAATCGAAGATGGAATGGGAAGCATCTGCTTCGACTCTAGGGTTACCTGTAGCACCTTCGCGATGGACAAAGGAATCATGAGGTCTTGAAGAACCACAACCACGAGGTGGCTTGCGCCTTTGTCTCTGCCAGTAGCCATGGGATGCAAAAAATAGAGGAAAGCAATGCAAGAAGAAGGATGAGAGGGTTTGCCGCACAGGAGGCACGATAGTTTTTGGACGTGAAGCAAGAAAAGGAAGAAAAAACAAAGCTTGTGCAAGAAGATAGGAAGTCAGGGGGAAAAAAAGTAAAGTGGCAAGGAACAATAAATACCTGTGGTGGTTGAAAAAGGAGAATGCATATCGAAGTGATGATGAAACAACTCTGACAGACGTCCTGAAGGAATAACAAAGCAGAACCCCAAACATTGCCCCAAGAATGAGTCTCACCGCATTGCGCGTGGTGAGGACTCGTGGGGTAACCGGAGGGCTTTGGCCCAATTCAAAAGAACCAACACCTCATAGTTTAAAAGCCCCATAGCACAACGTACGATGAGGCTTCATGGGGTAATTGGAGGGGCATCAATTAATTCTACTGAAAGGGCCCAACGACATCTTGTACAAACTTCTGATCGAACAATGTGTGATGAGACTTCGTGGGGTAGTTGGAAGGGCTTTAATACCACCATAAGGGATCGCGGGGTGCCACCATGGGCCTAGGTCATGGTGGCTCAACAAATCATTCCACTCAAGACTCAAGCCTCTCTGAACCGATAGGGTTCATGCCAGTTTGTCAAGGACAAGAATGCCCGCCTGCTTATCCTGGGACAATTGAGATATTCACTCATTCAAAGTGAGTAAATAGCCCGAATGTTTTGGGTTACAAATTTCAAATAATGGGTGAAGCAGTTAATCTGGGTGATCGTAAGTAGTCAAAATCTCTATTTAAATAATCCAGGTACGCTAATGAAACTGTCGAATAATTTGGCTCTAAGAAGATTCGTATAGTTACTGGCTTAGGCATCAGAAGCGCCCCATCATACCCCCAAAGCCACCTTACTCTTTGGTTGCAGGAGATCAAGAGTGTGTAGCAGTGAAACACGCCCTTAACATTACTCGTCCGATGTTTATGTCTCGAGTAATACTATATATAATTGTAAAATATGCAAGCATCGCGAAGTTGCTTTGAAGAAGAGTGAGGTCTATTATTAAAAAATTTATTTTTCTGTGTCCCATATTTACTATCTTTTTTTTTTAAAGAGATTACGTAGTGTTTGCACAAATCACGACTGCAAATATCACTTCTCTTATCTCATGAGTCCTTTGCATACCTTTCCTTGCCCAAAATTTTGCATACTCCCATTCGTTATCCACTTATCCTTTTCTAATCATTCGCTTTCCTGTCATCGCTTTTTCTTGGGTCTTTGTTCGTGAACCTTTTGCTTGATTGAACTATTCGATAGAATTGAACAAATGTCTTAGGCCTCATTTGTGAACATATCTCATCTCATATCAAAATTACTCATAATTTATTTTTCAAACATCACTAAAATACAAATATTTTTTCAATTTTAAATTTTTAAATTTTTCATCTAATCATGACCTGATTATTACAATTTTTCCAAACTTCAAAACAAAATGCAAAAACAATTCAAATTTTTTAAATTATATTAAAAAATTATATTATAACAATATTTTAACTCTATAATATTTTTATTTAAATTTTTTCTAAAATCTATAAAAATATTTTAACTCAAATAATTTCATTATTATTCACGGATTTCTCATCTCATCTCATTTCATTCTCCAAGCAAAGCCTTAGTGAAAGATTCTTAATTCATCTCATCTAATCATTACAATTTTTCTAAATTTTCACACAAAATATAATAAACAATTTCAAATCTTAAAACAATAATAATATTAGAAAATAATATTCTAACAATATTTTATTTAACTTTCAACTTTTATTTCAACTCAACTCAACTCAACTCGCTAATCCAAACCTCCCCTTAGTTTTGTACGTGGGATGTTAATAGATTATATCCCCAAACGATTCGTATATGTAAACATTCATGCTGAATCACATAAGCCTTTTTCTCTCTTTATTTACCTTTTATACGTTTGATTTATTATTTATTTAATGAATAAATATTTGAGTACTGTGTCAACACAATTATGTTGCTTGTTGGGTAGTGCTAGGGCTACTACCCTCTTACTATCTATTTACTATTTATAATGTGTTTGAAGTTTTTTATTTTTTAATCATTTTCTTTTAAGTAATTTTTTAACATCCTTAATCATTAAGAAAAAAATTAAAAATATATATATTTAAAAATATATATATATAAGTAAAATAAAAATTTAAAAATAATCAAATACAAAAAGAGTAGTAGGAGAGTAATAACCCTATAATTATCCTTATTTGAACTTTGGCCATATTGAAAAATTACATTAACTAAGTAGTAAACTATCTCTATCCTTTCGCCTAACATCCAACTAGGAATCGCCAACGGCCTAGGGGCGAGCAATGTTTTATGTTTGTGTACAAAGCATTCTCGGTTAGATTTTAGATTAATGGAGATGTTCGAAGGGAGAAAGTCACTCTTATGTCTATAAAAAAATGATTTATATTTAAAAATTAATTTTTTCATATAATTCTTATATTTATTTATTTATTTTCAAAAAAGGTGCACGAAACTTACGTGTTTTATGACTAGAAATATCATTTATTTTTCCTTAAGATTTTGCTTAATTGGATAGTGAAATGAGATAAAATTATTTGTGAATAATAGTTAAATGATTTGAGTTAGAATGTTTTATGAAATTTTGAGAAATGAGAGAGAAAAATTTAAATAAAATTATTATAAAATTAAAATATTGTTAGAATATAATTTTTTAATATAATTTTTATTTTAAAATTTGAAAAAATTGAATTACTTTTTATATTTTATTTAAAAATAAATTTATATTAATTAAATAAAAAAATTTAAAAATATTTATACAAGATAAGATGAGAAAAGTCAAGACACTGACACTTTGAACTAAGTAATAAATGATGACTACGATGATATTCTTCACTGAAGTTACAATCAACCAACTGTTTAGACATTGCCACTTTAAACCAAGTAATAAATGATGATGACGATGATATTCTTCACTGAAGTTTATAAAGTTTTGCAGGCGACTGAGGAAAACGTACATTAATGCGATAGCGCCACTGATGAAAGATCAGTCACCGAAGAGTGAATTACAGTATGGAAAACTCCCATATGTACCAACAGTTCTCTGATCCTATGGATAGAAAACGTCGATACCATTATTTCTCTGTATGAGTAGCGCCATCCTTACCGTATTATGCATCAGTTTTGTATTGACCAACGGGATGACTTAGTCAAACACAGCTTGCTTTGTCGTCGTCCACAAACAAGACGATGAGGAAGACGTCCTATACGCGTGTACGTAGACTTATCTCTTCTTTGATATATAGGAATGTGTGGTGAGATACTTATTAAGCGAACGCGCACACAGTGAGAGAAGAGATAGATCATTAAGCCGGGAGAGAAAGAGAGAGAGAACGAGAGAGAGAAAGAGAGAGATCATTAAGCCTAACATCCTTACCGTATTTTTTTCAGTGTTTGTAATATTATATTTTTTTATTTTTGGTGAAACTAAAATTTGAGTATTTCTCTAATTGAACTTAATGACTTCAAACGGGGGTATTTTTCATAAATAATTTGATTATTATTTCCTTTAATCCATTGATTTGTAGTCTTGTTTATAGTAGACAATTGATATGATTTATATATCTCAAACTATGTAAAGAAAGGTATATTAATCTATATTTTCTCTAAATAGTCGTAATATTTTTTTTAAATATAATCTCTTTCTATTTTTGTAAAAGTTGAGAAAAATACTAATCTTTTGTGATTATTTTCTTCTTTCATATAATCTTGTTTGAGATATTTTTTGTTAATTTTAAATTCTTCTTTATTCAGGGTATATATTTGGGCATCATCTCCAACTACTTGTGAATATGTTGGAGAAGAAGTTTCTTTTTCAGGATTATGAGAGGTGGATGCTTTATCAGGATGGCTAACAATATATACTGGTGTGTAAATAATATTTCCGGGAATAATTCTCTGAATCTGTGTGTCAAGATTTTGGGATCTAGTGTCAAAAGATCTGGTGTCAAAATTTTGAGATTTATTCCGAGAGATCGATGTAAGAACAGATCTGGGTGTATGATAACTAGAGGGTGCTGGAAAATAATAATGTGAAAAATATCTTCTAAAGGTTAAAAAGCTATTTGGACTGTTCCGTCCACTTTTTCATCTATAGATTCAAGATCAACCTTAGAATTATTCTCTATCTTAGGTAATGGAGAATTATTCTCTATCTTAGGTAATAGAATAATATTCTCTAATTGTTATATATTAAAAAGATTAATTTGATTCCAATTTATTTGTTTAGGGTTTTGTATTCGAGAGTTTTGTGTACTAGATGTAATAATAATGTATATCCTTTTGGACTGGTAATAAGGGCCTATGGTTCTAGTGTTGTTTTCATTACATCAAATAATGAAAGAGAATAATTGTGATAACAATTAAATAAACTGGTCAGGCTTGATTCTACCATTCCAAGTAATGAATCATGAAAATTATAATGTCTTCCATCTCATAAATAGAGTAATACTGAGGTATTTAATCCACTTCTAGTGAGTGGTTTTATAGCTACTTGTACTAATCCAATATGTATGAAAGAATATTTTTGTTCTTTATGATTTTGAATTGCATATTTTATGATGGATAATTATTATGCAAATAATACCGGTTTTTGTGGTTTATATGAGTTAAGATGTCTAGATTATAGTCTACGACTTGAATTAGAAATATTAATAATAACATAAGAGATCTTAAGAGACAACAACAATTGATGAGACAAGATTATACACTAATGATGACTAAATATCATGTATATCAAAGTAGACAAGCGGCAATAGAATATTATGGAGCTGACTACAACTTCTTAAGAAACGAAATTAAAAGTGTAAGAAATCACTTAAGGATTCTTGCTTTATAAAAAAAAAAAAAAAGTAAGAAATCACTGATACAGATTTTTACAAAAATAACCTATAACAAAAGAGAATGAAGTATATTGGGAAGTTTGTGTTGGTATGCCATGAAAAACCAATGGTCAGCCCATTCATGCTGGAAGGCTTTAAGGGTGATCCCGGTGGTATTCCCTCAAGTTCTTAATTTACATATTTATCTTTGGATATAAGAAATCTTTGCTTAAAAATCTGCCTCAATGAATTCTTTATTCAAACCTAATGAATCCACTACTAGTATCCCCATAGATCCTGATAACATCAAAAAAGAAATCTACAAGATTGGATAATTCCTAATGTTCCAAAAAACCAAATATACAAACATTATACTTTTTCTTCTAAATTGTCATTTCTTACAAATTATACAATTAAAACGGTAGAAAAAACCATTAGTTTAAATAATGATTATGAATAATTACAGTTATTAAGTAAAGATTTATTTTAAGAGTAATCGATAATGGTGTAATTTTATTTTGACACTTTAGATATGATCTAGTTTATTAAAAAATAGTTGGTGTTTATTTTACAATATTTTGTTATAATTATATTATCTAGTATTAAATTTATAGTTTGATTACAATAGTAATATGTTAGGATTTAAGTCAGAGCAACAAAGTGGATATTGATGGATTTGGAAAAGTGATGGTATTTTAGAATTAAGAGAAAATTTAGGTTTTTGAGGTATTAAAATAGATACTTCAGGTGTAAATATGAGATATCTATTCATTGGAGATTTATTTAAGTTACATGAATTTTTATAGGTGACGATTGACAATTGTTCAATACTGTGGTGGGAAAATTTTCAAAAGTTAAGAAGTCATGGTAAGCGGTGTTCTTATACTAGACTTTGCATAAAAGAAGAAAATGAAACGAGATTGATTTGAAAATATGCACGTTTGTTTTGAAAAGAAATCCGAAAACAACCTCAGTTATGTGTTTCCGTATATGCATGAAAGTTGCATAAGAGAAAATATTTTTCTGTCATGACTGGTGTATACATGAGCTAATTTTGTATATCCTATTTTTGAATTATGCAAAACGAGCGAATATGAAATTTATAAAAATTTGTACATGTGATATGAAAATGTTCTGAAACTGTGTTTTGAATATGTGAAAAGATCTGAATTTGTTCAATACTTTGTTTTCGATATGTTGTGACATCTAGAAACCTTGGCATGAGATTCTGATTCCGTATTCTGATTATGTTGTTCTGTTCGATTTCCTTTACGGCCCAACCACTGGTTAGAATAGTGGATACGGCCCAACCATGAGTTATAATAGTAGATACAGCCTAACCACAGGTAATAATAGTGGATATGGCCCAACCACAGTTTATAATAGTGGATAAAGCTCAGCCACGGGTATAATGGTGGTTTATAAGCCTACCACGAGAGTTAAACATGGTATACGGCCCAGCCACGGGTATAATGATGGTTTATAACCCTACCACGGGGGTAAAACATGGTATATGGCTCAACCACGGGTATAATGGTGGTTTATAACCTTACCACGGGGGTTAAACTTAGTATCTATCCCGATGTGATGCCCTGATATGATGAAAATGAAGTCTCAGATTTTGATATGCCAAAAGATTTTGAATAAGAAAAATTTCTGAAAGCTTCACTCTGAAATTTTTAGTAACATGTTTTGATCTTGCATTCTAAAAGCAAATGTTTTTTATTATGAATTATGAAAGTAAATATTTTTGTTTTGAATTATGCATTCTGAAAATACTCATGTTTACATACTAGTATATGTTCTCTGCTTATTGAGTTGTTGATAACTCACTCCTTATCTCCACAATATTTTTTAGATGATTATCATGGTCCTACTAGCAAGTAAGAGTAGATTGTGTTAAAGAAGTTATGAAGTTCATAGAAGAATAAGTACCCGAGGGTACAAGTATTCATTTTGGGAGTCTCTTTAGTTGATTTATAATTTTATGTTAATTTTGGTATTGTAAGTCGTGGAAATTTTGAGACTGTGTATTTTGATGGAATATTAGAGTGTACAAATCTGTTATGGAAGACGATGTTAGATTACAAGAGCTAACTCTCCGGATTTCCGAGTGTGGGGCGTTACAGTCTGTATTAGAGCTATAGTTTTGAGATTCTACAGATTATAACTTATGAAGTTTTGGATATCTATAGGTTTATTTTTTTTGAATTTTATTTCTTATAGTCAACTAAAATAGGTAACTCTCACTCTACTAATTGTCAAAGAACAATATCTAATAATTATCTAACAAATATCTAGGATGATGGGAGCATAAGGCCATGTTTGGATATAGAGATGGTTTTATTTCATCTCATCATTACAATTTTATTAAATTTCACACAAAATATAATAAACAATTCAATATTTTAAATCTTAAAACAATATTAATATTAAAAAAATATTTTAATAATATTTTGTTCAATTCATCTAAAATCATCTCATCTCATTATCTAAACGAGCTTATGAGTCTTCATGGTTCACTCTGAAACTCTACAGTGGTCAAATTGTACTTTCTTAGGAAAAATGTCAAACCGTACTTGTTCATTTGACCCAATTATGAATTTGAAAATTTCCTTGGTATTTTTGTGAAACCCATGCCCGTGTCAGCTAAAGCCAACCCAAAACCCCCTAATACGATGCCGTTTTCTCTTCCAGGTAAGATCCTTTTCAGTTTCTCCCTCACTCGATTTTCCCTTCTTCTGTTTTGCATTTTTTGAGTTTTCCCCTTTAATTCTTGATGGTTTTCTTCTCTCCCAAAACCCTTCCTCTCAACCGTATCTCTTTTCCCTCACAATCGGTTTCTCTCTCAAGTCGACGCCCTCTCTCTTACTCCTCTATTTTCTATGTTTCTGCTTTGAGATTTCAGGTAGTGCCGTTGCGATTTTTCCCTCACTGATCTCCCCTTTAGACGCTCACCCACTCTCGTTTCTCTCTTGTTCTCTCCCATCTGCGAAGTAGTTAACCTCAGTGCCGAGGTGTTGACGCTGAGCCCTGTCGGACAAAGGTAAGGTAACCCGAGTGTCCGCTTTACATTTTACATGGTGTAATTAATGGCTTATATTGTTGTGATCGTTGGAAAATTTCTATTGTTTTATAATTGAACTTGAGGGCTATGTAAATTGTTGGTGAGTTGTTTTTGAAGAAGAATTATAAAGGGTGGCTGTTGAGTTTGATGTGGCTGTGTGGGAGGAGTTTTGTAACTGTTCGGGGTTGTTGATGGCTATTTTGAGTGTTTATATAGACTATTGAATTGACGTGATTTCCTTGTGGGTTATAAGTTACGGTCTGAGTTGATATTGGCAGTCAAGACTATTTTTATGGCTGGTTGCATGTGACGAAGTGTGTTTGACTTTGGTTTGGTGGATGTATCGGTCATCATAGAAATTGAAATACAGTATTTTGGATTGAAGTGAGCTGTTCGGTTTATTATTTGGCTGTTTGTGTTGGGTTATTTTGCTGAAATGAGGGTGGGAATCATGAGTTTTAATCATTTTGGATCAAAGTTGTGTCAATGGCCTTTTAACACTTGGTGTATATTTTGTTTTCTATCAATAGGTGACGAGATTATTAGAGGTCAAATTCAAGGCATAGATAATACGCTGCATGAGTCAGGTAAGCCGGATTCCTATGCTAGACTTTATACGAGTTATGAAGAGTGAGGTTGACTTTCTGAAAACTTTTCATATTTTGTGATGAAATGAGAACTTGGGAAAATAAAACCAATCTCGGTCGCTTATTTGCATTACTCATGAAATCTGTGTGGAAAAGGAAAAATATTTTCTGACATGCATTGTGTAGACATGAGCTAAATTCTATCATGTGGTCTCTGAAATCTGAAAAAGAGCGATATTGGGAATCTGAAAAATTGTGCATTGATTTAGAAAGATGCTCTGACTTTTGTTTTCAGTATGTGAAAATGATCTGATTATGTTTTGGTACTCTGTTTTATTTTGATATAACATCTGAAAACCTTTGGCATGGCGTACTGATTATGTATCTGATTCTGTCTTTGCTTTGCTCTGTTATGCTCTGCTCTGTTTGGGTTGGTACCAACTTTTCTATCTCTGAGGGCACACACTTTGGAAACAAAGTGGTTTTATTGTGGTCTTTCCTGTGTGCACACTCGGGGCTTCGAAAAGAATAAAGGAAAGATTTCACCTCTGTCTCTGCCCGGTTTGGCTACCAGGGATAGCAGAATCCTACCACGGGGGTGAAACATGGTCTCTTCTCTGTAAATGCTCTGTTTTGATGTGATGATGATGCTTAGGTTATGTTATGCCAAAGTACTTTGGGTTATACTTGTCTTAAAACCATCGCTCTGTTACTTTTGAAAACATGTGTTTTTCTGCATGATAAACTCTGGAAAATATTTTGTTCTGCATACGAAACTTTGTAAATGCTCATGTTTGCACGCTAGCATATGTCCTCTGCTTACTGAATTGCTGATAACTCACCATTTATCTTCATATTATTTTCATATGATGTGGAGAGTCAACTGATGACCTGGATTAGGAATGGTGAGCATGATTAAGCTGAGGAGAGGATATTAAATGAAGGAATTCTGATGTCTTTTAGATTTAATATCTTTTAGATTTAATTATGTTTTTGGTTTAGTAGGACTTATGGAATCATCAGTTTGGTACGTTATGACTACCGGGAGATTGTGAACCCCTTGGTTTATTATTATTGTAGTATGACTTTGCGGAGTTTTTAAGGTGTTTGTTTAGAAGATATGAGATTGATTTTGCTTATGAAGTTTTTGAAGATTTTTTATTTAGATGTGTTGGGAGACATATTTATAAGTGACAGGTAGTAATTCTCCAATCCACTCGGGTATGGGGCGTTACAATTTTTCCATTGCTTTGGTATGAAAAAAATGCTTCAACAAGTCGTAGTCTTTTTAAACATTATTATAACAAGTTTACAATGAATAGGCTTTAAAAAATTTATTAATACTGAGTTTTCTTTTGTCAATATGGAACCTAGATAAGTATTTAATATGGTGTTTATTTATTACTCTTTTTATTGAATTCTTCAGTTTATAACATAAACAATCTAAGAGGATTTCAATTTTAAAAAATTAATGTTACAAGAGAGGTAAGAACGAAAGGAAGAAACATAATTAATAACGTTTCATTTTCAAACCATAAACTTCTTAGAATTTATATATATATATATATATATATGTGTGCTATTTCAAATTTTCATGTAAATATTATTTAAACATAAAAATCAAAACGATTTTACCGAAAAATTATTTTATTCTCAAACTGGCAGAGTTAGCTTGAGGAGGAGGCGACTAATTTGTTCTTGCGAGCGTCCTAGCTCCCCATTCAGCTCGGATACTTTAGATTCGGAAGCAGCCAAGTTTTTCTTGCAAGTCTCCAAGCTCTAATTTAATGCCAAATAATGGTGATCGTGTTCCTTGAGAGCACTCTTAGCCGTGGCTAAATCCTACTCTGCCTTATCCTTCTCATCCTGAGTTATGCTTAGCTGAGTATTAAACTCTCGACGTTCTTCCTCCGTGGCAGTCAGGCGGCTAATATAGTTAATTTTCACCTTCTGCAATCCCTCCACATCTTTTTCCACTTCACTCAAGTGGGCTGCCAGATTATCTCGTTCAACCTCCCTATCAGACGCTTTAGCCATATGCAGTGCAGTTTCCTCCAACGTGCTTGCCAACTAAGATTGGAGAGAGGCAATCTGGTCCCGAAAGGTGGGTTCAACTTGGGAAACCTCCCCTGCCAGTTCTTCTTTCTCCACTCGGGCAAAGACAACAGCACCGTTGGATTTTCCAATGAACGCGTGCATAAAGTTGTTTTCCTCCTTGAGGTCCTTCCACCAGCGTAGTAGCAAACTTGTCAACTCCCTACAAAAGACCTAGTCAAGATAAGAAGGTAACAGCCTAATAGAAACTTAGACTAAAAGTAAAGTGAAGCTCACTGGTGAAAGGATGATACGGAGGTTGAGGACAATGGGATAGAAAGCTTCACCGTGGTGCGACCTATAGGCCTAAGAGGAGTCACTAGGGCGAGAAGAGGAAGCACCATGGCAAGTACTCGGAATCTGTAAGGCAAACCCAGCAGCACCCTCCGGAGTGAACTACTCTAGAATAGATTGAGGTGAGGGACCACAAGTCGCTTGAGTTGATGTCTCGACTGTTTCGTCGAATTGAGGAATAACAACTTCCTCCCTGAATGGAGACCTGCTAGGAGGGCCAGTTTGAAGATCGTTAATGAGAAAGGTTGGAGAAGGTTCCTCACCCCCCCCCCCCTTCCTGGGGAAAGTATTGAAGGGCGAGAAGGGATCGACACCTTGCTCCCACTAGTGAATGATAGGTTTGGGAAGATAAAGGGCAACACATGAGTATCCCCACCCGAGGCCGTCGAGGCAACAGAAGCTGGCTCACCAACATCTTCAAGGTGAAAGGAGTCGCCAAAACCATCTAGTAAGGAAGGAAGTTCCCTCGCAGGAGGTGCATTATGGAAGTATGGGTTCAAAACAGAGACAAAATCATCCCCCTCCAGATGAGGGTAACCTTCGGGATTAACTACTTGCCCAGAAGCTAGGGCCTCCTTTCCAAAGGGAGCCTCTGACCTCATGACTTCCTCAGCCTCCAGTATGAAGTATTGTTCGGCATTTGCCTGGTCCATGATGTCATCTAACGAGCTGGTCAAGCGCATTGGAGGGTTTCTCAACCCATCTCCTCCACTCGTCAGAGAGGAAAAAGGGACGCTCCTGGAAGAGCTGGATGTGTCCGAGGACTTGGCCCCAACGCGAGCTTTTTTCTTTTTACCCCTGCCTCCAGGAGTGGTCCCCTTGTTAAGTTTTTTGTCGGCGATGGGGTGCCCAAAATTTCTTGGTTGAGCACATGGGCCCGGCTAGTTTCCATCAGGAACCTTTCGATGTTGGTGGGCGTTAAAAGAGTGTCAGACCAAGTGGACCTAATGGTAGCCAACGTCCAAGATTGAACCAAGTGGATGTGAGCTTCCTCTTGGGGAGACAACAAAATCTCAAGGTCATGCTTGTCGAGAACGAGTGACCAAGACACCCTGATAGGGAATTCCCAATGTGAGGCTTCATTCATCGGAAATTCCCACCCCCTACCCAAGACAAAAAAAAAAATTCTTTGTCCAGTCCTTGGCTTGGGAATACTTACGCTCTAGCTGCACCAGTTTGCAGTAGGACCTAACCCTACAAAGGTTCCCATCCAAATGCCTAAACCCATGAAGAGAGAGGAACTCCAGAGCTGTAACGTCAGGATGGTCATCACCAATTGGCTTCAAGACCCATCGCCACAGAACGCAACAGGCCATTAAAATACGCCAATCATTAGGTACCAATTGGGCCGATACAAGGCCTAAGATGTCACGAACAGGCCACATGAAGGGCATGCGAAGTCCCATTTAAAACATAGCTAAATAGAGGACAATAGAAACTGCCATACCTTTGATTGGGCAACGACAGCCCTACCGAATCAGGATATTAAAGTGGTCCCTCACAACTTCCAATTCTTGATGTGAGAGGGTGGAAACCCAGTGATGACCATCGAAGATGGAATGGGAAGCATCTCCTTCGACTATAGGGTTACCTGTAGCGCCTTCGCGATGGACAAAGGAATCTTGAGGTCGTGAAGAACCACAACCACGAGAGTGGCTAGCACCTTTGTCTCTGGCAGTAGCCATGGGATGCAGAAAATAGAGGAAAGCAATGCAAGAAGAAGGATGAGAGGGTTTGTAGCGCGAAAGGCATGATGGGTTTTGGACATGAAGCAAGAAAAGGAAGGAAAAACAAAGCTTGTGCAAGAAGATAGGAAGTCAGGGGGAAAAAAAGTAAAGTGGCAGGGAACAATAAATACTTGCGGTGGTTGAAAAAGGAGAATGCATATCGAAGGGATGATGAAACAACTCTGACAGATGCCCTGAAGGAATAACAAAGCAGAACCTCAAACATTGCCCTAAGAATGAGTCTCACCGCATCGCGCGTGGTGTGGACTCGTGGGGTAACCGGAGGGCTTTGGCCCAATGCAAAAGAACCAACACCTCATAGTTTAAAAGCCCCATTGCACAACGTATGATGAGGCTTCGTGGGGTAATTGGAGGGGCATCAATTAATTCTACTGAAAGGGCCCAATGACATCTTGTACAAAATTCTGATCGAACAATGTGTGATGAGACTTCGTGGGATAGTTGGAAGGGCTTTAATACCACCATAAGGGATCGTGGGGTGCCACCATGGGCCTAGGTCACGGTGGCTCGACAAATCATTCCACTCAAGACTTAAGCCTCTCTGACCCGATAGGGTTCATGCCAGTTTGTTAAGGACAAGAATGCTCGCCTGCTTATCCTGGGACAATTGAGATATTCACTCATTCAAAGTGAGTAAATAGCCCGAATGTTCTGGGTTACAATATAACACCCCGTATTTTAGTGTATTTTTACTGAAGGATTATTTTCAGTTATTCAAAAATTGATTCCCTTGTTTTAAAGTTGTTGGATTTTTAGTTGGTTTATTTTTATGATTTTATTTTTGTGAAAATTAATTTATGATGTGTTTTCTTTTTATTAATTATTGTTATGCATTTAAATTTATTTTTATATTAAATTAAGTTATTGTTGGATTTAATTATTTTATTTTCATTTAATCGCTACGTTTGAATTATTTTATTATACTTGTTGTTTTGAAATCATTTTTGTTGGATCATTTTTGTGACCCAATATGTGAGGTTTGGACCTCATTTCTTTCCCTTCATTTTTCTTTTTCCTCTTTTTCTTTTTTCCTCATTTCTTTTTTTCTCCTCTCTCTCTCTCCTTTCCCGCGCGTTAAGGCCGTCTCTCCCTCTTTCTCCTCGTGCGTTGCTTCTCCTCCACCCAGCCACCGCCACGCGCTGCCGTGTGCCTCACCGCCCAGCCCACCTCCTTCCCCACCGGCCGGTGACCCCACCCCTGTAATCTCAGCTCCTCCCGCGCTGCCGTTAGCCCCCATGCGCAACACCAAGCCGCGGCGTTCCTTGTGCTCTCGCGCAACCGTCGCGTCACCTCCGGCCACTATTTCTTCACCACTTCATCCTCGACCTCCTAGCAACCCAATGCACCCAACCCCAGCTCCGATTCGTCAACGGTGAAGCCCCAACATCAACAATTTCGATTTGAGCTTTTTACACTTCAACCACCCTCTACGCCGCCACCCACGGCCAACCACCACCACCACTAGCTTCACCGACATCCCTAAGCTCTACCCTATCAATCTCGGGTCTTCGTTTGCACCCGTTCAAAAGTGGGTTTTGAGACCCATAGCCACAGTGCATTTGGCACTGTCCTGTAGCTGTGTTGCCACTTCTTGCAACTTCGTGATCCATCAAAAATTATTAAATAGCACTGTAAGTATTTTCCAAAGAACTTTCGTGATTTAAATGTATTTTTCACTAACTCATTATACTGTGAATTGTTTGGTTTTGCCGGACTGAGTCTGAGGAGTACGGGGGTCGGATGGATTGGTGGATGAAGTTGTTTGCGTGTTTGGGCTGTGTTGAGTGTTGTTGGATGTTGGTTATTGAGATGTTTCATGTACATTACATATTTGTACTGTGATAACCGGGCTTTAGGCCTAGCCCTTTGAAGTCAGGACGAAGCCCAGCCCACGAGCAGCATGTGATGGACGGACGGCGTCATTTTGGGGAGAGATTTAATTCCCCTTCTGCCATGCACTGTTTTTCTTCTTCCTCCACTGCGTTCCTTCGTTCTGCATTTCGGTCAGCATTTCCGCGATTCCCTCCCTTCCCGTGCAACTACTTCCCACGCCCCATGATCTCTATTTTCGGTTCCGCACATGAAGAGCCTTCCTCACCACATTTCTGAACCACTCAAGCTCTCTCACTTGCGCGGACTAGTATTTCGTCCTTAGCCGACATATTTGTTTCCGTGGGTCTCGAGTTTTCTGGTTCTTCGAAGGTGAGCCATCGTCCCCTCTCGTTCTCTGCATATTTTTTTTTTCTGTTTTCACCAACAATTCATGAATTATTTCTTTGGGCTTTGTCACTTTGCAGCAAATTTGTGGGTATCGAAAGTTTGTGTGTCGTGGTTGGGTTTCCCTCTTTGAGTTCTTGAATTTAATTTTTGGTAACTCCCGCTCCACCCACTGAACCGTTAGTCACTCTTAATTCTATACTTGTTGTTAATCCTCTTATTTCTTCCTTCAATCTGGCTATCCTCTCTTTCTTTTTATGTATATTCTTCTTTCTTTTTCCATTTTTTTTTCTTCTTTTTCTGGTTTTATGTTCACTAGAGATTGCTGTGAATATTTTGGACGTGAATTGCAGTGGCCATTCGAAGTGGTTGAAGTTTTGGGACGTGAATTGCAGTGGCCATTCGAAGTGGTTCAAGTTTGTGTTTTCTGTTGGGGTAAGTTCCTTGTAGCTGTTGGTGGTTTTTGAATGATAGGTTTAGACTGTGAAATATAATAGAGTTACTGACTTGATGGTGGTTGAGTGTGATGGAATTCTTGATGTTGAGATATATGATTTTGGATGATTTGTGAGACTATTTTTTTGAATTATTATTTGAGTCTTTTTGGTGTAAATGATGGGTGTTTTGGAACTAGTTGTATTGAACTTTCATGCAAGTCTTAATGTGTTGAATGAATAAAATATTTGATGCGGACACTGAAATTATTTTATTCGAAGATTGGAAGTGAAGTTTGGGTTGAGTTATGTTTTAATTATTGGAGTTGCTATTGTTGGTTTTGGAAATAATTATAGTTGGTTTGGTGGTAATAAAAGGTGGTGGCTATTTTGGGTTTGCGAATGGTTTGAAGAGAGAGTTGTTCGGGTTTAATTGTTAGATAGTTATGGAGCTGTGAAGGGACTGTTTTGATTTATTACTCAAAAAATAGCAGCCTACTAGATTGGTTATCAAATGTTGGATATATGTTTTTTTTGTTTAGGTGGTGTTACTATTAGAGTTCCGGCTCAATGTGTTGATAATACGAAGAGGTCAGGTAAGCGGAATTCATATACTAGTTTTGCATAAAAGAAGTAAAATGAGGTTGACTTGGAAAATAAACGTGTTTGTTTTTTAAAAGAAATGATCTGAAAACAACCTCAGATGTTTATTCTGCATATGCATAAATTCAATATAAGAGAAAGTGTTTTCTGTCATGACTGGTGTAGACATGAGCTAGTTTTGTGCACTTTATTTCTAAACTATGTAAAATAGTGAATAAGGAATTCGAAAAGTTTTGTTATGAACAAATAAGAATATTTTGTTTATGTTTATCTCAAACATGAGAAATGATCTGAAGCTTTTCAGTGTTTTGTTTTGATATGATGTGTCATCTGAAAACCTTGGCATGAAGTTCTGATTCTATATATGATTGTAATCGGATTTTCGATGAAATCTGTTCTGTTTCGGTTAAGGCCCAGCCACGGGTATAATGGTGGTTTATAACCCTACCACGGGGGTGAAACATGGAATATGGCCCAGCCACGGGTATAATGGTGGTTTATAACCCTACCACGGGGGTGAAACATGGAATATGGCCCAGCCACGGGTATAATAGTGGTTTATAACCCTACCACGGGGGTTAAACATGGTATTGTCCCGATGTGATGCTAAGAGATGATTTAATTATAATGTTTCAGTTTGGAAATACCAATGGATTTTCTTTTTGGAATAAGTTTACTTTTCTGGAAATTTCGCTCTAATGCTTTTTGTACAAAGTTTTGTTTCTGCGTTCTGAAAGTAAATGTTTTGTTCTGCTTATCAAATGTTATAAATGCTCATGTTTACATGCTAGTATATGCTCTCTGCTTACTAAGTTGTTGATAACTCACCCCCTTATCTCCATAATATTTCAGATGACATTGATGGTTCAACTGAGGATCAGTATTAGAGTTTATGGAGAAGATTAGCAGTGAATGGTTGTTGGGTATCTCGTGGTATTAGTGTCGACGTTGGAAGTTATTTATATTTCTTAAGTTTGCTTCAATGGATTTAGACGGTTTATGGAGACTTATGTTAATGTTTCATTATTTCTACTTTGTTATTTGAGACATGAAGAAGACTTGATTTTATTTGAGTTGCTGGATTGAAAATTGGATAGATGAGTTTATATGGTTTATTTAATTGAAGTATTTACGTTTGATTTGAGGTTTGGGAAAATATATATTCTTGAATTTGGAAGTACTCTAGCCTTGTTAGAGTTGATTATCAGGTTATATGAGTTAACTCTCTGGACCCTCGGGGACGGGGCGTTACATGCACGCATGATCATGTTTGTAAAGGAAACTGGGTTTTCGTATAATTGCATTCATGTTCATGTGTTTATTGAAAAATGAGTTTTCATGTGAAAGGATTTTTGGGTGCGTGTGTATCACGACCCCAAGCTGAGATGGGACATTATCTCTGTGGAGCTCCTCTTCTCACTCGGGAGTGGAATATACTGAGTGACGTCTCATGGATTATCGCTGGGCGACAATGGGATCGGACGAGATAGTCTCGTGCCGACTCTGTGGTCCCTCTACTTGCGGGGACTAGAGGATGCTTGGCCATGTATGCACTGGGCACGAAACTGGGCATCGCTCATTGCGTAGAGGGTGCTTGGCCACGAACGCACTAGGCGCGGAACTGGGCATCGCTACGAAGTCAGGGTGTGCGGATGATCCCTAGGGGAGATCGTGGTGCATACGGTAAAATGAAATAATGGACTATTTTCTGGGAAAATAGCGTGTGTTGGATATGAATTTTATGTGAATCATTTTTTGGGAAAATGTTTTACGGATAATTTGGGCCAAATGAGATTTTGGTGTGTGTTGGAAAATATTCATTTTCGGGAAAAATGATGTTTTGAGAATAATGCATATTTCATCATATGCATACATGTTGGGTGCATTAATGCATTTTTATTCCTGAGGGTTGTTTGGTTTATACTTACCTGCGGTACCATTTTATGGTAACGCAGATTTCGATGCAGATGAGGATGAGGGTGAGCCTGAGGATTCGGCTCTGCCCGAGGAGTGATTTGGGATCACTCATGTTATTTGGGACTTGTATTATATTTTATTTTGGATGACTGTATAACTTTTAAAATCACTTTTACTGATATTTAAATTGTGTTTAAATTATGGTACTTAGTTGACTTAATTATCCACTGCGTTGTTATTGTACATTGTTGCATGTACACACACTTGACACTATCGTTGGGATGCGTGACCGTGTTGTCATCATCTTGGCGTCTCTATCCCTGAGTTTCCGTACATGGGCGTCGGGGGCGCCACATACAAATTTCAAATAATGGGTGAAGCAGTTAATCTGGGTGATCGTAAGTAGTCAAAATCTCTATCTAAATAATTCAGGTACGCTAATGAAACTCTCGAATAAATTGGCTCTAAGAAGATTCGTATAGTTACTGGCATTGGCATCAGAAGCGCCCCATCATACCCCCAAAGACACCTTACTCTTTGGTTGCAGGAGATCAAGAGTGCGTAGCAGTGAAACACGCCCTTAACATTACTCTTCCGATGTTTATGTCTCGAGTAATACTATATATAATTGTAAAATACGCAAGCATCGCGAAGTTGCTTTGAAGAAAAGTGAGGTATACTATTAAAAAATTTATTTTTTTGTGTCCCTTATTTACTAACTTCTTTTTAAAGAGATTACGTGGCGTTTGCATAAACCACGACTGCAAATATCACTTCTTTTTTCTCGCGAGTCCTTTGCATACCTTTCCTCGCCCAAAATTTTGCATACTCCCATTCGTTATCCACTAATCTTTTTCTGATCATTCGCTTTCCTGTCATCGCTTTTTCCTGGGTCTTTGTTCATGAACCTTTTGCCTGATTGAACTATTCGATAGAGTTGAACAAATGTCTTATGCCTCATTTGTGAACACATCTCATCTCATATCAAAATTACTCATAATTTATTTTTCAAACATCACTCAAATATAAATATTTTTTCAATTTCAAATTTTTAACTTTTTCATCTAATCATTACCTAATTATTACAACTTTTCCAAACTTCCAAACAAAATGCAAAAAGCAATTCAATTTTTTTAAATTATAAAACAAAAATTATATTAAAAAATTATATTATAACAATATTTTAACTCTATAATATTTTTATTTAATTTTTTTCTTTTCTTTTCTAAAATCTATAAAAATATTTTAATTCAAATAATTTCACTGCTATTCACGGATTTCTCATCTCATCTCATCTCATTTCATTCTCCAAGCAAAGCCTTAGTGAAAGATTCTTAATTCATCTCATCTAATCATTACAATTTTTCTAAATTTTCACTTAAAATATAATAAACAATTCAATTTTTTCAAATCTTAAAACAATAATAATATTAAAAAATAATATTCTAACAATATTTTATTTAACTTTCAACTTTTATCTCAACTCAACTCACTAATCCAAACCTCCCCTTAGTTTTGTACGTGGGATGTTCATTTCTTCTAAGGGCATAGTTCTTACAATACGAAAGTATACAATCATCAAACATAATAGATTATATCCCCAAACGATTCGTAGACGTAAACATTCATGCTGAATCACATTAGACTTTTTATCTCTTTATTTACCTTTTATACTTTTGATTTATTATTTATTTAATGAATACATATTTGAGTACTGTGTCGACACAATTATGTTGCTTGTTGGGTAGTGTTAGGGTTACTACCCTCTTACTATCTATTTACTATTTATAATGGGTTTGAAGTTTTTTATTTTTTAATCATTTTTTTAAGTATTTTTTTAACATCCTTAATCATTAAGAAAAAAATTAAAAAAATATATATAATTTTACTAATAGTCACTTCCTTAACTATTTATAAGTAAAATAAAAATTTAAAAATAATCAAATACAAAAAGAGTAGTAGGAGAGTAGTAACTCTATAATTATCCTTATTTGAACTTTGGTCATGTTGAAAAATTACATTAACTAAGTAGTAAACTATCTCTATCCTTTCGCCTAACATCCAACTAGGAATCGCCAACGGCCTAGGGGCGAGCAATGTTTTATGTTTGTGTACAAAGCATTCTCCGTTAGATTTTAGATTAATGGAGATGTTCGAAGGGAGAAAGTCTAATGATTTGAGTTAGAATGTTTTAAGAAATTTTGAAAAATGAGAAAGAAAAATTTAAATAAAATTATTATAAAGTTAAAATATTGTTAGAATATAATATTTTAATATAATTTTTATTTTAAAATTTGAAAAAATTGAATTATTTTTTATATTTTATTTAAAAATAAATTTATATTAATTAAATAAAAAAATTTTAAAAAATTTATACAAGAAGATAAGATGAAAAAAAGCAAGACACTGACACTTTGAACTAAGTAATAAATGATGACTACGAATATATTCTTCACTGAAGTTACAATCAACCAACTGTATTGACATTGCCACTTTAAACCAAGTAATAAATGATGATGACGATGATATTCTTCACTGAAGTTTATAAAGTTTTGCAGGCGACTGAGGAAAACGTACATTAATGCGATAGCGCCACTGATGAAAGATCAGTCACCGAAGAGTGAATTACAGTACGGAAAACTCCCATATGTACCAACAGTTCTCTGATCCTATGGATAGAAAACGTCGATACCATTATTTCTCTGTATGAGTAGCGCCATCCTTATCTCTTCTTTGATATATACGAATGTGTGGTGAGATACTTATTAAGCGAACGCGCACACAGTGAGAGAAGAGATAGATCATTAAGCCGGGAGAGAAAGAGAGAGAGAGAGAGAGAGAGAGAGAGAGAGAGAGAGAAAGAGAGAGATTAATGTGCAGGAAGTCGATGGGCATGAAGTTGCAGCTGCTCTTTCTGGCTTTGTTTCTTTCAGGAATTCACTTCATCGACTCACTTACTGATCCTCAAGATGGTATGTAACAGATAATATCATGAGTGCTTTGATACATAATCTAGGAATACTGGGTTGTCTCTGATCATCAGTGTCAACGTCGATCCGCCCAAAAACTGGTTTCATGATATCTATTTTTGTTATAATAAATAATTTTCCAAGTCTGAAACTTTCTTTCTTTCGCCACTCGATCCTAATCTCCAAACTCAATAAAATAGCTCAGCTTTGATCAAATTAATTATGTTTTCCTTATTCAACAGTTAAAAGTTTCAACTAAGCTCTAAGAGCATTGGCAATGGCCTAGCCATTGCCAAGTCCAAAATTTAGCTAGAATTCTAAATTTTGGCTATAGGATTAAATTTTGGTTAGATGAATCCACATTGGACTAGCCATCTTAAAGTTAAAATAATAATATAATATTATATATTTTAATAATATATTTTAATTTTTTTTTTAATTTTACAAATACACTTAATATATTAATTAATAATTCAATAGAGTAGCAATGATTATATATATATAAACTCGATCATGGTTTATAAATTTTGGAAAGAGCTTGCAACAGGTTTACTTGCAGCCTCAAATGCAGGATATAATTTGCAGTACGAAGAAAGAGTCGGTTCGGTTGAGGAGATGTTATTTTAGAATAAAATAACGATTTGACAATGAATAGGAGCTCGCTATGTTTGGAGAAAAGGATGGACTTCCTGTAGATGAAAACTTGAACTTTTCTATCTTACCGAGTCCAATGCAGTGGGTTTAAAGACCACCAAGTCCATAATTTGACTTTTTTGGAGTTTTAGCGAGGCTGATGCTAATGCTCTAATGAGTATTTGACACCGTGCATCGATCGATCACAGTTTTAAAATATTTAAAACGATTAATTATATTTTTTATTTAAAGAAAGACGTTTTTGACACGTACAGAGGCTTTTTAGATGCTTGCTAATTTCTATATTGAAATATTTTTTAGAGTTTTTTCTAAAATTTAAATTCAATTTAAATCTTAAAAAAATTAAATATTTTTAGATGTTTAAATTGAAATTAAATCTTAAAAATGATATTTCTTTTAAATTTTTATAGAGTTTTTTAATTTGAAATCGCTTATTTATTGGCTTTAGCCAGCTTTCTGTTCATGTACGTCGACGAATATATTGCTTGTTTTATTTTTGGGTTAATGCTAAATAATATATATAATATATATATGTATATATTTATAAATTAGGTTGGTCGGACCGGTTCCGGGTGGAAAATTCCTGGACCAAGACCAGACCGAAAAGTCTCAGTTGGTGATCTAGGTCTTGGGTTGGTCCGGTCTATTTCTCTGATCCGGACCGATCAACTTTTACCCCTAGCTTTAGCCTTTCTGTTGTACGGAATATATAGCTTGCTTTATTTTTAGGTTAATGCTAAAGAATACTGCTAGTGGGTCGCCCAGCTTTCGTTAAGTGTATTGCTAGCTAAAATTTTTTATATTTCTTTTTATAAATTTTTGTTCAATAATATTTTAACATTTCTAATTATTAAAAAAATAAAAAATATATAATTTTATTAATAATCAATTCTTTAATTATTAAATAAAAAATAAAATACAAGCATGATCAGCAAGTTAACTAGTCCATTTATCATTTTCCTAATGCTAAAAGTGATCCATCTGGAGATCATTAGTTGATGATTAAACATTTTCCTGGTGCATGAATGCAGTTGCAGTACTCAAAGCCTTGAAGGCCGCGTGGAAAAACACACCACCAAGTTGGGGGCATTCAGATGATCCATGTGGATTACCCATTTGGGAAGGAGTTACTTGCAACAGTAGTACTTCTAGGGTTATTGCCTTGTAAACATCTTCCCCTTATTACTGTCCTTATTCATGTTCTTACAGTAGAAAAATTTTACACACCATCTTGTGTGGTGCAGGTATAATGAGTAAAATGACTATTTTCCTGTATTGTAGTCCTCTTTCTTGCAAATTGGTTAAGAAAATACACTAACATTAATCTACAGTACTCTTGACACAACAATATACATTATATGTCTAAGATGGCTGGTTTGGTTATACAAAACCAAACTATCTTGTCTTATATAATCATTACAAAATTTTCAAACTTCTGTATAAAATATAATAAATAATTCAATTTTTTTAAATTTCAAGAGAAAAATAATATTATAATAATATTTTATTCAACTTTTAACAAATATCTCATATCATCCCATATGAATTGGGGAACCAAACAAGGCTACTTTTCCTCTTGTCATTTTCATCATTCTTCCTTATCTTTTGGTAAGTCTTTGTATATCCTTATTTTGTGGATTCCTTTCAAATCTATTCAGGAAATTATCAACTATGGGCCTAGAAGGGAAGCTTGAAGGTGACATTGGGGGACTCACTGAATTGACATCCTTGTAAGTACTATCATTCTTTCTTTTTCTTTAAATAGATTGTTGAAGTACTGCTAACATTAATATTAAATTTCAGGGACCTATCATTTAACCTTGGGCTCACAGGTTCCCTCTCTCCACGGCTTGGGGATTTGAAGAAGCTAAATTTCCTGTAACATCCAATAAGCATTAATCTATAATCTCTGGCCTATTTGCATATTATATCCATCAAACGCTACAACAGTGAGAAGCATATCATGTATACATGATTTTTGTCTTTCATGTTTCAGAATTCTAGCTGGTTGCAGCTTCACTGGTGATATTCCAGATGATTTGGGAAATCTTTCAGATCTCCGCTTCCTGTAAGATCTTTCAATAAGTACTCACAAAATCCGAATTATGTGATAGTTCTGATCTCGTTTTATCACAATATTCCACATAATTATTACTTTTATACCAACACACTCTCCCTCTCAGGGCTCTCAATTCAAACAACTTAACTGGAAAGATACCTCCATCTTTCGGTAACTTCGCCAAACTCTTTTGGCTAGACGTCGCGGAGAATATGTTGACAGGACCTCTCCCGATATCAGACTCCATGGGGGCCCCAGGCTTGGACCTTCTTTTGAAGGCTAGACACTTGTGAGTTTTAATCTTTTTCTTTTCCCAATCTTGGGTTCAATCTATTATTATGATAAATACAATAATTTGAATATGTTTAAGGATACACAACGTTTATTATTGCATTCATAAAAGAAGAATAACGTGATCATGTCTTCAAATTTGCAGCCATTTCAATAAGAACAACCTTTCAGGTCCCATTCCAGCCAAACTATTCAGCTCTAATATGAGTTTGATACACATGTAAGTTGATACAAACTATTAGTTTATTTTCATGCATGCATGCTTTGAATGCTTTCTTCTACTTCTAATTAATGCTTTCTTCAAAGACAGATTATTTGATGGAAATCAACTTTCTGGAAGTATCCCTCCAACATTAGGACTTGTAAAAACTCTTGAAGTTCTGTGAGTAAAATACACCCTAATTTAATGACTCATTGGTGTTCTTCAATTAATTAACCTTTTCTTGAGAATTAAATTAACTATTCCAATTTGCAACAGTCGGCTTGACAGAAATGCTCTGACAGGAAGTGTCCCAGATCTCAGCAATCTAACAAATATCATTGAATTGTGGGTACTTGTTCACAACATTTATATAGTGGTGGTTTTCTTTTAGTATATTCATACTGGTGGTTACCATCTTTCTCCTTCTTGCCATCGACTTAGGAATTTTGCTCAAAATAAATTGACGGGTGCTTTACCAAACTTGACTCAAATGATCAAACTCAATTACTTGTAAGTTGATGCCATAGTATTGCATGCAATTGCCAATTTCATATATGTTCGAGTAATTTATTCTTTTTATGTATTGATGAATCGTGTACGATGGCTTATTTTACTAGGGACCTTAGTAATAACTCATTTGACCCATCAGAAGCTCCAAAGTGGTTCTCAACCTTACGAACACTCACCACTCTGTATGTCTACAACCTTTCACAGATGAAAATTTCTCAAATTTTAGCAATACTCACCACTATGTGATTGGTGCACAGGGTTATGGAATATGGGTCACTTCAAGGTTCCATACCACAAGAATTGTTTAGCCTTCCACAATTACAGCAAGTGTAAGACGTTCATATATTATTGGTATAAAGAGGATTTAATTGTTAGTTTGATAACTCGATCATACTCGATTTCAATTCTCAGGAAATTGAGAAATAACAAACTTAGTGACACATTGATCATGGGTGTGCATGAAAAGATCAGCCCACAACTGGAGCTTGTTGATTTACAAAACAACGACATTTCTCGTGTAATATTGGGCTCTAAATACCATAATTCCTTAATGTGAGTAAATTCATGTCCCTTAAATGTTCATTTCGAAAATATCATTCTTTTCTTCTGACCATCAACCTAATTCTTTGTCAATTTGATGTACTTCAGACTAAAAGGAAACCCATTGTGTAACGACGTCGATCCTAGCTTGGAAACTTACTGCCAGCAAAATCACCAACCACCAAAGCCCTATTCTACTAGCCTGGCAAAGTGTGAAAGTACATCATGTCCTCCTGATCAAAGTTGCAACCCTGGGAATTGTGAATGCGCCTATCCATATAAAGGGACATTATATGTTGGTGGATCACTTTTCAGTGAATTGTCCGATGCAACTGTATTTAATTTACTGGAATATAGCTTGTGGGTGAACCTGAGTCTCCTTCCACGTTCAGTTTCTATTCTAAGTACCGGATTCAATTTTGATGACTATCTTCAAGTGCAATTGGCATTCTTTCCCTCAACCGGAAAATACTTTAATCGATCAGAGATTCAGAGAATTGGGTTCCTCATGACTACTCAACAATATAGGCTACCTCTACAATTTGGAGCCTATTTTTTTATTGCAGACCCTTATGCTTTCCCAGGTCCGAATCATATCTTTACTGTGTGTGTGAGAGAGTGAAAATTATATGATCTCTACCTGACAATATTGAAATGTTCTTCAGCCAAACATGGAGGAACTTCTATTGGCACTCGTGTAATAATTGAGATAGCAACTACTTGTTGTGCCATTTTGGTTCTGGGACTCTTGGGAGTAGGGATATATGCGGTTCGACAAAAGAGACGCGCAGAAGAAGCCATTGGAATTAGTAATCCGTTTGGTAAATCATTTTCTTTTGATTGATTGTATAGTTCAAATTTAAGACTATGATCATGCATGCATTTGTTGTCTTATATGGCTAATTTTCTCCATATCTCAGCTTCTTGGAAATCAAGTGGCAATGATAGCAGTGGGGCAGCACCACAATTAAAAGGTGCAAGATTGTTCTCTTATGATGAACTCCGAAAGTGCACAAATAATTTCGCCGACAGAAATGAGATTGGTTCTGGAGCATATGGCAAGGTATGTAAATCTCTCTGTATTCAGTCAAACTTTTGCAAGAACTCATGTTTACTGATTCTTTTATCTGCATGTTTATCTCTCCAGGTTTATAAAGGGTTGCTTTCTGATGGACTCGTTGTTGCTATCAAAAGAGCTCAGCAAGGATCAACGCAGGGTTTACTTGAGTTCAAGACTGAAATTGAATTGCTTTCCCGAGTTCATCACAAGAATCTTGTTGGCCTTGTGGGTTTTTGCTTTGAACAAGGAGAGCAGATGCTGATCTACGAATTTATGCCTAATGGAACAATTAGAGATAGCTTATCAGGTATGTACGTACATTCATATCAATTTAATTAATTACCTCTTTGCAAATATCTAACATATAGGAAACTATTTGCCAAAATATGAACTGTAGGGAAATCTGGCATTTATCTTGATTGGAACAGAAGACTCTACGTTGCTCTTGGTTCAGCCAAAGGACTAGCTTACCTACATGAACATGCCAATCCTCCTATTATCCATAGAGATATTAAGTCCACGAATATTCTGTTGGATGAAAATTTGATTGCGAAGGTTGCAGATTTTGGCTTGTCTAAGCTAGTATCAGATGCTTTGAAAGGCCACGTTTCAACTCAAGTCAAAGGCACGATGGTAAGTCATGCTATTATAATATCGAAGGAAAAAAACAACTTAGTCACAGAAAATGATAGATTATGCATAATTTTTGTATAGATAATTAGTGAAGGTAAAAAGTTCTTAAATCCCTAGACTTTCTACTTTCGCTAATCTGTCCTAAGTTTTATGTATATATTTTGATCCCTCCAGCTTTTAGTATTTGCAATTTGGCCCTAAACTTTTCTAAATCTACTAGGATTTAGAGTCCAAAAATTCTAGGTGCATTCAATTTTATGTACTCTTTGCGCATTCTATTAATGTGATTGGCTGCGTCATTTTTTTTAATACAAAACTGCCACATAAATCGTTTCCAATTTCATCACTATAAAACATGGTCTCTCTCTAAATCTTTCTCCTTCATATACAACATACACAACAATCTGCACATTGCGTGGGTTATAGGCTCGTCTGCATGATTGTGGTTAATAGATTTGCAACATCTTGACCTCAGAGAGAGAAAGAGAGAGAGAGTACTTTGAGGAAGTTGAGGCAACCAAATTGGCAGATTAACATATATATATCGAAAAAAAATTTTATTATTTCATTTTCTTGTTCATACATGGTATTGTAAAATTCAAAGTACTTGCAAATCCTTCCAATCCCACAACAAAATTAAAAATGTCTTATGTAATATATTTTAGACTTGGCATTCAGTGGAATACTCTTTTGATTTTAATTTTTACAAAATGCCTTCTACTTGCAGGGTTATCTGGATCCTGAATATTATCAGACTCAACAATTAACTGAGAAGAGTGATGTTTATAGCTTTGGAGTGTTTATGCTTGAATTGCTAACATCCAAGCGACCGATTGAGAGGGGAATGTACATCGTCCGTCAGGTGAGAACAGTGATGAACAAGGACGACAAAGAGCACTATGGTTTGTGGGATATGATTGATTCATCCATTAGAGACACACCAAATCTTATAGGGTTTGGGCAATTCTTGGAAATTACCATGCAATGCATTGAAGATTCGCCTGCAGACCGTCCAACAATGAGTGAAGTGGTAAAGGCATTTGAAACAATATTACAAAACGATGGGATGGCTTCAAGCACATCTGCGATGTCTTCTACAAGTGACCTTGGAGCTTCAAAGCCGGGGGCTTCTAAGCATCCTTATAAGGATGTTAGTAGCATTGATACCTTTGGTTATAGTGGTGCATACACAGTCTCAACAAGAGTTGAACCCAAGTAGCCAATCCTCTCCTGTATATATTTTTAATAACGAAAGGAAGAAACATAATTAATAACAGTTCTTACCTTATTTCTAATTGTATATCCGGGTATAGTATTAGGATCATAATTTCCTTTTATACTTTTAATTCTAAAGATATTCTTATTATATGAGTCGACTTTTATGCACCATCCATATCACTTAATTAATATAAGATTATTTATTAACTTATCATAATTTTTTTGTTCATTTCTCATTCAATAGATTGTAGAATGCACCATCCATATCACTTAATTAATATAAGATTTGATTTGTAAGATTTAAATTTTTAAATTTATCTTTTAAATTAAATTATGTTATGTATGTGTTCTATACAATGGCTCGAGAATAAGATTTAATTTTTTTTTTACAAATACCAAAACAAAAAATACTTTTAAAAAGTTATTTTCAAGCTAGCATATTTTCAACTCTACCTATATAGCTCCACTAAAAATCTTAATAAATAATTTATTTTTTAAAAAAAGTTATTCAAATATTTCTCTTAGTTCCAAAAATCTCATAAACAAATATATCTCAAAAAAATCTCAAACTTCTCAAACACCAAATAGTGCTAGCCAGTTAGGAGCATTGGCATTGGCTTCTTCAAAAGCCTAACCAAATATAAAATATGATGACTTTCATCAAAACACAGCTGCATTGGATTAGATAAAAGGATGAGTGGGAAGTTTTGAATTACAGTAAATGGATGGGTTCCTTCAAATATGAGGGGTTACTGTTCATCAACCAAATATATTTTTAATTCCAGTTTAATCCCACAACGGCCTTTTTCCTTTCCGGCTTTCCCTCTCCCACTTTATTTTTCACCCTAGGTGTTTTCTCTCTCCCTTTATCTCTTTCTCTTGCTTTCGCAATACACCAAATCGGCTGAGCATCTTCGATTCTTCATGATTGAGCAGTACTCTGGCTTTCTTGTGCGACCTTCTTCTCCGCTTCGCACAGTAGGTTCTCCAAGCTCGTAGATCCTTCAATCACCATAATGCCTTGCATAAAAGGGTTAACGAGGATGAATCTGTTGCGCGGGGTTGTGGGTGTATCGTTAAATTCTTGATTCGGGGGCTCATGCATGTAATGTTCTCGATATCAAGAACATTACTGCACTGCCAGAAACACCAAAACACAGGATAATTCACAAGGGAAGATAAAACAAGATTACACAAAGAGATAGAAACTGGACTTCAATGCAAGATTCCCTTCATGAAGCTTGACAGGGAATTTTCGAGGAATCTCCAACCTCCCAAACTGGACTGCTTTTATACACACAGAGCATGTAGGAATACCAAAAAACAAGGACTCAAAACGTAGAACACACCTTATGACTCCTAAAGACAAAACACACCGATTAACTAAAAGCAAAACTCGGGACTCTTCAAACAAAACGACACCAACAAACTTCTATTTACAATACGCAGCATATTACTTAAACCAAAACTCCTCGTTTCATCCCATTGGCAATTAAAGTCGTTACTGCTTCATCCCCTTCCTGCTACCCCTCTTCACAGCAACACAACACCTTCTTCCTCTTCAAGAACTTGGCCCCCAAGAACCCGTGACAATCTCCACCTCTTCAAGGCCTTGCCCCCAAGGCACCCATGACCATTGCAAGACAATGCCCACCAAATGAGGATACAAAGACTCAGTTTGTACAATAATTCCCAAGAGTTATCCTCCGTATCAGCTCCTACCCACTTGATCAACACCTCAGTGGCAACATGGTCACCAACTTTCTTCATTCTTCTCTCAAGAATCCTTTTAGGCTCGGGTAGAACAACACCTTCATTATCAACTGGAGGAAGAGTAGGCAAAGGGGAAATCTGATCCCCTAATTTTTTCTTAAGGCAAGATACAAGGAAAACTGGATGGATTTTTTATGTGGATGGTAGTTTCAACTTATAAGCAACCAAATGAATTATTTTAATAACTTGAAAGGGTCCATAGTATCGAGGAGCAAGTTTCATGTTCTGTGTCATGGCCACTGATTTTTGCCTATAAGGTTGAAGTTTTAGAAAAACCCAATCTCCTTCCTCAAAAGTTATTTCTAATCTTTTCTAGTTAGCATACACCTTTATTCTATTATGAGCTTTACTCAAGTTTTCTTTCAAAAAAGACAACACTTGTTCTCAAGTCTTCAAGTGCTGATCTGTAATACCCTGTATTTTACTGTATTTTTACTGAATGATTATTTTTATTTATTCAAAAATTTATTCCCTTATTTTAAAATTGTTGAATTTTTAGTGGGTTTATTTTATGATTTTTAATTTTGTGAAAATTATATTTTGAAGTGCTTTCTTATTATTAATTATTGTCATACGTTTAAAATCTCTTTATTCTAAATTAATTACTGTGGGATTTAATTATTTTAATTTCACTTTACCATTACGTTTAAATTATTTTATTTAACTTGTGGTTTTGAAATCGTTTCCGTTGGATCATTTTTGTGATCCAAGATATGAGGATTGAACCTCATTTCTTTTCCTCCATTTTTCTTTCTTCTCCTTTTCTTTTTTCTTTCTTTTCTTTTTCCTTATTTCTCCATTCGGCCTCTCTTCCCGCGCGACCCAGCTCCCCCTCCCTCTCTCTGTTCGTTTGTTCCATCGCCACCCAACGCTGCCGTGAGCCGGCGGTGACCGTCACCGCCCAGCCTGTTAGCCTCCCTTGTGGCGCCCCCGACCCCCTTTAAATAAATACACGGGAATCGAGACGCCCGGATGGTGACAACACGGTCACACATCCCAACGAAGTGCCAGTGTGTGTACATGCAACGGTGTACAAATAAAATAACGCAGCGGATAGTCAACTAAGTACCAGAATTTAAATACAACTAAACATCAGTAGATGTTTAAAAGTAGTTATACAGTCTTCCAAAATAAAGTTAACACATGTCCCGAAAATACAATAAGCAAAATTAAATAATAAAACCAGTGATCCCAGATCACTCCTCGGGCGGAGCCGTCTCCTCAAGCTCGCCCTCCTCCTCCTCATTTGCATCAAAATCTGCGTTACCACAAAAGGGTACCGCATGTAAGTATGACCCAAACAATCCTCAGAAAATAAAATGCATTTAATGCAACCAACATGCATGCATATGATGAAATATGCATTTTTCTCAAAACATCATTTTTCCCGAAAATGACAATTTCCAACACACGCCAAAGTCTCATTGGCCCAAAAATAACCCGTAAAATATTTTCCCAGAAAATGATTTACACCAAATCCACGCACACTATTTTCCCAGAAAATAGCAAATTTAATCCTTTATTAACCTATGCACCATGGCCTCCCCTAGGGACCATCCGCACGTCCTGGTTTCGTAGCGATGCTCAGTTCCGCGCCCAGCGCGTACATGGCCAGACATCCTCTAGTCCCCGCCAGCAGAAGGACCACGGAGTCGGCACGAATCTCTCGTCCGATCCCATCATCGCCCAGCGACAATCCAGGGGACGTTACTCAGTTTATTCCGCTCCCGAGTAACCAGAGGAGCTCCACCGAGATAATGCCCCATCTCTGCTTGGGGTCGTGGTACACACGCACCCAAAAATACTCTCACATAAAATCATAGCTTCCCAAATCACACATGAGCATGAATGCACCATACGAAAACCCAGTTTTCTTTACAAACATGATCATGCATGAAATAATGAGATGTACATGTACCAACACAAATTCACAACCATCAATATTCAAACCAATCAAATCCAACCCAATCATCAAACCAACTAACTCCCGTACTCCTCGGACTCAGTCCGGCAAAACCCATCATCAGATTAGATACAGTGAAATGTGTTAGTACAAAAATACATTAAATTCATAAGAATTCTTTGGAGAAATACTTACAGTGCAATATAGCAATTTCCGGAGGATCACGAAGCTGCAAGTGGTGACGTCTGAGCAACACCACAGTGTAAAATACACTGTGGTCGTGGGTCACAGATACCCACTTTTCAACGAAGACAAACGAAGACCCAAAAATGATAAGGTAGGGCCTAGAGAGGTCGGTGAAGCCAATGGTGGCGGTGGTTTGCCTTGGGTGGCGGCGCAAGGGGTGGTTTTAAGCCAAAAATGTGCAAATCAGAAATGGATTTGGTGGGGCATCACCGGTGACGGATCGGAGCTGAGGTTGGATCCATTGGGTTGCCAAGAGGTCGGGGATGATGTGGTAGGAAGATGGTGGCCGGAGGTGGCGTGACGGCGGCGCTGGAGCGAAAGTGACTCCGCGGCTTCAATGAGTTCGTGGTGGCTAACGGCGGCACAAGGGAGGCTGAAAATGGAGGGGTAGCTTCGTCGGCGGCAGGGGAAGCGGAGGGGCCGGGCGGTGTCGACCACCGCTTGCGGACAGCGGCGCTGGGAATGGATGAAAGAATCGGGCGGAGGAGAGGAGAGAGAGAGAGTCCGTGCGCGGGAGAGAGAGCCAGGAGAGAAGAAAAAGAAAAGAAAAAAAAGAAAAGAAGAAAGGAAAAAAAAAAGGAAAAAAAAAAATAGAGGGAAAAGAAATGAGGTCCAATCCTCATAACTTGGGTCACAAAAATGGTCCAACGTAAACGATTTTAAAACCACAAGTTAAATAAAATAATTTGAACGTAATGGTAAAGTGAAATTAAAATAATTTAAATCCCACAGTAATTAATTAAATATTAAAAGAAATTTAAATGCATAACAATAAATAAATATTAAGAAAGCACATAAAATAATTTTCACCAAATTAAAAAAAATCCTAAAAATAACCCAATTAAAATCCAATAATTTTAAAATAAGAGAATAAATTTTTGAATCCATAAAAATAATTCCTTCAGTAAAAATACACTAAAATATGGGGTGTTACATCCCTAGCCGCCGGCGACCTCACCCCACCAACCTCAACTCCATTCGCGCCACCGTTAGCCACCACAAGCCTCTCCAAGCCGCAACACTCTTTCCGCCGCTACGCCGCCGTCGCACCACCATTGGCCACCATCTTCTCACCACATCATCCTCGACCTCTTAGCAACCCATTGGACCCAACCCCACATCCGATCCGTCACCGGTGAAGCATTTTCAACGACATTTCCGTTTTGGATTTTTTGGTCTTCTACCGTCTCGCACGCCGACACCTACGGCCAACCATCACCACCACTAGTTTCACCGATATCCCTAGGCCCTACTCTATCATTCTTGGGTCTTCGTTTATCTCCGTTGAAAAGTGGGTATTTGAGACCCACGGCCACAGTGCATTTTGCACTGTTACGTTGCTCAGACGTCACTTCTTGCAGCTTCGTGATCCTTCAGAAATTGCTATATAGCGCTGTAAGTATTTCTCCAAAGAACGTTCATGATTTAAATGTATTTTTGCACTAACACATTTCACTGTATTTGGTTGAACATGCCGGACTAAGTCCGAGGAGTACGGGGGTCGGATTGATTGGTGATTGGAGTTGTTTGTGTGATTGATTGGGTTGGTAATTGTTGGTTTGGATATTGTGTTATTCATGTACATTGCATTTTGCACGCATGATTATGCTTGTAAAGGAAACTGGGTTTTCATGTATTGCATTCATGTTTATGTGTTTATGAAAATTGAATTTTCATGTGAGAATGGATTTTGGGTGCGTGTGTATCACGACCCCAAGCCGAGATGGGGCATTATCTCGGTGGAATTACTTAGGAGTGGAATATACTGAGTAACGTCCCCTAGATTGTCGCTGGGCGACAATGGGATCGGACGAGATGGTCTAGTACCAACTCCATGGTCCTTCTGCTGGCGGGGACTAGAGGATGTCTGGCCATGAACGCGCTGGGCGCGGAACTGGGCATCGCTTGTTGCGTAGTGGGTGCTTGGCCATGAACGCGTTGGGCGCGGAACTGGGCATCGCTACGAAGCCAGGACGTGCGGATGATCCCTAGGGGAGATCATGGTGCATATGATAATAATGGATTAATGAACTATTTTCTGGGAAAATAGCGTGTTGGATTTCTGTGTAAATCATTTTCTGGAAAAATGTTTTACGGATATTTTTGGGCCAAATGGGATTTTGGCGTGTATTGGAAAATAATCATTTTCGGGGAAAATGATGTTTTGAGGAAAATGCATATTTCATCATATGCATGCATGTTGGTTGCATTAATGCATTTTCATTACGTGGTTATTTGGGTTATACTTACCTACGGTAGCATTTTGTGGTAACGCAGATTTTGATGCAGATGAGGAGGATGAGGACGAGTCTGAGGAGACGGCTCCGCCCGAGGAGTGATCTAGGATCACTTGCTTAGTTATTTTATTTTACTGTATTGTATTTTAATTTTGGATGGTTGTATAACTACTTTTAAACCTTTACTGATGTTTAGATTGTATTTAAATTCTGGTACTTAGTTGACTAATCCGCTGCGTTGTTTTGTACACCGTTGCATATACACACTCTTGGCATTATTGTTGGGATGCGTGACCGTGTTGTCATCATCCCGACATCACGATTCTCGCATTCTAGTACGTGGGAGTCGAGGCGTCACAGGTGGTATCAGAGCAGTTCGGCTCTGGGTAAAACCACATGTCCTGTAAGTGCAGTGCCTAGAAAGTTTTAAAGTACTGAATTGAAATTATTTAATTTAAATTATGTGTTTTTTATTGGTTTTATTTAGTTATTGTATACTACTTGTTTGTTTATTTATTTTATTGTTTTAATTTATGGTAGTCTATTTTATTTGTTTTAATTATTTTATTGTGAACTACTTCATTGGTTTTATTCATTTTGTCGTATGCTATTTTATTTATAGAATTTCATTTTATTTTGTTTTGTTTTGAAAGGCGGGTTAAGGGTTGTGCTATGACAGGAAGATGATACGACTGAGAATGACATTGTTAGGCTTGAACATTTGGTGTAGTAGATCTGAACTCTTGGTGATTAGTTTGATTTAATATCGAGGCTCGAACATCATGGTCAGGGTGAACTCTTTGGAGTAGGAACTCAAGTTGTTACTAAGGAGGGGAATAGTTTTAAATTGCTTAGGATAATTAAGGTCTTAGATTCAGTAGAATTTATGTAATGAGTCCTTGTAGTAGGAGGTTGTGAGTTCAGCGAACTTCAAGGTTAGATTTATGAGAAGTTCATCTAAAGTTTGAGGCCCCATAGTTTTTTAGGAAATAAGTTATGAGATTTAAGGTGGTAGGTTCAACAAGCAATTAACGGATTACTCAGATTAGAAGTTTTCGATCTTGCCGAATTTGATAAGCAATTTAATAACATTTGGAGTTTTAGAATTTACAAGTTTTATAAGGCGAATGTTTTAGATTTAACGTCAATGATCTTCAAGATTTTAGAAAATGATTTTTTATCTGGTTTAAGGTTTTAGAATTGTAGAGTTGAAGGGTTGAATTAAAATAGGATTGATCTGAGTTGAGTTACTAATATGAGAATTTTTTTAGGGGAGAATTTATTTGGAAATGGAAGGTAATGATGTAGTTGGTGTATTTTCTGAGGATTGAAGACGTTGATCTAGTTTGGTTAATGATTGTTTATAGCTTGAGGTTACAGTGACAGGTTGAGGATTTAATCCATATCAATTTTAAGGATAATAGATGGTGCAGATATAGGAAATGATTATTGTTGATTTCGAGGATATAGGTCTAGTGATGGAAATGGTAATGATGATCACCTGCACGTATAGAGGATTATTGGTTTTGGCTAATGGTGCGTGAGATTGATGTATAGTAGTGGTGAGTGTTTATGGATTTCAGAGAGTTCAGGTCCTAGTCTCATTTTGGTTTGGAAGAAGTGGTTTTGGTAGGTGTGGAAGAGGAGTCGACACAATAGTAGTAATTCAAGAGACCTTGGCTTGGAGTTTTTAGTGAGTTGATCGAAGCGTGTAGTCGAGTGGATTACTCAATGGAATGATGGTTGGCAATAATTATTGTGATTATCTGCAGGAATTAATTGTGACTTGAGGTTACCTAGGAATTTAAAATTTTGAGGTTATACTTTCTTTAGGAGATTGAGCACCCAATTGGTTGAATTAAGGACATTGTTATTTAACTTGAAGAGAGATTGATGGGATGTCATGTATGGTGTATGATAAGATCTTGGAAGTTGAAGTTTAGGCATTAGCGGTGGATGATATGGTCAGGTATGTGGGTTAATAAAGCTCTAGGATCCTTGGGTGCTTTGCAATGGCTTTTGGTGGATTGAAGATTTGAGCAGTATGGCTTGCCTTGAGGTTTAATAGTGATGTGCTATTGAAGGAACTAGTCGTGTTAATGCTAGCTTATAGAAGTAGAAATAGGTGGGCGAGTTACCAAGATGGTTTCGATAATGTTTTGGTGAAGTCAATGGTGGTTCGTAGTGAGTTTAGTCACTGCTAGATTAGATGTTGTTCAGAATGTAGGTGTTGAGCTTTTGGATTTAGGTTGTTAGGTAGAAGTCTATAGGCGCTCTTATTGGTTCGCTAGGTTGGAATCGAGCCTTTTAAGGTATGCTCCTTATTGTAGATGGGAAGGATGTATTTTGGGCTGAGGTTGCTTATTTTTAATTTGGGATGCTGAGGTTGTTTGAGATTGGGTTTCCGTCAATGATCATGGATATATTTTATGGAATTTGATTTTTGATCAAGGCAGCAGGAGTTAATTGAGGAATTTGAGTTATAACTCATAGTTTTGGGAGAGAAAGTATTTTTTCTACCAAATTGTGATAAGAGTTTTGGTTAGTAGGTATGAAGCCACCTTGTACTCGATGGTGTTAGTTTTATGAGGACATAAACTTTATGCATGTGGCGAATATTAGAGTGCGCAGCAGAAGCGTGGTATTTTTGTTGTAGTTAGGAGTTTAGATTATGTTGATTTTGAGGAATTAGTGGTGACTTGAATTTTGAGAAGATACTTGTAATTGAAGATTAATCATTTGGTTGTACAAAATTTGTTATTGATAGTTAACTTTGGAAGTGGCTATTAGGTTACCAAAGTAGAATTCAATGGAGGTTTAGAAGTTGTAGCATAGGAGTTGATTGAGGTTGACACATAGTATTGTAAGGGCTATTGATCATTGGAATTTATTGGATGTGGTATTAAGGTTCTCGAGGAAATGAGATTTTGGATAGCATAGTCACCCTAGGAATACTGGTCGTGATGTGCCGCTGGGGGACTAATACGAGTATGTTGGATATCGCCGTGTTTATTGAGAAATGTGCCACGTGCTGTTAAGTTAAGGCTGAGCATCAAGGTCTCCCTATTCCAGAGTGGAAGTGGGATGATATTTCTATGGATTTTGCTGTGGGTTTGCCGAGGACACCTAGTGGAATGAACTCAGTTTGGGTGATTGTTGATCGGTTGACTAAGAGTGCCCATTTCTTGCCTATTAATAATACAGACTCCTTGGGTAAGTTAACTCGGTTGTATGTCAAAGAGATAATGCATTTGCATGGAGTACCCAGGAGTATTGTATCGGATCGGGAGCCGTGGTTCACGTCCCATTTTTGGAAGAGCTTGCAGGCAGCCTTAGGCACTAAGTTGAAGTTTAGTACTGCATATCACTCTCAAACAGACGGTCAATCAGAGCGTACTATTCAGGCTCTTGAGGTTATGTTGCGGTCTTGTGTCATGGAATTTTAGGGAAGTTGGGAGAATGATCTGCCGCTAATAGAGTTTGCTTATAATAACAGTTTTCATTCCTCCATTCAGATGGCTCTGTATGAAGCTTTGTATGGAAGGAAGTGTAGATCGCCCTTGTGTTGGGATGAAGTTGGCGAGAGCAAATTGTTTGGGCCTGAGATAATTCAAGAAATGAAAGATCAAGTTCAGTTTATAAGGACTAAAATGGCGGAAGCGCAAAGTCGCCAGAAGAGTTACGCAGATACAAGAAGAAGAGACTTATCCTTTGAAGTAGGTGATTGGGTTTATCTGAAAGTCTCTCCTATGAAAAGCGTTAAGTGCTTTGGTAAGAAAGGAAAGCTTAGTCCAAGATATGTTGGCCCTTTTCAGATCGTAGAGAAGGTGGGCTTGTTGCTTATAGAGTTGCCTTGCCGGACTATTTTGGGGATGTTCATGATGTGTTTCATGTGTCTTCGTTGAAGAAGAGTTTTGGACAGCAAGAGCCACGTTTTGTTGACCTTGAACGCATTCAACCTCAACCTAACCTTACTTATGAAGTTGTTCCGTCGCAGATCGAAAAGAGCAAAGGTTAAGGTCCAAGACAGTACCTCTGGTGAAAGTGTCATGGGGCAATCCGTTGGCTCAAGATTTCTCTTGGGAGAGAGAAGCTGACATGAGAGAGCAATATTCATACTTGTTTGATTGATTTTGATGGTATGTTCTAAAGTCTGCTCTTAGTTGAATCTTATTCCTGTCTTAGTTTAATGTTTGACCTTGCTAATTTCGAGGACGAAATTTTATTTAAGGGAGAGGATGTAACACCCTGTATTTTAGTGTATTTTTACTGAAAGATTATTTTTATTTATTTAAAAATTTATTCTCTTATTTTAAAATTGTTGGATTTTTAGTGGGTTTATTTTATGATTTTTAATTTTGTGAAAATTATATTTTGAAGTGCTTTCTTATTATTAATTATTATTATACGTTTAAAATCTCTTTATTCTAAATTAATTACTGTGGGATTTAATTATTTTAATTTCACTTTACCATTACGTTTAAATTATTTTATTTAACTTGTGGTTTTGAAATCGTTTCCGTTGGATCATTTTTGTGACCCAAGATATGAGGATTGAATCTCATTTCTTTTCCTCCATTTTTCTTTCTTCTCCTTTTCTTTTTTTCTTTCTTTTCTTTTTCCTTATTTCTCCATTCGGCCACTCTTCCCGCGCGACCCAGCTCCCCCTCCCTCTCTCCGTTCGTTTGTTCCATCACCACCCAGCGCCGCCGTGAGCTAGGGTGACCGTCACCGCCCAGCCCATTAGCCTCCCTAGCCGCCAGCGACCTCACCTCGTTAGCCACCACGAGCCTTTCCAAGCATCGGCACTCTTTCCGCTGATGCGCTGCCGTCGCACCACCATTGGCCACCATCTTCTCACCACATCATCCTCGACCTCTTAGCAACCCATTGGACCCAACCCCACCTCGGATCCATTACCGGTGAAGCATTTTCAACAACGTTTCCGTTTTGGGCTTTTTGGTCTTCTACCGCCGCCCATGCCGCCACCCACGGCCAACCTTCACCACCACTAGCTTCACCGATATCCCTAGGCCCTACCCTATCATTCTTGGGTTTTCGTTTGTCTTCGTTGAAAAGTGGGTATTTGAGACCCACGGCCACAGTGCATTTTGCACTGTTACGTTACTCAGACGTCACTTCTTGCAGCTTCGTGATCCTTCAAAAATTGCTACATAGTGCTGTAAGTATTTCTCCAAAGAAATTTCATGATTTAAATGTATTTTTGCACTAACTCATTTCACTGTATTTGATTGAACATGCCGGATTGAGTCCGAGGAGTACGGGGGTCCGATGGATTGGTGATTGGAGTTGTTTGTGTGATTGATTGGGTTGGTAATTGTTGGTTTGGATATTGTGTTGTTCATGTACATTGCATTTTGCATGCAAGATCATGTTTGTAAAGGAAACTGGGTTTCCGTGTATTGTATTCATGTTCATGTGTTTATGAAAATTAAATTTTCATGTGAGAATGGATTTTGGGTGCGTGTGTATCACGACCCCAAGCCGAGATGGGGCATTATCTTGATGGAGCTCCTCTGGTTACTCGGGAGCGGAATATACTGAGTAGCGTCCCTTGGTTTGTCGTTGCGCGACAATGGGATCGGACGAGATGGTCTCGTGCCGACTTCTTGGTCCTTCTACTGGCGGGGACTAGAGGATGTCTGGCCATGAACGCGCTGGGCGCGGAACTGGGCATTGCTTGTTGCGTAGTGGGTGCTTGGCCATGAACGCGCTGGGCGTGGAACTGGGCATCGCTACGAAGCCAGGACGTGCGGATGATCCCTAGGGGAGATCATGGTGCATATGGTAATAATGGATTAATGAACTATTTTCTGGGAAAATAGTGTGTGTTGGATTTCTATGTAAGTAATTTTCTGGGAAAATGTTTTACGGATATTTTTAGGCCAAATGAGATTTTGGCGTGTATTGGAAAATAATCATTCTCGGGAAAAATGATGTTTTGAGGAAAATGCATATTTCATCATATGCATGCATGTTGGTTGCATTAATGTATTTTCATTACGTGGTTATTTGGGTTATACTTACTTGCGGTACCATTTTGTGGTAGCGCAGATTTTGATGCAGATGAGGAGGATGAGGGCGAGCCTGAGGAGACGGCTCCACCCGAGGAGTGACCGTGTCTTTAAACCTTTACTGATGTTTAGATTGTATTTAAATTCTGGTACTTAGTTGACTAATCCGTTGCGTTGTTTTGTACACCGTTGCATATACACACACTCTTGGCATTATCGTTGGGAAGCGTGACCATGTTGTCATCATCCCGATGTCACGATTCTCGCGTTCTAGTATGTGGGAGTCGAGGCGTCACATGATCTACTGTAGCATTAGTAGTAGTAGTTGCTACATAAGACAACAATCTTGGTGGTGGCATTCCATATAAAGCTTGAAATGGAGAAACACCTGTGGAAGCATGCACAGTTGTATTATAATGCCACTCAGCCATAGGTAGCCAACTACTCCAACCTTTTGATTTAGAGCCACTGTATGCTCTCAAGTAGGCTTCAATAGCCTTATTTAAAGCCTCAGTTTGACCATTAGATTGAGGATGGTAAGCTGAACTCATGGCCAAGTACTACCCTATAGTTTAAAGAGTTCTTGCCAAAACAAACTTGTGAAGATAACATCACGATCTAATGCAATGGTCCTAGGTAGACCATGAAGCTTGAAAATCCAAAAGAAAAAAACTTCTGCCACTTTAGATGTCGTGTATGGCTGAGACATAGGAAATAAATGATGAAACTTGGTCAATCTATCCACCACTGTGAAAATAACTGTCATGCCATTAGAACTAGGAAGACCCTCAATGAAATCCATAGCAATATCAAGCCAAAGATTCTGAGGAATAGGCAAAGGTTGGAGCAACCCTGCTGGAAGAACATTTTCAGACTTGTTGACTTGACAGATTTGACATTCTTTCACCAATTTCCTGATATCCTTTCTCATACCAGGCCAACAAAAATCAACTTTAGCTTTTTGTAGAGTCTTATGGTAACCCACATGTCCTGCCTCTGGACTGTAGTGGATGTACTGCAATGCTCTCTTTTGAAATGATGAACCAGGAACAATCACCATTTTGCCTTTTCTGAGAAGAAGGCCTTGCTGTAGGGAAAACTTTCTATGAACTTGTTCCCATTTCTTCAATGCCTCGATTAATTGAGTAATGTGAGAAGACTCTGAATAGCTTTGCTTCAAGCTAGATATCCAGACAGGTGTAGGAAAAGAAATCAGTGCCAAAGTAGCAGAATCTTTCTCCATCTTCCTTGAAAGTGCATCAGCCACTTTATTAGCTCTCCCCCTTTTATACTCAACTTTAAAGTCATATCCCATGAGCTTCGAGATCTACTTGTGTTGTGCTTCTGTAGCTATTTTATGCTTCAACAAATGCTTTAAAGCTTGCTAGTCAGTTTTGATCGTAAATGGCTGACCAAGTAAGGAATGTCTCTATTTCTCCACAGCACTCACAAGTGCTATAAATTCTTTTTCATAGGTGGAGAAAAGTAAGGCTTTACCTTTAACTGCCTTGCTAAAATAAGCTATAGGTTGGCTGTTCTGCATCAACACAGCCCCCAAACCAACTACTGAGGCATCACATTCGATGGAAAATTCTTAAGAAAAATATGGCAGCTTCAACACTGCAGGATGAGCCACAACATGCTTGAGTTGTAAAAAAGCTCTTTCAGCTCCTTAGTCCAATCAAAACAATTTGTTTTTAACAACATGGTCAATGGGGCAGCTATTGAACCATAGTTCTTGATAAACTTCCTATAGTAACCAGTTAGGCCTAGAAAACCTCTTAAATCCTTAACTTTTTTAGGAAGAGACCACTCTATCATGGCTGATATCTTGGTAGGATATGCTTTCACACCTTCCCCAGATATAATATGGCCTAAGTACACAACTTCCATGACACCAAATCTACATTTAGACCTTTTAGCAAACAATAAATGTTGTTGTAAAATCGATAGGACTATTTTCAAATGCACAAGATGTTGAGTTAAATCTTGGCTGTAAACCAAGATATCATCAAAAACCACTAAGAAAAATTTTCGAAGGATAGGTTTAAAGACATGATTCATTAAACCTTGAAAAGTAGCATGTGCATTTGTAAGCCCAAAAGGCATTACTAAGAACTTATAACGACCTTCATGAGTTCTAAATACTGTTTTAGGAATATATTCTTTCCTCACCCTTATTTAATGATAACTTGATCTTAAATCAAGTTTAGAAAAATACCTTACTCCATATAACTCATCAAGGAGCCCATCAATCATAGGAATTGAAAATTTGTCCTTGGTAGTTTCCTGATTGAGAGCTCTATAGTCCATGCACATCCTCCATGTGCCATCAGCTTTTCAATTTCTGTTTTTTGGTAGTGAGGATACCTATAAGGCCTTACAGATATTGGAGCAGTGTCATCTTTTAAGACAATTCGATGATCAAATTTCTCGAGGTGGAGGCAACCCAACTGGTTCCTAAAAGATAGACTTGAACTGTTGCAGAACTTCTTCTACTTCTGGTAAAGGCTGCATCTTCTTTGCATTATTCTGAACTACTACAAGTTGCAATAGCCAATCCTGTTGCCCAATGAAAGAAGACTTCATCATGTGAACTCCACCTTCTCAGACAACAACCCTTGCAGAAACAATCAAACTGTGTTGACATATTTGGAAAATCCCACTAAATATGACCCAATGTTTTAAGCCATTGAACTTCTAATACAATGTCACAACCCCCAAGAGTCAGAACATGAAAGGAACCAGAAGAATTTCAAAAGATCTAGGAAGTTGTGAGTACTTCTTGAATCCACAAGAATTTCAACAGAAAATGAGCCTATTTTGCCCAACAGTTTCATGGCATTACTGTTAATACAACCCGAAATGGCATGGATAGAAACCTCAAGTTCCTCAGTTCCCTTCTTCACCAATTCATTAGATTCTGGCAGCAATTGAGCCTCAACTTCATCACCACTATCAAGTAACTCTTGCACTTCACTACTTTCCATATGTAAGAAATATACCCTAGGGTTCTTGCACACATGATTGGGATTCCTCTTTTCCTCACAGTGATAACACAATCCCTTTCTTCTTTTTTCATCCATATAAGAAGAATTTACCTTCTTCAGAGGAAACAAACTCTAATGGCCTTTATTAGCTAGATCAACAAGCCCCACATTGTCAACTGGCCCTTTATCAGCATAATGGTCATTTTGCCTCCAAGATTTTCTTGAGGATGGCACATGCTCTTCTTGCAACTTTGCCAAACCAAAAGCAGCCCCAAGATTTAGTGGATTAAACATCTTCACAAGAATTCGAATGTCATCTTTTAATCCACTTATAAAGCAACTCATCTTATGCCATTCAGACAAGCCTTTCAACCTATTTGACAAGGCCTCAAATTGTGATGTATACAAACTAATAGAAGTAGTTTGTTTCAACCTACTTAAAGCTTCCATTGGGTCATCAAATGCTGATGGCCCAAATCTTCCTTGCAATGCCACAACTAAAGACTCACAATAATTAAACTGCCTAGAATCCAAGGCATTTTGGTACCACACCAATGCCTCTTGTGGCGCCCCCGACCCCCATGTACGGGAACATGGGAATCGAGACACCCGGATAATGACAACATGGTCACGCATCCCAACGATAGTGTCAAGTGTGTGTACATGCAACAGTGTACAAAAACAATGCAGCAGATAATTTAATTAAGTCAACTAAGTACCAGAATTTTTAATACAAATTAACATAAGTAAAAATGATTAAAAAGAGTTATACAGTCATTCCAAAATAAAATATAATAAAAATCCAAATACATATCACTCCTCCGGCGGAGCTGAATCCTCAGGCTCGCCCTCAGGATCATCTGCATCGAAATCTGCGTTACCTAAACAACCCTCGAGAATAAAAATGCATTAATGCAACCAACAATTATCCATGCATATGATGAAATATGCATTATGCCCAATACATCATTTTCCTCGAAAATGAATATTTTTTAACGCTTTTCCTGCCATTTTCCCAGAAAAGGGCCCAAATCAATAATCCATCATTTTCATAGAAAATTATTTACACAAATTCTTTTATCCAATACACGCTATTTTCCCAGAAAATAGTCCAATAATCCATTTACTCAAGAACTCGCCATTTTCCCAGAAAATGGCCCATTAACCAATTTTACCGTATGAACCCTCATCTCCCTCCCCTAGGGACCATCAGCACACCATGGCTTCCTTCGCCACATCACGGGTAACGACTATGCGTGTGACTTTGTAACGAGCGTGGCCAAGCATCCTCTAGCCCCCGCCAGCAAAGGGGCCACGGAGTCGGCACGAGAGCGTTACCATCCTGTCCGATCCCGTTGTCACCCAGCGACAACCTAAGGGACTTCACTCAGTATATTCTGCTCCCGAGTAACCAGAGGAGCTCCATCAAAATAATGTCCTATCTTGGCTTGGGGTCGTGATACACACGCACCAAAAAATCATTTCTCACATGAAAACCTAGTTTTCAATAAACACATGAACATGAATGCAATTACACGAAAACCCAGTTTTCATTTACAAACATGATCATGCGTGCAAATATGCCATGTGCATGAAACGACGCATTATCCAACAACCAACAATTCATAACACAATCCAAACACACAAACAATTCCATCCTCCAATCCATTCGACCCCCTTACTCCTCGGACTCAGTCAGACACAACCAACCAGATCACAATAAAAATGAGTTAGTGTAAAAATACATTTAAATCACGAAAGTTCTTTGAGAAAATACTTACAGTACTATAATATAATTTTCAAAGGATCCCGGAGGTGCAAGAATTAGCGGCACAACAACGGAATAGTGCAAAATGCACTGTGGCCGTGGGTCTCAAAATGCAAGATTTCGAACGGTAACAAACGAAGACTTGAGATTACAATGGAAGGGCTTAGGTATGTTGGTGAGACTAATTGTGGTGGTGGTTGGCCGTGGGTGGCGGCGTAGAGGGTGGTTGAAGGCCAAGATGCTCAAAACGGAAATGGAGTTGGTGGAGCTTCACCGGTGGCAGATCGGAGCTGGAGATGGGTGGGTTAGGTTGCTAGGAGGTCAAGGAAGATGTGGTGAATAAATGGTGGCCGGAGATGGCGTGACAGCGGCGCGCGAACACAAGAGGTGCTGCCGCTTGATGCCATGCATGGGGGCTCACGGTGGCGCAAGAGGGGTTGGAAATCGGAGGGTGAGGTCGCTGGCTGGAGAGGAGATGAATGGGAGGGTCGGTGATGGGAAAGGGTGGTGCACGACGGCGTTGTGGGTGGAGGAGAAAAAAGAAAAAGGGAGAGAAGGAGGACGTTGCGCGCGGGGATAGAAGCAGGGGAGGAAAAAGAAAAGGAAGAAAAAGAAAGAAGAAAAAGAGAAAAGGGTAAAAAAGAAAAGAGGAAATAGAAAAAGAAAGGGAAAGAAATGAGGTACAATCCTCACATCTTGGATCACAAAAATGATCCAATGAAAAAGATTTCAAAATAGCAAGTCAAATAAAATAATTTAAACGTAGTGATTAAATGAAAATAAAATAATTAAACCCAACAATAAACTAATTTAAAATAAAGAGCAATTTAAATGCATAACAATAATTAATATTAAAAAAGCATATCAAAATAATTTTCAGAAATTAAAAATAATAAAAATAAACCAACTAAAAATCTGATAAACTTAAAACAAGAGAACTAATATTTAATTTAATAAAAATAATCCTTCAATTAAAAATATACTAAAATACGGGGTGTTACACCTCTCATTCCATATGGTGCGATACGACCATTAGCTTCTGATGAAAGGGTACTTGAAATCAATCAAAGTAATGATTGGCTTTAAAGATCCAACCAACAGGATCATTAGCACTAAAATGTGGAAAATCCAATCTCCTTGTAAGGATCGACTATTGCTGATACCACTTTTACTGTTCTTGATATCAAGAACACTACTGCACTACCAGAAACACCATAACACATGAGAATTCACAAGGGAAGAGAAAACAAGATTACACAACGAGACAGAAACTAGACTTTAATGAAAGATTCCCTTTGTGAATCTGGATAGGGGATTTTCGAGGAATCCCCAACTCTCAATCGTATTAAGCTCAATGATCAAAGTATCCTGTTTACACAGGCCATGCACTGCTTTTATACATGTAGAGCATGAAGGAATACCAAAATGCAAGGACTCAAAACGTAAAACACACCTTATGACTCTAAAGACAAAACACCCCGTTTAACTAAAAGCAAAACTCAGGACTCTACAAACAAAATGACACCAATACTTCTATTTGCAATACACAACGTATTACTTAAACCAAAACTCCTCGTTTCATCCCAATGGCAGTTAAAGTCGTTACTGCTTCATCTCCTTCCTGCTACCCCTCTTCATAGCAACACAACACCTTCTTCCTCTTTAAGAACCTGTCCCCTAAGCACCCGTGACACTACGCTTGTGAGTCTCTTACTAGGCTGGTGAATCTCAGGATCATGGGTATGAACAAAGAGTAGTCTCGGCTCCTCTCCAGGCTATCGAACATGGAAGAAACATCCGACAACTTGGGCTCAGAAGCCATAGGATTAAGAACACAACCACAACCCAAAAACACCAAAATATGGAGTCAAGATTTCGAAGAGCGTGAGAGGGAGATTTGGGTAAGCAAAAGCTACCGAATAATGGAGATGGAAATAGCTGGAATTGGGAATATAAAAGGTAGGGGAGGAGGTGTGTGCCCACAGGAACTGGAAGGTTGTGGAATGATCTGGAACTTGTGAGCACTGAAGAGATGTCTCACTTATCATTTCTAGCCTTTTCAACATAGACTTCTGCTCAACCAAACTATTTGTGACAAGCTGGGAAGAGGAATTCAACACTGGGCCACTCTCTGTTATGATGATGGGTGTTAAAAACAATACACAGGTAAAATTTAAATTTAGCCATAAAAAATAAATTGATTGTTTGATTGTTGGCTATATTGATCTTAATGTTGTTTTATGATGTTGTGACTTCAATGTATTGTGAATTGTGAATTGATTTTAATATGAATGTTGGCTATATTTAGATGCTTGTTATTTATTTCGTGTGCATTTTTAACTCGAAGATGTTTTTTAAGTTGAATTTTAGTGGCACAGGGTACCAGATAAAAGATCTTAATAGAATGGCATATCATTATGTTTGGGAGTTAATTGGGCTTTTGAAATGAGGCTAAAGTAGGTAGAATATTTGTATTTCATAGAAAATTAGATAAGTTGAGCTTAGTTAAATGAGCTTAAATTCTTTCTTTTATATTTTAGATGGTTGGGTTGGGAATTGATTTAGGTAGTATTTTGACATCCTGATTCAAGTGGTATTACACATATTGAAGGGGGGAAAAGAGTTGAGTTAGAGACAGTTGATTGAGAGAAATATGTTAGCGCCTAGATCAAGTGGAAAAAAGAGGTAATTTGTTGAATTTTTTAGAAGCCCTTGTTGGAAGTTCTCTCACAAACAATGGAATTTGTTTTGTTTCCTGTACAAGACCTTTGATTTTTGAACTTATATGACTAATGAGACTTGTTTCTCAATTGAATTTTCATGCTTGCTTTGATTGCCATGATTATGAAAGTTTGGCACTTTGCATCTTTTCATTATCCATGGTGCTGCAAAACTGAGACCATTGCTCAATAAAACGCACTAGAAATGTTCAGACTAGTTGGTCTAAATGAGAGAATACCTTTGGAATTTGTTGTTAATTAGAACATGTTCCATGTAGCCCAAGCCAGTTTTATTGTCTAAATATGAAAGAGAACCAATTTCTCGATTGTGCTAAAAAGTCCATTGTGGCAATGGTACCAGCTGGATCCTTGAATATCTAATGTCTTTTTGTTCATTTGTTGATGTCTAATAGAAAAAAGTGATTCACAAGCTCTGCATGCCGACAACATAAACACATTCATTATTAGTTCTATTGTTCTGCATCAAAAAGATTCCTATGGTCTTTCATGGTGGTGTTGCAATAGGATGTTACAAGAGCATAACTATGAGGAATTAAAAGAGGAAGATGACGATGACCCAGTTTTTGTTCTGACTGATGAATGGAGGGAGTTCTTTGTTTCATTTGTTATCTATGTTGGAAGCAACTGCTGGTCATGAATGAATGAAAATACTGTAAATTTATATTGATTTAATGATTTACTACTTCGACATCAGTAACTAATATTTATATGTTTGAGTGTATTCTGTGATTGATACACTCGAATGTAGAATCCAGTTTGGTGTGATGAGACAATTCGACTATTACAATCCACTCATTTTTTAAGTAGGTAATTTGGAGGAGCTTTTACTTTAATTTAATAATTTCTATACAATATCACAATTACTACAAGAAAAATGGACTTTTGCGATCAATTTATTGCGACTAAAAGACTTTTCGCAACCAATTTTAGTTGCAAATAGTCATTTCGCTGGAATTAACTAGTCGCAAATAAGCAGTTTTCTTGTAGTACGTACATTTTCTCTAAATTTTTGTGTCTGACATTTTGCAAATATTTACCTGTTCTATTCCTACAATGACTATGGTTACTTTAATTAACATTTGGTCAGTGTAATTGCAAAATATGAAAAAAAAAATTAAAATATTATTATTAAAAAAATAATATTATATTATTATTTTGATGAATCTAATGGTTAATCCAATATAGTGTTATGGATAGACAGGTTTTGGATTTCTAAAAAATATGTAATTTTTATCAAATTTTAAAAATGAATTTAATGAAACCAATACCAGTACGTGAGATAGAGGAAAACGTTCAAAGTAATAAGGATCATGATTCATGACGAGTTGGACGTATGTTGTTTGTGATGGTGGTTTTACAGCTACAGCGGGTGAGAGGAAATAGTTTAAAGGTCCGGATCCAGGGCTGAGCATCGACCCTTTCGGAGTCGGAGGGCCAAACCTCTGACTCCGACTCTGACTCCGAACGTACAAAATCCGACTCCGACTCCACTCCGACAAGTCAGAACGGAGTTGGATTTTTTCATTTCAAAATTCCTCACTTGGTTTACTCATAAAATTATGGAGATCATTTTGTTATGTATTAAACTATAATGCCAAATCTGGAAATAAACATAGAAAAAATCAACATTACCAAAAACAGAGACATGGGTTTCGACTTTGGGTAACCTACCGAATCTTCAATAGGCAGTGATTGATCTATGATCCAATTCAAGGGACGATGTTCCGTGTTTGCACAGCTGCAATACACCTCAAGAGGCTATCGACGGAGACGATGGGTCACGGACTTGCGGGACCTAGGGTTTCAAGGGAAACTGCGAGAGAGGCTACGCGAGAGAGGGGCTGCGCGAGAGCAGTTGCGAGAGACTGAGAGAGGAGCTGCGCGAAGGAGGGGCTGCGAGCCTGCGAGAGGGAAAGGACTCAGGGGAGGGCTGCGGGCCTGCGGCGCTGTGCGAGACGGAGAGAGGGGAGGGTTAGATTGAAGATGAAGACAGAAGAAATAAGAATTGAAGATGAAAGAGGGGGAAATGCCGAAATGGAACTCCGAACTCGGGAACCCTCACTAAACGATTAATTAACAAGTAGAAATGGCTCCGTATTGTACTGTACAATACTAATCTATTTTATATATTATATATATAAATGAAGATTCATAAAAAAATATATGATATATATATTATTATATATGAATATTAAAAAAATGCACCATATATGAAATATTAGTAATACACTAATATACTTGCTATATATATATATATTAAATCTCTAATCTCTTATACTTGATATATATATTAATATATATAAATATTAGTTATACTAATAGTTATATTAGTATTAGTTATTATTAATAATATATATTATACTAACAATGATATTAATACTATATATAGTTATAGTGATTAGTATAACTATATTAGTATTAGTTTTAGTGATTTAATATAACTATATAATATATTAGTATAAGTTATAGTGATTTAATATAGTTATAATACTATAAGTTATAACTATAGTTTATATTAGTATTACTATTAGTTATAGTGATTAGCATAATTATATATTAGTATTTGCTATAGTGATTTTAATTTAGTATAACTATATAATAGTATTAGTATAAATATTATACTAACTATATCACTGATTGTATTAGTACACTAATGTCTAATACTAGTATATCACTATACTAAATATATAGTAATTTAGTATTAGTAATTAATACTATAGTGATTTGTATAGTAATATATATAGGCTTAAAGTGGTTTACTAATTTATATATAGTAATTAATACTATTAGTAATTTATATGAATAATACTTTAGTTATTATACATTAGTATTATATGTTATTATAAATTTATAGATTAGTGTTTATTCATTAGTACTACAATATTACATGTTGATGTTATTATGCATCTTAGTGTTTATAGTATATTATAGTCATATACTAAACTATTATTAGTCAATTTAGTCTATATATTATAGTATAAATATATTATTTAACTAGTATATTATTGAAACTAACTATATAAGATATAGTTGTATAAAATTTAAATAATTAATATATAGAAAAACACATCTTTTTATAAAATATGTATAAAATCGGAGGCAGAGGCGGAGTCGGAGGGCCACGTCGGAGGCGGAGGATCGGAGTCGGATCGGAGCGGAGTTGGAGTCGGATCATCAGTGAATCCGAATCTGACTTTCAAGAGGAAAAAACCTCCGACTTCGAATCCAACAAGTCGGAGCCAGAGCAGAGTCGGATTCAGATTCGGATTCGGAGTCGGATTGTCGGATTCGGATTCAGAGTCGGATTGTCGGATTTTTGCTCAGCCCTATCCGGATCAATGCATGGGAGAGCACTGAGAGTGAGTGGAGACTTTGAGTGAAGACTGAAGTCTCGTTTGGTGAAATAGATCAGATGGGATGAAAGTTAAATAAAATATTATTAGAATATAATTTTCTAATATAATTTTTATTTAAAAATTTAAAAAAGTTGAAATATTTATTATATTTTAAAAAAATTATAATGATAAAGAGTGGAGTTATCCTTTTTGGGTACTAATTTTATTGACTTCAAATTAATGACAAAGGGAAATTAATCTTTTGAATGTGCGAAGACGTCGAAAATTAAGGACATCATATTCCGCTTGGCCTCAAGATCCTGAGTTAGATAGCTAATCAAACGCGCTTTTTGGTCCTTCGAGAAGAAGACGAAGAAATTAATAGACGATTGAGCTCTAGTCTGATATGAGAGTGACTGCTAGATCGATATTCATTTTAAATTGATTTTTTCTAGACATTTTTTTTAATTTTTTAAAGAACTTTTTAGGAGATCCTATTAATTTTGTTTTGAAAATTGAAAAAGTTGTAATAATTTCTAATTAGTAATTTGAAAGTATTTGTGTCTAAATGATATTTGAAAAAGAAATGAGATGCGATGAAATAAAATGAAATAAGATGAAATGTGATGATATATGTTTCCAAACATCCCCTTAGTGTTATATTTGTATTTCTTTAAAATTTTGAAATATATTAATAAATATGCTTCAAAGTTTTATTAGGGTTGACCTGACACTTCTAACAGTTGACTAATAGAATAGTGATAGAACTATTAATTTGTCTAAATAATAATATCATCTTATTATTACAATGTTTTTAAATTCTCGCACAAAATATAATAAACAATTCAAGTTTTAAAATTACAAAACAATAATAATTTTAAAAAATAATATTCTAACAATATTTTATTCAACTCATCTAAAACCATTTCATTTCATCTCATCCCATCTCATCTCATTTAACTTACTATCCAAACGGCACCTAAAATTTGGGATTAATCTGTTTTAGAGACAAATCATGGAAATTATATTAGTATTTGATCCTAAAGCTTATGTAACTGTTTATTTCAATAGTTTTAAGATTTACTGTAAAGACTCATGTGAGAACATAAACAGATCCTTTCTATCTTTTTTCACTTAAGAACTATTATCCTACCTATGTAACCTGAGCTTTGTATATCGGGTATTTTATTTTATATTTACTTATTGCAACACTTGTCCTACATGTGCATCAAAATCCATAATTGCAAAGAGTAAAACTGTACTACAATGAGATTTTGAAGATATCTTAATAAGTCAAAATTTAAGACAACAACTATTAATGCAAAACAATGGCGGTGAATATAAATAAATGAACTTTATAAACAATAGAAGGAAGATCATACATACCAAGGCACATTGTCGTAGTCATAGAGAAGAACCTACCTTAGTAGTGAACTTTCACTTAAATGCTTAGTGATGATTTGACCTCCCTTTGTTCGGTGTAGATTATGTTAGTATTTCAAGTTTTAATTTTGAAGTACGTGATTAATTAGAAATTTAAGGAAATTACTTGTCTATTTTACAGGAAATCAACTTCGCTCTAGAGATATTGGATTAACGCTACCAAGTAAATAGTTTGATTATAAAATTAGGATTAACACACGTTAGCCAGTTATATATATTATTATTTAAGTAAGTTATTTAAAAACTAATGTTTATATACTATGCATATCATGATATTTGCAAGCATGTCATTCATCATAATTCATGATCATATTTAATTTTGCATATTATAGTTATGTATGTATTATGCACGTCATGTATCTCACATTGCATAAGACATGTAAACTTTTAAAAGATCAAATATAAGATAAATATCATATTAATAAGATGGTCATTCAGATATATGGTACGAATGCAATCAGGGGGATGTACAAGCCACAGACTCAAATGTGGTCCAACACAATATATTACTATCAGATTAGATCAATGGTTCTCCCTATGGCCGTAGGATGTGAGACTGGTGCACAATGTTACACACAATATTAAGTATGTTGGCCAGTTAGATAAGTCAGATAATTCAAGACAAATCATGCATATCATAAGCATACGCATGAATAGTCATGATTATAAATTCTAGTGTAAAATATTTTACATGTGTAGTATGTTTAGTATGTTAACATTATTATGAGTTTCTTACTGAGTTTTCAACTCGTTTTAGTTGTTTTATGTTTTCAAACCACCCAAATCAAAATATTTATGAAGGCAAAGCTGCAAGACGAAACTTGGTCCAAGGAGGCATGGCAGAGGCTTAGATCATGCATAGAGTTTTTAAGTTATTATATTACAAAATTTTGAGAAATTTTAATAAGTACTTCAGCATAGTCTCTTTTATGATTTCAGTATTTTGAACAACTTTATTTATTATAAAGAATCTTTGAAAATATTTTTTAAGTCAAGTTCAATAGTAGCACACCAGTTCCTAAGATTTCATAAAAATGGCAACTTTCTTAACCATTGGGAAGCGGGGTATTACAGAGTATGAGCTTATCCTACGGAGCTAGAGCTTTTGGCTTTTCTCGAGGATTAGAGCAGAAGACACACACACATAGTGAAGGTGTGTGTGCTTTTCTTTAAGTTTTAAAAATCCCAAAGCGTGAGAGAAGAGTTCAGAAAGGTGAGGCTTTTATACAAAGAGTTGAGAAAGGGGCTTCACAACTCCCAACGTGGGTTGGCTGGTGAATCGGTGAAAAATCCACTTTTCAGGTTTACGTTGGATGGTGGGGTGATAGCAAAGAAGAGGTTGCATTCCGCACATCTCATAATTTTGGCCAAAGATAAAGGACACTCAGGCTGTCGCTTGTCAATGTCGCCCATGTGTTCAAAGGCTTCTGCGTATTCAAGTCTGTGATCATTCTTTCCCATGCGTACTCCTTGTAGAAACGTCGTTGTTTGAGTCTGATCCTTTGTGAGGTTACTCGTTACTCTCTGAGCACTCCTAAGTTGCGTCTAGGAACTCCAAAATTTCTAGGCGCCCGACTTGCCTCGCACTGGTTGTTTGTTGCTTGCCCCAAAATTTGTTTCATGCTACATGTTGCTAGTCATTGCATTTCTATTGCCCTTAACGTAATGTAGGCGCCTATCTTTGCTCACTCATATTGTTTCTCACACAAAACACATTATTTCCTATTTGCTTATCTATCCTTTACTTGCCCGATGATAATCTCACATGTCCTTTGGTTGCCTTGCCTTTGCTCGTCCAAAATGTCGCTCACTCCATTCGTTATTCATTATTTTCCTGATCCTCTGCCTACCTTTGGTCACACTTGCCTGTGTCTTTGTTTGTCTCGGCTTTTACTCGTCTAGACTCTTCGACAAGACTGTACAAATCTCTTAGTCTCGTATGCGAGACTAACTTCTAAGGGTGCAATTCTCACATCCTAACCCCTTGAAAGAAAACTTTGTCCTCGAAATCTATGGCTACTACCAGTATCATTACAATTAGTAAACAAGGGGTGAATTAAAATTGTACCTTAGTTGTTGCCTCCATTTTCATTGGCTGGTTCGTTGGGCAATGGTGGGGGTACATTTGAGGTGATCCCTCAAATGTGGTACTCTATGAGTAGTAATGAAATTGTTCGTCACCAAAATTAAAATAGGCATCTACGAATGTGTTTGGATCCAATTGTTAATTTGGCGGGCTTAGGGCCCTTCCACTAGTTCTCTTTCCCCTTTTCCTTGACACCTCCTTTTGACGCGTTGTAGTCTCTCTTCAGCCATTCTATTAAATTTTCCCTCCAAATGAGTAACTCTCTATATGCGGCTCATCTTGATTTCCTAGTTGAGTTCTCGTTCCCATGTTGTGAGTTTAATGTTGTGTGGTCTTGCCAACTGGGTGAAGATGACTTTGTTGTTGTAGTTCAGGACATAATAGCGGTGCCTCGTAATCTTGGTCATCGCTCATTGATGCTTCTCCTCGGCTCATTGTTGTTCTCCCCGTAGCATTTTCACTTCACGCTTTCTTACATTAATCATCTAATTACTTCTAGTGATGAAATGAATTTTCGAGCAGTTCTCTTAGCTCTTACCATGATAATTGCAAGCTCTGTATATCAGTAACACTTAGAACACCTAAATAGGCATACTACAAGGACAAACAGGGCCAATAGTTATATATACGGCTGCATCTACCAAATGGTCAGAGTGGTATTAATGACTCCCTTTATTGCGCAACTGTTGGGTTACTAGAAGCTGAACAAATAGGGAAAATGTTCCCTTAGGACCTTTTCACTTTCCCAGTGATGTCATGGTCTTCCGGACTTCCCCACAATATCTTCACTAATGGTGTCTTGGACCTTAGCTTTTGTTCCTTCCAATCCAAATCTGCACTGACATTTCCTCATACCTAAGATTTGACTGAAGCTGAATCTCTACGGGGTCAACTATTCAGGGTTCTTGTTTCCTAAAATGCTTCCTTAGAGTGGAGATCTGGAATAGATTGTGCATAGCTCAAAATTTGACTGTAAGGGCAACTTTATAAGCCGTTGGGCCTATCTTTTCCACCACTTAATAAGGTCCTGCATACCTCAAAACTTAAGTTTCCTTTTTATCCAAATCTTCTTATGCCCTTTATGGGTGACATATTGATGTACACCCAATCGCTTTCCTGAATGGTCAAGTTTCTTCTTTGTGTGTCAACATAACTTTTTTATCGACTTTGTACTGCTGCCATCTTTTCTTGTATGATCCTAACTTATTCCTTTATTTCTTGAATTAGCTTTGGCCCAGTGAGCTTAGCTTCTCCAACTTCATCCCAGCACAAGGGCAACCTACACTTTCTTACATAAAGGGCTTTATACAACGCCATTTGTATAGTTGCCTGGTAACTATTGTTACAAGCAAACTCAGTGAGGGGTATATGCCCTTAGCATGTCTTCCAGTATCTGAATGCTCCATTCTAATTGGTCATCTGCTTGTGGGTATTAGGCGTTACTAGATTTCAATTTGGTGCCCATAGTTGCTTACGAACTCTTCTATAAATAGGAAGTGAACCTTAGGTCTTTAGCCGAATATCTCCTCAACATACAATTGGATCAACTTCCATAGAGTATCCATGTTAGTAACTAAAAGAAAATTGACACTCTTGATCAATCTGTTCATGATCTACCACACTGAATTCTTTCCACTTGGAGCCCTTGACAACCTAACCACAAAATCCATCGCTATATCTTCCCATTTCCATTATGGGATCGGTGGGGGTTGCAAATTCCAAGCGGATCTTTGGTGTCCCCTTTTTACTTGCCAACACGTGGGACACCTCTCGATGAAATAGGCTATGCCCGCTTCATCCATTTCCACCAAAACATTTTATTTAGATCTCTGTACATCTTTTACCTCCAAGATGTACCAAGTAAGGTATTGCATAGACTTTGGCGAGAATCTTTTTCTTGATCCCCGAATCTGTAAGGATTACTCTACGATTCTTATACAGTAGTGTTGCTCAGATGACTAACACAAGAGGGGGGGTGAATTGACTTGTATTTAAAAATCCGAAATTATAAACCAAATACACAATATAAAATATGAGCAAAATATGAAGCAACAGTAAATATAAAGAGTAAGAGTAAGAGGAAGCAAACTTAGTATTTTAACGACGTTAAGCCCCACTGCCTAGGTCCTCGCCTCAAGCTACCCCTTGAGGATTCTCAAATTTACTATTTAACCTCCTTCAGGTGGAGATAGAAACTTATTACACTTTTGTGCACTACCGCTACAAAGAATCCGTGTATAACACTCTTTACACTTACAATCACTTTACATGTGATAATTCAGCTATTCTCTGTGTAGAATACCTTTTACACGCACAAAGGTTATTGTAACAGCCACAATTTTTAAGTTAAGGATTTTAAATTATTTTATTTTTATTTTTTATATTATTAATACCATTATTATTACTAATTTTAGTTTTTAATTTATTTCCTTAAAAACCTTCAAATTTCTCAGTCGCTGTTTCCTTTTCTATTCCTCGGACGATCTCTTCGATTTTCAAACTTTACATAATAAGAACCGAATTCTTCAATTTATATTCCATATTCTCTATAATTTCAGCATTGCAGTAAATACCCTACCTCCTTTATTATCTTGATCTCATCCATCATGCTACAGAAAATATATATATATATATATATATTTTTTGTTCGTGCTTAGCGTCTTTTTCCTCTGGTGGTAAGCCTCACTGGTTTGCTCTCTTCTCTTCCTTTTTTTTTTTTTCGTCAGTCTAACAAACAAGTATTTTGTTCACCTTAGTTTTGCTCCACTGTGCCTTCGGAAGAGGTAGATCTTTGTCCAGCCGTCGTTACATCGCTTGCCTTCCTCTCACATGAAGTCGCTTTACTATTAAAAAAGTGTCGTGCAGTCTTTGAAAACAAATGATTTATTATTAAAAATTAATTTTTTTATATAAATTTCATATTTATTCACTATTTCAAAAAAAAGTGCACGATGCTTACGTATTTTATAACTGCAAATATCATTTATCTTTCTTTAAGGTATTGTTTGGATAGTTCGATGAGATGAGATTATAAGTGAATAGTAGTACTAAAATAGTTTGAGTTAAGATATTTTATGGAGTTTTGAGAAATAAGAGAGAAAAAGTTAAATAAAAATATTATTAAAGTGAAAATATTGTTAGAATATAATGTTTTAATATAATTTTTGTTTTGAAATTGAAAAAAGTTGAATTATTTTTTATATTTTGTTTAAAAATTTTAAAAAGGTTGTAATAATTAAGTAATAATTAAATTAAAAATTTAAAAACAAAAAATATTTATATCTATTATGTTAAAATATTAAGATAAGAAGAGGGAAAAAAGAGAGCGGTTTTAGATAGGAGTCCCAGATGATAATAAATTCGAAGAGGGAAATTGACAGTTATAAATTGAGAGCGGCCTCCAACTGTTTAAAAAACTAAGTAATAAATGATGACTACGATGATATTCTTCACTGAAGTTTATACAGTTTTGCAGGTGACCGAGGAAAACGTACATTAATGCGACAGCGCCACTGATGAAAGATCAGTCACCGAAGAGTGAATTACAGTACGTACTATGGAAAACTCCAATCTTTACCGACAGTAGTCTATCCGATCCAAGTCTGAAACTTTCTTTCTATGGCTACTCAATCCCTCTCCAAACTCATGCAATACGTTTTAGAAGCGCTTGAAGTTTACCGTTAAATATATATTAAAATAGCTCAGGTTTGATCAAATTAATTATTTTTTCATTATTCAACTGTTAAAAATATTTGGATTCAAATTCCCGTACAAAATATAATAAACAATTCAATTTTTTCAAATCTTAATTAAAATTTTCAAATCTTAAAATAATAATATAATTGAAACATAATATTTTAAACTTTCAAACAAAACACATATTATAAGAATCTAGCTCTTATACGTGACTGACTTATTCAAGATCATGCTGCCAATATTAAAAGATACATGCATGTTGATTCAATGACCTCGAACCCTCTTATTATGTGATGGCCAAAACATGTGATCTAAAAAGTTACTTTCAACTCATTTTCATCCGATTCTCCTTTATACTAGTGCAAGATTCAAGCTTAATTATGTACTAGTTTATACATGCATGCACAAGATCAGAATATACATGCCATGGCTAAAACTCTCTGGCATTCATTTTTTCTCTGCATTTTAGTACTTCAATGTTATAGACCACTTAGATGTCAAAAGTCCATGCTTAGGAAACAACGTCTTAAGCGGCCATATGCATGCAAGATTTCACTTTTTTCATGAAGTGACCGCACGCTATGCAAGAGTCAGGAAATCTTTATGTTTTTGTCTCAAAAGTTGAATCGATCTCATGCTCTAAACACAAAACGTCACCAGAACATGCATGGCCATTATTAATCTTCCTTAACAAACACGGCAAGGTTTCCAACATTAATCATCAAACACGCTAATAGTAACCACATGCAAGTTGAGTATGTTGGGCTAAAATAATCACAAGGGAGGATGATACTTTCTTTTCTCACCTTCTACTTATTGATTAGGAGTTAAGGAACTTGTGGTATTAGTAGCTAAGTGTTGTTTGGGAGGTGGGAAAATGTGACAAAATTAAGGTAATAGGGAGGGTGTTGGTCAGCCAAGAGGGTGAGGAGATCAGAAAAGAGAGTCAAGTGATGAAAAACCGAGTCTATGAGTTTGTGGAAACTATAATGGTTTAGGGCCCTTGGTGGTGGTACAGTACAGACTCGACTATGTGATAGTGGAGTCTGCCCAACTTTTTAAGTGGAAGCCATGTAGGCTTCACCTGTATATTTCTTTTTAGATTATACATTTATTAGTATTGTTGTTGTTTTCATCATCATCATTATTATGGTAATGCCACTACATGATTTGTTTTATGGTGAATGACAATGAATATTTGTAGGTGAAGAATTTTGTTTTCTCGAATTTAAGACTGACGACACATTCTGAGGGTTAGGGGATGAATGTCTTGAAAAACCTTGGGGTTGGATGAATTTGAAGGGGCTGCATGCAACCTTTTATTTATAGAGATTGTGATTCTTAGGTTTCATTGATTCCTACAAGGATTGGGGGTCCTAGTTTAGCCAAGAATTCATAGTAGCTTTATTTCATGAAACTTTCTCGTTGAAATAGGATTCCTGTGTTATTTGGGAAATTAGGCAACTTAAACTCCTAAGGCATTATGGGTCTCTTGGGCAAGCATGAGTTGGGATTAGAAGTTCTAACGTTAAATGAACAACTTGGTTGGGGTTTTAGGAGCAAGGTTGGGCCCCAATTTCATCAGCTAGGCTTCTATTATTAGGCTGGCAACCCTTTCATTGGGGCTTAACCCAATATTTTTATGTTCTTGCAGGACTAAAGTGTTTCTAATTGGACCTATGATGTCGACAATGGGTTGGGGAGGGTTTATAAGGTTGTTCTTGTTTTCTTCTAGTGTGGCTAAGGTTTCTAGCAAAGTCAAGGTTCCTATTATCACTAGGATTTTCTAGTGAATGTGATGTGGTCACAATTGAAGCAAGTACTTTTAGGATAGTACTCAAGGGTTTAACATTTTCATAATGATTGTGGTTAATAGATTTGCAAGGTCTTGACCTCTCACACACAATGAGAGAGAGAGAGAGAGAGAGAGAGAGAGAGAGAGTACTTTGAGGAAGTTGAGGCAACCAAATTGGAAGATTAACATATATCAAAACAAAATTTTATTATTTCATTTTCTTGTTCATGCAAGGTATTGTAAAATTCAAAGAACTTGCAAATCCTTCCAATCCTACAACAAAATTAAAAATGTCTCATGTAATATAATTTAGACTTAGCATTCATTGGAATACTCTTTTGATTTTAATTTTTGCAAAATGCCGTCTACTTCCAGGGTTATCTGGAACCTGAATATTACCAAACTCAACAATTAATTGAGAAGAGTGATGTTTATAGTTTTGGAGTGTTTATGCTTGAATTGCTAACATCCAAGCGATCCATTGAGAGAGGAATGTACATTGTCCATTAGGTGAGAATAGCGATGAACAAGGACGACTAAGAGCACTATGGCTTATGGGATATGATTGATTCATCCATTAGAGACACACCAAATCTTATAAGGTTTGGGCAATTCTTGGAAATTACTATGCAATGCATTGAAGATTCGCCTGAAGACCGTCCAACAATGAGTGAAGTGGTAAAGGCATTTGAAACAATATTACAAAATGATGGGATGGCTTCAAGCACATTTGTGTTGTCTTCTACAAGTGACCTTGGAGCTTCAAGACGGGGGTGCTTCTAAGCATCCTTATAAGGATGTTAGAAGCATTGATACCTTTGGTTATAATGGCGCATACACAGTCTCAACAAGAGTTGAACCCAAGTAGTCAATCCTCCCCTATATTCTACATTTCTGTATTTTTCTTTTCTTTTTGTTTTCGGAGTTTAAGGGGGAAAATAGTACTTTTGTACACAAAGAGTTGTTTCTAATTCTCAACAATATCTGACTATGTGTGATAGTAGAAAGATCTAGCTAGACATAAACATTTGCTATATATGTTACTACTACTTGAGTTACAATATTTCAAATGTAAGATAATTTCCTTATGACTAGGAATATAGGATTATGCATATCCCTTACATTTCAAATTCTGCACTCCAAACTGTCATGCATAACGGACACATTACACACTCGAACTATAAAAAACTTGCAGGTTACACTTAAAAACTAACACTCAACATCCTTTATTAATTTCTGATGGTCATGAGTGTGCCATAGTTTTCATTTATCTCAATGGTCATAATTGAACTTCCAAAAGCTAGGACGGTTTGCAAAGTGTTAGTTTTTTTTTGTTTTTGTTTTTTGTTGTTGTTAGGAGTACATGCAAAAACCTTTGTACGAGAGTGCAAACTGTATTTGTTCACTTAATTAGTTATTTGCCACCAAAATGATTATTTTCTATTAAAATTAGTTTATTTTTATCGCCAATATATAATCATTTTTATAATACATATTCCGTCACAAATGATAAAAAACTAGCAGCTTGTAGATTCTACTTTGACACAATACTTTTATAATGGAAAATATTTTAGTTACAAAGGGATTATATAAAAGTAAACTCATAAATTTATGATAGATGTAGTTTGATGTGGTACATCAAATTGTAAAATTACTTTTATTCTATAGTAGATCTAACGGATCCCATGAAATCACGTCACTTTGAATATTTACTTTTATTTAATCATTATCTATAGTAATAATTCTCTTTACAAATATCCTTGAACCAAGAAGTACTTTCTAATAGCTCATGTATTTTAACACTTTTACTTCGCTTTTACAAATAAATAAAATAAAACCAAAGATACCAAGGAAGAAACCTTGATAATGGTTTGTTTGTCCAACGAGGAAGGAAAGAAAAAATGCATCAAAACTTATTGAACCTCATTTTTCTATAAAAAATAAAAATCATGAAGATATAAAACTCCATTAAAACATGGAATAATAGGAATAAGTATACCTTGCACCCTCAAACGTGTTTGGGAAAAGATGGTTCATCTTTATTGGGAAAGTAAAAGTCTAAACACACAAATGAGAAATTCAAATGTATATTGGTAGTTACATTACCAACAATCAATTTGTATTCCTCAATTTCGTAAAATGAAAAATATTATTGTTATGGACGTGTTTCACCGCCGCTACCTCGTGATCACCTGCAACCAAAGATTAGATGGCTTCGGGGTTTGATGGAAAGCCTCTAATACTTAAGTCAATAACAATATCATAATAATAATAATCTCCAAGAATCAAATCCCTTTTACGTACCTAGGTTCTCCTCTTATATAGAGTTTCTGAACCATTCTGTTGCTTAAGTGATAATAGATATATCTATTTATTCAAATTCAAACTTGGGAATGATGGTTCCTGCTTTAATGGATTGTTACAATAACTGCTCTTATCCCTTATTGTCGCTGGGTGGTTTTTTAGTCAACAATGGGAAGTGGGCTGGGCCCTTCTCAAATTTAATGGGCCTCTTCGGTATTGGGATTCAAATCATGAATAGGTAAAGGCCCAGGCCCATACTGTATTGGCGAGAGGAATATCCTCTCTAGTTATCTCGTAAAGTCTCCTTACATTTGGTGTGATGGGACTTGAATCCAAGTGTCGTTTCAGTTTTTGAGGCTTGTCAGGGTGCCGTTTGATCATCTTCATTCCTCGGGCACATCAACCGTCACCTCACGTACATTCCTATTTAATGCCCCTTTGTTACTCATTTTCCCTCCCCTTTCTAACTTTTGTCTCTTTCACACTTCTTGCTCTGTTTCTCACTTCTTGCTCTATTTATGAGTGCTTGCTCTCCTTCCAAGTTTTTGCTCTCTTTCCGAGTTCTTATTCTCTTTTCCTTCTTCATGGCTTCTTCGTCTTCCAAAGGTAAGGGCTTGGTTTCTGCTTCTGAACCTTCACCACCCCGCAACTCCTCTCTCCTGGTTGTCATTGCTCCTCTAGCGTTCATATTTGTGGGCTCTCGCTGGTTTTCTCGAAACAACTTCAATATTCCTGACTCTGTCGATTTGAGGGCCCCTACTCCAAACCAGAAAGCTATTGACGCCAAAGGTATGGTCGTTTCTATTGCCCTTTACTTTGCTATGTTTACTATTGGGCTTCGATTACCCTTCGTGTGACTAGTCCGCGACGTGTTAGACGTCCTAAGGATCGCCCCGACTCAATTGGTGCCCAATGGCTGGAGAATTTTGATGGCTTGCTGCATTTTCTGGTGAAGGGTACTATAACTCGTGGGCGATCAATACCCAGATTTAACAACCCGTGAGTTTTTGTCCCTTCACTGGTTTAGGCATTTGGATGGGAATCTTTGCAGTTCTAGTGCTAAGTGGGCATTGTTTGATTTGGAACGTAAGCTTTAACTTGTAAACGATTGGACCAATAAATGTTTCCTGCTTATTGGCGAGGGTTGGGTATTTCCCGCCGATGAAGCTCTTAATCGGGAGTTTCTGATGAGGGTGTGCTGGCCTCCTATTCCCAATGCGGATGACTTTAAGGTTATTATTTCCCCACGTGAGGATGCCCGTGTGAGGTTGGTTGATTCCTGGGGTAAGGCTCATCCCAACTTATGTTTTGCGGATGTGCTTCTAAGCCCCGACAATATTGAGAAGTTCCTAATGGTTCCTAGTCGAGCCCATATATTAGGATATGAGTTTTTGGATGCACCCCCACCGGCGGGTGACTTGAGGAAAAAGAAATGCCCTGGTGCAGATGGATCAAAAAAGAGAAAACTCAAAAGGGCTCATGTCTCGCCTCGTTCAGATGAGTCCATCTGTTCAAAGCGTGACTCCTTACTCCCCCTTGCGCCGAGTGGAGGTAGTAAGTTGGCTCCTCTTCGGGAGCAACCCAGTGAATTGATGCCAAAGGTGAGTGGAGGTGATATTAAATTGCCCCCCCCCTGGATCTAAACCGAGTGGAAAGACTTCCCGGGCAAGTTTGAGCACGAAGGCACCTCGGGAGCAATCGAGCAAACTATCCACTTTTGTGGTGCCATAAACTCTTTCCTTAGATGATGTGATATCTTTGGCCGACGAGGATCTTAAGGCCATTATTACAATGGGAGCTGCTATTGCGGCTGCTGTTCAACCCTTAAACACATCGGGAGATGTTTCTAGAAAGAAGGGCAATGATAATCCTCTGGGAGAGGATGATATGATCCTTCTGAATCCTGACTTGCTAGTGCCTCCATCTACTCAAATGGACTTCCAATCTTTCGAGACTCCTCTGCCTGCATTGCCTTTGTCCCCGCCTTCCACTGCTCGGTCCCTTGATGTTCCCGTGGAACCTCCTCGGGAGGAAGATGTTGAGGAGAAAATGTCGAGGAAGAATATGTTGAGGAAGCAACAACAGGTTCTAGCTCTTCACTTGCCTCTACGATATCTGGCAGGGCTACTCTTGATTTACATTTTGTTTTCCCAGCCCTTTCTCTTGCCAGTGGGAGCAAGGTTTCAATCCCTTCTCCCCCCTTTAGTGTTTCTCCTAGGGGGAGGGCGAGCTACCCCTGGTTGTTCCTAACGAAGATTTTCGAGTGACTCAGGGACCATCTCACCGAGATGAGGCTGAAGTATGTTCGGGCCCATACGTTTAGCACCTGTTAGTTATCCTCGGGGGCTTTTTGCTACTACTCCTATTCAAGCCTCTAACCCGAGGGGACCTCCTAGCCCTCATTTGTCGGGTTCCTCGCGTTCCTCACATGCTCTTTGCGAAGAGGCTTTCAGCGCCATCGTTCAACATCTTTGGAGTATTTTTGCACCAGTAATCTTTTCGTATCCACTTCCCATTTTCTGTGTGTTTTCCTCGTTATTTTTTGAAAAGATATTAGCATTCAACACATCCTGTCTCTCCCTCTTTTTTTTTCAGGGGTTCGATTGCCTTGCTACCGACTTGGTTGAAGAAAGATTATGTTTGGAAGAGGAAAACGATTGAATGGCTCATGAGTTGGCCCTACTGGAAGCTCGTTCCCACACGGCTAAAGACAAATTGGTTGCTGTCCGTGTCCAAGTTGAGTCACTTCGGGGAGAGTTGGCTAGTTCTGCTGTGGACGCCAACTACTACCGCCAAGAAGTGGCTGTACTCAGGAAAGAGCGCGATAATCTTGCTACCCGCCTAAACCAAACGAAGAACATTGAGCAAGAGGGAGATGATCTTGCTGCTCGCCTAAACCAAACAAAGAACATTGAGCAGGTGTGAGATGATCGTGTTGCTCATCTCCCCTAGGCTGAGATGGCTACGCAGGAAAGGGATGATGTGGCCACTCGCCTACGTCAAGCTTAAGTGGCCGTGCGGGAGAGGGATGATTTGGATGCCCAAGTGGAAGCCTTCAACAAAGAGAGAGATGAGTTGGCCACCCAGGTGGAGCTTGCTTTGAAGGAGCTAGATGATTTAGTTGCGAGCCATGACCGGATAAAGACGGAGCTTGAAGAGGCGATAGTGGCCAAGTCTGACTATGCCTCTCGCCTTGCTTCCCTAAAGGACGAGCGGCGAGAGCTACTTATAAACTGGGGCGTGGCGGAAGGCGTGAATGTAGAGGATGAAAAGGCTTTGACTGAGGTGAAGAAAAATCTCAAAAATAATGATAACGAGTATCTTAAACTTAGCTCAGTTGTCGATTCTACCAAAAGGAAAATCTCTATTTTTGAGAAACAAGTATCTGAGCTGACTCTCACCTTAGAGGAATCACAACAGGACCTCAACTAAGTTCTTCCTCAATTGGCCACCACTCCCAAAGTTCGGGTGCAGGCCTAGGGTATTGGTTTCAAACTTGGTGTGAAATAAATCTGAGAACTCCTTCTCGCCAACCCAGAGATGAACTTACAAACCTTGGATTGGAAGTCAACTTGTGCTAGCAAGGTTGCTTTGCATGTTTGTGACTCCTTGGGTCGGGCTGGAATGCCAGACGCTTTTCCTCGCCCCTCATAAGACTTGTCTATTTTGAAAGTTTGTGAGGGATTTGTTTAACTCTTGTAAGGCTTTGTATGCGATGAGACTTCCTGCTATTATTAATGATACTTTGCGACCACTTTATTGACACCATGTTTTCTTTTGAACTTTGTTTATTAGATAATAAGCACTCTTTGTTGTTTCTTGGTAATATGTGCATAGATATAGACATGATATTGTTCACACTTTAAGTACTAGGCGAAGCTATTCATACCTAGTGTTAGGCTAGCGGGTGAGTTCCTCGATCAAGTTGCCTTTTTGGCGAGAAGGTGTTAATCGCAAGATGCCACTATTGTTCTAACCTTGAATTATTAGGCTAGTGGGAGATCTCTCAACCACGACCCCTATTTTGGCGAGAAGGTGTTAACGGGAGATCCCTTGACCGTTATAACCTTTAAGTTATTAGGCTAGTGAGAGATCCCTCGACCACATCACCATTTGGCGAGAAGGTGTTAATAGGAAATCCCACGACCACTTTAACCTTTAACTTATTAGGCTAGTGGGAGATCCCTCGACCACGTGACCTTTTGGCGAGAAGGTGTTAACGAGTGATCCCTCAACTGTTTTAACCCTTAAGTATTTAGGCTGGTAGGAGATCCCTCGTCGACATTACCTTTTTTGGCGAGAAGGTGTTAACGGGAGATCCCTCGACCGTTTTAACCTTTGAGTATTTTAGGCAAGTGAGAGATCCCTCGACCACGTCACCTTTTGGAGAGAAGGTGTTAACGGGAGATCTCTCGACCATTTTAACCTTTTAAGTATTTAGGCTGGTAGGAGATCCCTCGACCACATCACCTTTTTTGGTGAGAAGGTGTTAACGGTTGATCCCTCGACCGTTTTGACCTTTGAGTATTTTAGGCAAGTGGGAGATCCCTCGACCACGTCACCTTTTGGCGAGAAGGTGTTAACGGGAAATCCCTCAACCGTTTTAACCTCTAAGTATTTAGGCTAGTGGGAGATCTCTCGACCACGGCACCTTTTATGGCGAGAAGGTGTTAATGAGAAATCTCTCGACTACTTTAACCTTTAACTTATTAGGCTAGTGAGAGATCCCTTGACCACATGACCTTTTGGTGAGAAAATGTTAATGGGAGATCCCTCAACCGTTTTAACATTTAAGTATTTAGGCTGGTGGGAGATCCCTCGACCACCTCACCTTTTTTGGTGAGAAGGTGTTAACGGTTGATCCCTTGACCGTTTTAACCTTTGAGTATTTTAGGCAAGTGGGAGATCCCTCAACCATGTCACCTTTTGGCGAGAAGGTGGTAACAGAAGATCCCTAAACCGTTTTAACCTTTAAATATTTAGGCTAGTGGGAGATCCCTCGACCACGTCACCTTTTGGTGAGAAGGTGTTAACTGGAGATCTCTTGATCATTTTAACCTTTTAAGTATTTAGGTTGGTGGGTGATCCCTTGACCACATCATCATTTTTGGTGATAAGGTGTTAACGGTTGATCCCTCGACCGTTTTAAACTTTGAGTATTTTAGGCAAGTGGGAGATCCCTCAACCATGCCACCTTTTGGCGAGAAGGTGTTAACAGGAGATCCCTTGACCGTTTTAACCTTTAAGCATTTAGGCTAGTGGGAGATCCCTCGACCACGTCTCCTTTTGGCGAGAAGGTGTTAACGGGAGATCCCTCAACCATTTTAACCTCTAAGTATTTAGGCTAGTGGGAGATCCCTCGACCACGTCACCTTTTATGGTGAGAAGGTGTTAATGAGAAATCTCTCGACTGCTTTAACCTTTAACTTATTAGGCTAGTGAGAGATCCCTCGACAACGTGACCTTTTGGCGAGAAAGTGTTAATGGGAGATCCCTCAACCGTTTTAATCTTTAAGTATTTAGGCTGGTGGGAGATCCCTCGACCACCTCACCTTTTTTGGTAAGAAGGTGTTAACAGGAGATCCCTCAACTGTTTTAACCTTTGAGTATTTTAAGCAAGTGGGAGATCCCTCGACCACGTCACCTTTTGGCAAGAAGGTATTAATGGGAGATCCCTCAACCGTTTTAACCTTTAAGTATTTAGGCTAGTGGGAGATCCTCGACCACGTCACCTTTTATGGCGAGAAGGTGTTAACAGGAGATCCCTCGACCGTTTTAATCTCTGAGTATTTTAGGCTAGTGGGAGATCTCTCAACCACGTCACTTTTTTTAGAGAAGGTTGTACTACCCGAGTCCTACTACGTAGGTCCTTATGTCCTTTTTATTAATTCTTTAAGTGAAATATTCTTTTATGCATTTTAAAATAAAGATTTTAACTATTTTATTTTAAGATGAGTATGCTTTATTTTAAAATATGATTTATTGAAATAAATCATGGGTATGATTTTTAAGACCATGAAATATTTTCCCTTAACCCCTTTAATTTTAGAAAAAATCTAATTGTAAGCGATTTTGCGCACTAATACATGCACTCATTCAATATGATTGGTCAGAAAGTAGATTTTATTGAAAACAATACTAATTTGAATTTAGAATATGAAGGCAACAACATTAGTACGCAAATTAGTACGCAAACTTGCTTATACATAGCAAAACTCTTAATTTTATTCATTTAAGAAATAGCCCAATCTTTCCGTACCATTGGATTGGTCGGTGAAAAGTAACCTTGAGGTGGATGGATCTCTACCATCCAAATTATTTCCTTGTGTTGGAAGGAGGGAACGACTAAAATGTCATTTTCCCTCCTCCTAGGTTACGGTCAAAGCAACACAAAAGGAAAAAAAAATTAAAATCAATTTCCCTTTAGTCCCCCTTAACCTGTCGGCTACACTAAGGAAAAGAAAGAAAAGGTTTTCATCTTCTTCTCCAAGTAGCCCAGCTGGCACCAACACCTCTTTTCTTCTTCTTTCTTTTCATCTTAAAGAAAACAAGCTTCTTTATCTCCCTTAAGCTTGTGACTCCATAGCAAGGTAAGAGTACCCTCAACCTTCTCCCTTGTGTATTTCAAAAATTAGTCACGGTTTAATCAAGTGGGTTTTTCTTTTGTTGATTGTTGATGTTTCCATTTTGGTCTTCCAACCAAGGGTTCGTGTGCTCTCTATTTACCTAAGCCGAACTCACCTCTTATCTTCTCCATTTTCGTGTTTTGGGAAGGATTCACCAAAGGTAAAGATCCTAGCTTGACCCACTCGGTTTTAGTTGATTTTGGAGGCCAACTAAATTGTTTTAGCTTGCATTTTAATTATAGTTATTATCTATGTTGTCAATGGAAGTGAATGATCTGTTTTTGGCCCAAACAGAGTGTGCTGAAGCTGTTTTTGCTATGTATTTTCCTATCATTTGAAAATGGTATTTTGCTATTTAACTTGGCTAGTCATAAGTGATGTTAGTTGATGTTTTGATTTATATATATATATATATGTAAATAAATATATATTTATTGATGCTGTGTGTGTTGTGTTGAGGTCTGGTTGGTGACTTGTTATTAGGATACTAGAGGATCGGTTTAAAGGGGTTGGCTTAGTTCCTTGTAATTTTATAGCTTGCTTCTAAAATGTATTGAATGAGTAAACTACATTCATGGGTGTTTAAAGTTTTCAAGTTTACTTAATGGGTTTAACCTAGTTGTTTTACGCTATGTTTAACCAAATAATTATGTTTTAACAAACTTTTCTTTGAGTCTAATTTCACCAGATTTATAGTATGAGTTGGTATTAGAAGTAGATGATTATTTGTGCAAGTTATACGATTGTGTGTGAGCTGTCCAGCAAGCTTAATCCCACGTACATACCCTGTTTTGATGACAAGTGAGCCCTTTCTAATAAGGAACATCTAGCTACTCTTAAGGGCACGTCTTTCTAAATTGATTAGCTTGTCTTTGATCCCAAATCTGTCCTAAGCCCCTTTATTAAGTAAATTTCCAGATTTGAGCCTTTATTTCCATTAATTCCAAAGTAAGCTTAAATCCAATAAAGTTTGTTAAGCCAATGAGTCCTCAACTACGTTTCCATTTAAAATACCCAAGTGGCCCTTTCATGGACAGTTAACATGCTTTAGTATTAATTATGTGATTCTTGTAAAGGTTAGACAAGAGGTTAGTTAATTAGGATAACTCTAAGTATAGAAGGGACGCTAGATTGTAATATTGTGGCTTTAAAGGGAGGGCTAAAGAATATTGTATGAGTATTAACACGTTTATGCTATTTATTGAAATAGGACGTATATTGATGTTGGAAGTATCGAGGAGCATAGAGGTAAGTAGCTATGCCCATGCTTCTTACACCAAGTTCTCTTTATGAAAGAATGTCTCTCTCTCTCTTTTCAAATGTTCTTCTAAAGAAAGAGTAAATGAATATAGTATGTACAAGCCCTTTTTTTATAGCCCCTGTTAAGCACCCTATCGATTTTAATTGTGTGTATGTGTATAAGGTAATGCATGCACGTAGGTTCTAAATCATGAGATTTTCATACACGCTCTCTCAAGGAACTTATTGATTATTCCTATATATAGTATAGCATGAAAATGTATCTTATTGATAAAAATGCATTTGCATTGGATTAAGAAAGATGATGAAAATGTTTTGATTGCAAAGGAAAGGAATGAACGTCTCATGCCCTATGCTGTAAGTGATGCTTTAAATGATGCGAAAAAATTGCTTTAAAATGTCCCTATGAACTTATGCTTTAAATAACGTGAAGAAAGTGTTTTAAAATGCCCCTATGAACTGATGCTGCAAATGACACGAAAAAAGTGTTTAAAATGTCCCTATAAACTGATGTTTTATGGATGCCATGAAAGATGATATTTAAGCTCAAGCTTTTAAATGACGTTTTTTCATGGATGAATTGTTAAATGAAAATGACTAAAAAGAAAGCACTGAAAGGACTGGAATGAATGAAAGAAAGAAAGGACTAAATGAATTAATGTTTTAATGTATGAAAATACGTAACGGCCATATGAATGAAAGGGTTCCAAAGAAATGGGCAGATTGCAATTCTGGGTAAGTAGTACTAGTAGTGCACCCAATGCTGCCCCCTGATTGAAAGGGATTCTCAACCTATGGCCACGGGCAGAATCCAAGTTCAAAAGAAGACTGCTAACCCTAACACACGGGGCGTAATAGCGTGTACCGACCAAAAGAAAGTGAAACATGAAAGCATAGTCAATTATCAAAGATATTTATGCATGAAAGTGTTTATTCCTTACAATGTTTATGAATGAAATCATTGTCAACTTGTCAAATGTTTGTGTGTGTATGTTTTCAAAAGAAAAAGAATAGATGCCTAGTATGTTGACTACATGGTGTACTACTTACAAAGTATTCAACTCACTTTTGTTTTAAATGTTTAAACGTCTAGGAAATGATGAAGAGGCTGGGGAGCAAGGCATTACTATAGAGGGAGAGTCAGACGCTTTGTGTTTTCCTTGTTGGTTTGACCTTACATGGATGATGGGTTATGTTTATGGATGTTGTTTTTATATTGGGATGGAGTCCCTTCCTAACTAGAATAATTATGTATTTATGAACACATTATGGACTTTGAGAGTTTCTTATGGATGAATGTTTGAATATGATGTTTATTAGGTGTTCCCCTTTGTTAAAATAGAAATTTAGAGTACACGTGTGTCATTTTCATGTTGATCGCATATTACAAGAAAAATAAAAAGAAAAGAAAGTAAAGGACATGTATGTTTGTAGCGATCCCGCCCTTTCTAGGGCGGGGTTGTTACAAATCTTGGTATCAGAGCAAAGGTTATAAGGTCATGTAGACTTTAGGAATGAACTAAGCTGAAGTCTCTAAAGTATGCCGAGCTCCGCAGCTAGTTTAAAAGGAATTTTCTTATTGTGTATCATGAATTATGTCAGAATGATTGCAAGTCATGCATATTTGTTTCATATGAGTCCATTGCTATTGTTACTGTTATATGTGTTTTAGAATGGCATTGATAGACAATACTAAGAAAGGCAGATGTTGGGGGCGACCCCATTCCCACAGTGTAAAGAATTAGCAGGAGGTTCCTAGAGATACGAGGGACCTCATCAATGCAGTTGCATGCATGATAGAGACTGTTATTGATGGACAAAATGGACGCAAAGGCAAACCCAACATTCAACAACCTTCGAACTATTTGCTAGATAGCATCCACTGGTCTTTGATGGCAAGTGTAGCGAAGTAGATGCTAACAACTGGATCGAATGGCTAGAGAAGATCTTCCGCGTAGTCTTGTGTTCGAAACAAGAGAAGATGGAATTCACAGCTTACAACTTATTTGATGTGGCAAATGGGTGTTGGAAGTCTACTCATGGGCTTATTCCGCAAGAGTTAGAGGCAACTCCAATTTTTTTAGGCGATATTTAAAGAAGCTTTCACTTACCAGTTCTTGCCCTTATTTCCCCATTGTGCATTAGTATTAGCCGATTCGGTTGCTACCCACTCTTTTATATCCCGTAGGTTTGCATGTTTAAGTGAGAGGGCCCCCAAGTCCTTAGAGTGTGTGATGTTTGTTTCTACTCTACTTGGAGACTCCGTAAATTGTAGTTCCATATTGAAGGGATGCACGATAGAGATACAAGGTCGTCACCTCCTTGCCAATTTAATGCTATTCGACATGGAGGAGTTCGATGCTATTTTGGGCATAGACTAGCTGTCTAAAGAAGAGAGTGGTCTTTAGACCACCGGCTGAGACAGAGTTTCGCTTCTATGCTGGGGGCAAGCGCCCTAGGCCCAAGATGGTTGCCGCGTTAAAGGCCACCAAGATACTGAAGAAGGGTTCTGTGGGATTCTTGGCTAATTTGGTTGTCACGACCACATGAGCCTCAACTTCTAGATATCGAGGTAGTGAGAGAGTTCCCCGATGTCTCTTTGGATGAGCTATCTAGTTTACTTTCGGATAGAGAGATTGAGTTCTCAATAGATCTTATACTGGGAATGACGCCGATCTCTAAAACACCCTTTCAGATGGCACCTGTAAAGCTCAATAAGCTTAAGGATCAGCTGCAGGAGTTATTGGAGAAGGGCTTTGTAACACCCCGCACCCGGAAGGGTCGGAGAATTACTACCTGTCACTAACAACCCTGTCTCTCCAAGCACTTAAAACTCAAAGGACTTCATGATTAGCACACAGCTCATATTTTCCAAATAACCATAATAAAACTCCATAAGTCAACATTACAAAACATAAACCAAAGGGGGTACACAATCTCCCAATAACCTCAAAAATATAACAATACATCTTTAGGTCTCAATAGGTCCAAACAACATAAAGTACTTCAAATACTCAAGTTAAATCCATCTACTAACAATGGTACACTAAAGTACCCAATCCTTCTATCCATATATAGCCAGCTTCAATTCTATTCCTGACCCCCGGCTGGGAAATCAATATCATCTGAAAATATATGAAGATAAGGGTGGTGAGTTATCAACAACTCAGTAAGCAGAGAACATATACTAGTATGTAAACATGAGCCTTTTCAGAAAGTTCAGTATGCAGAAACAAAAACATTTTATTTTTATATGCAGATCTCATAAAAACATGTTATCAGAAAATCAGAGCGACTTTTCAATCTTTTCATACTCAAAATTAACAATTCATTAAGAATCCATTTCATATTCAAAAACGCTTTGGCATAACATAACTGAACATCTTCATCTTATCATATCATATCATATACCATGTTTAACCCCCGTGGTAGGGTTGTGCTATCCCCGGTGGCCAAACCAGGCAGTATCATGTGGTGAACTTCTCCTTTTTCAATCTCGGAGCTCCGAGTGTGCACACAGGAAAGAACACGTAAAAAGACCACTTTGTTTCCAAAGTGGGTGCAGTCATATCATATCATGGTGGTACCAACCATATCACGTGAACAGTATCATCATATCAGAACCATATTCAGAACAGATAAGTATGCCAAAGTTTTATCATATCCATATCATATCAAAACACGTGCAAAACATATTCATATAATTTCTATTTGATCACAAACAGATCCAAATCATTTCATATCACATGCATAAAAATTTCAATGATATCATATTCGCCCTTTTGCATATTTCAGAAACATGTCAAATGTTGTTCATGTTTACACATTTCATGTCAAAAACATTTCTTTTCTCTTTCATACGTATCTGATGAGGGAATGCAAAACATATACTGAGGTTGTTTTTCACTTTTTCTTTTCAAAACAACATGCAAATCCAGCATAGGAACCCCTCTTACCTGGACTTCTTAGCTTTTTTTTTTTAAATTTCCTCAACAATGCCGAACAAAATTAATCATCACCTATAAGATAATCACGTAAATTTCCAAAAGTCTCCAATCAATCTCGTATTTCGATATTCAAGCCTACAACTTCTAAAATAGTCCATTTTTAATTCCTCAAATTCAAAATTCTCAAAATACCAACATCACTTTCTAAACCCATCAATATCCAACTTCGACTAAACATTTAATTCTAACTTATTTACGAAAGAGATCTTACTATAATTTATAATACAAAGTAACGTAACTATAATAAATTCATTTTAGTTAGAAATTTATACTTTTGTTTAAATAATAATAAAACAAAGATATTATTTTTTTAAAGGATAATTTAAAAGAGTATTTTAAAATATTCTTTTTAAGTGTTACTTATCATTCTAATTACTAACTATTCCAATAAAATATTAGCCCTTTAAAAAAATATACCCATTTAACAAAATAAATCCATGCATCTACGTCTAATTAAAACATACTTTACAACCCACGCAATATACTCATGATTTCAAATCTGAAGTACATAACATAAACTTAATTAAGCTAACACCCTAAACACTAACCTTGAAGGTGTACTATAAGTGGACGGAAAAATAAAAACAAAACGATATTATTCCCTGTTATTAAGTTAACATAATTTACATATACATCCGCATATATATACATATATATTTATATAATTACGCCAGAAAATTGATTACATCCGCATATATATACATATACATATATATATATATTTACACCAGAAAAAAAAACATTTACGTATATATATATATCTCCGCATATAATGTATATGCATGCACACAGAAAAATACTTCACACCGTGCGGTGGAGGCACTTACGGAGAGGTGGGGAAGCACGATAGCGTGGAGCTGGGGCTGGCTACGGCGGATGAGGGTGGTGCTTGGTCACTAGCTGCTAAAGCAAGAGAAAGAAATGAGAGAGAGAGACACACGGTGAGAGGACGGGGAGAGACCGAGAGAAGAGGAACTCCAACCGGAAAAAATATGGCGTGAGCTTACCGAGGCTAGAGGCGGCGTGCGGTGGTCTGGGATGATAGGAAGTCCTCGCCGGCAGTTTCTGTGGAGGCACAACACGGCGGAGTTCACGATCTGAGATAATGGCCCGATCTGCCACAACGGTAGCATAGTCCCGCTTCCTTCCTGCATACTCCAGTATGTACTCGGTTGCAAGTTCTACATTGATATGCTTGTTGGGTGCCCTGAACCACCCTTTTTCTCGAGCTACTACCTTCATTTCTCTTTTTCCACGATCCTTGGTCCATACCAGAATGAGGCCCCGAAGAAATAGTCCTCTTCTTCTGATCGTGCAATGCAGCGCTCCTTTGAAGGCTTCGCTCAAGAACTGTGGCCTTATCTACCAATTCCGAGAAATTTCGAATCTGGAAGCCCACTACTCGTTCATAAAGTTTTTCATTTAGCCCCTGTTCGAATTTACGCGCTTTCTTTTCTTCGTCAGGAATCAGATACGCAGCAAAACGGGATAATTCAATGAATCTAGCTGCATATTGGTGCACCGTCATGGATCCCTGCACCAGAGTGGCAAATTCCATTGCCTTGTCCTCTCGAGCCGAGCTTGGGAAAAATCGCTCAAGAAAAATTTGCTTAAAATGTGGCCAACTGACTATTTCTGTTCCCCCTGCTTCTCGGATAGTTCTTTCTGAGATCCACCATCTTTTTGCCTCACCGGTCAATTTGAAAGTTGCATATGCCACCTTTTGTTCATCTGTGCAGGTTAACACCCGCAATATCTCTTCAATATCTTGCACCCAATCTTCAGCTAAGGTGGGTTCGCCTTTGCCATCAAATGAAGGGGGTGCATCCGATTGAACTGTTCTATGCTACCACCTCCTTCATTAAAGTTGCGTTGGCGACCTACGGGATTTTGCGCGAGATCGTCTATTAACTGATGAGCTGCTGCTCATAGTACTTCAGAAGCACTCGGGTTTGCTCCCCTTTCGTTCTCGTTCACGTTCAAGTCCGACATACTTCGTTCTCGACGACGAGGTGGCATCCTGCAATAAAGAGAAAATAAGTACGCGCAACAGTAGTAATGATTAAACTCCAAAGTCTAAAACTTTAACGCCATCAAATCTATTTAATAAAGAGTCTCCAAAATCAAACCAAACCACAAACAACATGAATTCAACTCATAGACCTAGAAAATCATACACATCAAAGTCATTCCTAAAGTTTGTAAAATTTAAGACCTCGAATACCTATGGTATTCTTCCTCATAGCCCACTCCACTATCACATCCAATCTGAAAATGATTTCTTAAAGCCTATCTATACTCCATGATCTTACACTCTATAGTCTACAGAACCTCAAACCTGGCTCTGATACCAACTGTAACGCCCCGCACCCGGAAGGGTCGGAGAATTACTACCTATCACTAACAACCCTGTCTCTCCAAGCACTTAAAACTCCAAGGACAGAATGATTAGCACACAACTCATGTTTTCCAAATAACCATAATAAAACTCCATAAGTCAACATTACAAAACATAAACCAAAAGGGGTACACAATCTCCCAATAACCAAAAAAATATAACAATACATCTTTAGGTCTCAATAGGTCCAAACAACATAATGTACTTCGAATACTCAAGTTAAATCCATCTACTAACAATGGTACTCTAAAGTACCCAATCCTTCCATCCATATCTAGCCAGCTTCAATTCTATTCCTGACCCCCGGCTGGGAAATCAATATCATCTGAAAATATATGAAGATAAGGGGGGTGAGTTATCAACAACTCAGTAAGCAGAGAACATATACTAGTATGTAAACATGAGCCTTTTCAGAAAGTTCAGTATGCAGAAACAAAAACATTTTATTTTTATATGCAGATCTCATAAAAACATGTTATCAGAAAATCAGAGCGACTTTTCAATCTTTTCATACTCAAAATCAACAATTCATATTTAAGAATCCATTTCATATTCAAAAACGTTTTGAAATAACATAACTGAACATCTTCATCTTATCATATCATATCATATACCATGTTTAACCCCCGTGGTAGGGTTGTGCTATCTCCGGTGGCCAAACCAGGCAGTATCATGTGGTGAACTTCCTCTTTTTCAATCTCGGAGCCCCGAGTGTGCACACAGGAAAGAACACGTAAAAAGACCACTTTGTTTCCAAAGTGGGTGCACTCATATCATATCATGGTGGCACCAACCATATCACGTGAACACTATCATCATATTAGAACCATATTCAGAACAGATAAGTATGCCAAAGTTTTATCATATCCATATCATATCAAAACACGTGCAAAACATATTCATATCATTTCTATTTGATCACAAACAGATCCAAATCATTTCATATCACATGCATAAAAATTTCAATGATATCATATTCGCCCTTTTGCATATTTCAAAAACATGTCAAATATTGCTCATGTCTACACATTTCTTTTCTCTTTCATACGTATCTCATGAGGGAATGCAAAACATATACTGAGGTTGTTTTTCACTTTTTCTTTTCAACACAACATGCACATTTTTACAAACCAACCTCAGTTCATTTCTTTTTATGCAAATCCAGCATAGGAACCCCGCTTACCTGGACTTCTTAGCTTTTTTTTTTTAAATTTCCTCAACAATGCCGAACAAAATTAATCGTCACCTATAAGATAATCACGTAAATTTCCATAAGTCTCCAATCAATCTCGTATTTCGATATTCAAGCCTACAACTTCTAAAATAGTCCATTTTTAATTCCTCAAATTCAAAATTCTCAAAATACTAGCATCACTTTCTAAACCCATCAATATCCAACTTCGACTAAACATTTAATTCTAACTTATTTACGAAAGAGATCTTACTATAATTTATAATACAAAGTAACATAACTATAATAAATTCATTTTAGTTAGAAATTTATACTTTTGTTTAAATAATAATAAAACAAAGATATTATTTTTTTTAAAGGATAATTTAAAAGAGTATTTTAAAATATTCTTTTTAATTGTTACTTATCATTCTAATTACTAACTATTCCAATAAAATATTAGCCCTTTAAAAAAATATACCCATTTAACAAAATAAATCCATGCGTCTACGCCTAATTAAAACATACTTTACAACCCACGCAATATACTCATGATTTCAAATCTGAAGTACATAACATAAACTTAATTAAGCTAACACCCTAAACACTAACCTTGAAGGCGTACTATAAGAGGACAGAAAAATAAAAACAAAACGATATTATTCCCTGTTATTAAGCTAACATAATTTACATATACATGCGCATATATATATACATATATATTTATATAATTACGCCAGAAAATTGATTACATCCGCATATATATACATATACATATATATATATATTTACACCAGAAAAAAAAAAGATTTACGTATATATATCTCCGCATATAATGTATATGCATGCACACAGAAAATACTTCACACCGTGCGGTGGAGGCACTTACGGAGAGGTGGGGAAGCACGACGGCGTGGAGCTGGGGCTGGCTACGACGGATGAGGGTGGTGCTTGGTCACTAGCTACTAGAGCAAGAGAAAGAAATGAGAGAGAGAGACACACGGTGAGAGGAAGGGGAGAGACTGAGAGAAGAGGAACTCCAACCGGAAAAAATATGGTGTGAGCTTACCGAGGCTAGAGGCGGCGTGCGGTGGTCTGGGATGATAGGAAGTCCTTGCCGACTGTTTCTATGGAGGCACAACACGACGGAGTTCACGATGGAGGGAGATCGCAGCAGCTCGGATGATGCTCTATTTTTTACAACAAAAACAGAGTATTTCGGGGCTTGAAACCGGGGCTACGTGCGTTGGGTGGCAGCACCGTGAGACTGAGGTGGCGTGCGGCTGGGGTGATGGACTCCGAATGAACTAGGTACCGGCGTGGGTTTCATTTGGTGTGGCTGCAGAACGTGTCTCGGCTAGAAGGTGGCAGTTTACTGGTTTGGAGCTTACGGGGGAGTGATGGCTGGTGCGCGTGATGCGGTCTGGCTGAGGTTCACGGTGAGAGGTGGAGACATAGATAGTTGAGCAGCTGCGAGCATGAAGATAATGTAGCGGCACTGAAACTAGGTCAAGAAGGATAACATATATAAGTAAGCTAAAAGAAGTAAAGAGAAAAACCTAGAGAGAAGTGGGCTGAACGGCATGCATGAAAAAGGAAGGTGGACGGGATTCTACACGACGTCAAAACTGGAGGTGTTTCACGGGCCTAGGCCTGAAAATGGGCTGGGTCTTACAGGCTTTATTCACCCTAGCATGCCACCATGGGGAGCATCAGTCCTCTTTGTGAAGAAGAAAGACGGATCATTGCGCATTTGCATCGATTATAGAGAACTGAACGGGGTGACCGTTACGAATCAATATTTAAGTTAAATACTACGTTGGTCCATACGTTATTTTTATTAATTCTTTAAATGAAATACTCTTTTATGCATTTTAAAATAAAGATTTTAATTATTTTATTTTAAGATGAGTATGTTTTATTTTAAGATATGATTTATTAAAATAAATCAAGGGTATGATTTTTAAGACTTTGAAATATTTTCCCTTATGCTCTTTATTTTATTTATTTAAGAAATGACCCAATCTTTCCCTACCATTGGATTGGTAGGTGAAAGGTAACCTTGAGGTGGATGGATCTCCACCATCCAAATTGTTTCCTTGTGTTGGAAGGAGGGAACAAAGACTAAAATAACCTTTTCCCTCCTCCAAGTTTACGGCCAAAGCAACACAAAGCGAAAAACAAAATTAAAATGAATTTCCCTTTAGTCCCCCTTAACCCGTCGGCTACACTTAGGAAAAGAAAGAAAAAGTTTTCATCTTCTGCTCCAAGTTGCCCAGCCGACTCCAACACCTCTCTTCTTCTCCTCCTCTCTTTTCATCTTCAAGAAAACAAGCTCCTTTATCTCCCTCAAGCTTGTGACTCCATAGCAAGGTAAGAGTACCCTTAACCTTCTCCCTTGTGTACTTTGAAACTTAGCCATGGTTTAATCAAGTGGATTTTGCATTTGTTGATTGTTGATGTTTCGGTTTTGGACTTCCAGTGAAGGGTTCGTGTGCTCTCTATTTCCCTAAGCCGAACCCACCTGTTCTCTTCTCCATTTTCATGTTTTGAGAAGGATTCACCAAAAGTTAAAACCCTAGCCTGACCCACTCGGTTTTAGTTGATTTTGGAGGTCAATTATATTGTTTTAGCTTGTATTTTAATTATAGTTATTATCTATGTCTCAACAAAAGTGAATGCTCTGTTTTTGGCCCAAACCAAGTATGTTGAAGTTGTTTTTGCTATGTATTTTCCTATCATTCGAAAATGGTATTTTGCTATTTAACTTACTTAGTCGTAAGTGATGTTAGTTGATCTTTTGATATATATATATATATATATATATATATATATATATATGTTGATGCTGTGTGTAATGTGTTGAGGTCTGGTTGGTGACTTGTTATTAGGATACTAGAGGATCGGTTTAAAGGGGTTGGCTTAGTTCCTTGTAATTTTATAGCTTGCTTCTAAAATGTATTAAATAAGTAAACTATATTCTTGGGTGTTTAAGGTTTTCAAGTTTACTTAATGGGTTTAACCTAGTTGTTTTATGGTCTGTTTAACCAAATAATTATGTTTTAACAAACTTTTCTTTTATTGTAATGTCACTAGATTTATAGTATGAGTTGGTATTAGAAGTAGATGATTATTTGGGCATGTTATGCTATTGTCTGTGAGCTATCCAGCAAGCCTAACTGAAGTAGAAGGGACTGGAATGAATGAAAGAAAAAAAAGACTGAATGAAGGAATGTTTAATGTATGAAAAGACGTAACGGCCATATGAATGAAAGGGTACCAAAGGAATGGGCAGATTGTAATGCCGGTAAGTAGTATTGGTAGTGCACCCAGTGCTACCCGCTGATTGAAAAGGATTCCCAACCTGTGGCGATAGGCAAAATCCAGGTCCATAGGAAGACCACTAACCCTAACACACAGGGTGTAACAATGTGTACCGACAAAGAAAATGAAACATGAAAGCATAGTTAATTCTCAAAGATATTTATGCATGCAAGTACTGTTTATTCCTTAAAATGTTTATGCATGAAAGCATTTTCAATTTGTCAAATGGTTATGTATGCATGTTTCCAATAGAAAAAGAAAAAGAATAGATGCCTAGTATGTTCACTGCATGGTGTACTACTTACTCACTATTCGACTCACTTTTGGTTTAAATGTTTTAAATGTCCACGAAATGACAGAGGTTGGAGAGCAAGGCATTACTATAGAGGGAGAGGCAGACGCTTAGTGTCTTCCCTGTTGGTTTGACCTTACATGGATGATGGGTTATGTTTATAGATGTTGTTTTTATATTGGGATGGAGTCCCTTCCTAACTAGAACAGTTATGTATTTATGAACGCATGATGGACTCTGAGAGTCTCTTATGGATGAATGTTTGAATAAGAAGTCTATCAGGTGTTCTCCTTTGTTAAAATAGAAATTTAGAGTACACGTGTGTCATGTTCATGTTGATTGCATATTACAAAAAAAAAAAAAAAAAGAAGAAGAAAAGAAACTAAAGGATAGGTATGTAAGTAGCGATCCCGCCCTTTCTGGGGCGGGGTTGTTACAAATCTTGATATCAGAGCAAAAGGTTATAAGGTCCTATAGACTTTAGGGATTAACTAAGCTGAAGTCCTCTCTCTAAAGTATGCCAAGCTCTGCAGCAAGTTTAAAAGGTTTTTTTCTTATTGTGTATCATGAATTATGTTAGAATGATTGCAAGTCATGCATATTTGTTTCATATGAGTCCATTGCTGTTGTTACTGTTATACGTGTTTTAGTATGACACCAATAGACAATACTAAGAAAGGAAGATGTTGGGGGCGACCCATTCCCATAGTGTAGAGAATCAGCAGGAGGTTCCTAGAGATACAAGGGACCTAACCAATGTAGTTGCCTGCTTGATAGAGACCGTTATAGATGGTTAAACTGAGACGCAAAGGCAAACCCAACATTCAACAAGCTTCGAACTATTTGGTAGAGAGCACCGTCTAGTGTTTGTTGGTAAGTGTAGTGAAGTAGATGCTGACAAATGGATCGAATGGCTAGAGAAGATCTTCTGCATAGTCTTGTGTCCTAAACAAGAGAAGATGGAATTCACTGCTTACAAGTTATTTGACGTGGCAAACGGGTGTTTTTTTTTTATTTTTTATAAAAGAGTTAGAGCCCCCTGTCCACGAGGATCCCCTCCCTAATTTTATTTATAGCCATCACATATGGCAGAGGAAAACCATGGTTACATTCAATGACTCCAAGTATAAAAATTCAGAGTCCTAATAAATCCATAACAACAATCAAATTCTAACCCAAAGACTATACCCAAATAAAAATCAAAACAAAATAGCCCTGCAAAAAAATTGTTAATACACATAAAAATAAAACTTAACTTTAATCAAATTAAAATTTAAAACTGACCACCAGAAACATTTTTTATCACCATATCTTCAAGAAATCTTCTGCACCATCCTAAAATGCCAAATAATCCCAGAGCCCATACCCAACGATGAGAGCAAAAAGACCGAGCACCTGTACAAAAAGTTAGTACCCATATATATAAAAACACATAAACTTTAAACCAACCCAGATAACCAGAAACGTTATCTTCCGCCATATCTTCCTGAACCTCTGCATCTAATCATGGGAAGACCCCATTTATCAATCCTCAATAAACCCCACAGATAAGAATGAGTTTTGACATCTGAGACCATTCTGAATCACCTCTCCTTGCACCCCTTCTTGCTAACCAATCCACAGGCGCATTCCCTTCCCTATATATATGAGATACTGTGTAATCCATATTTGGAAGCAAATTTTGTAGCTCATCCCAATATTCTTGTAGATACCCAATGTCAAAACTTTACATTGCAACCAATACAGGATTACCTTTGAATCAATCTCTATGTCTACCGCCCCGAAAGTTCTTTGTTTACATTGTTTTACACCTTCCAACAGAGCCCTCAACTTAGCACGTGAACTTGATCCATACCCAATATTCATAGAAAATGCAAAAAGCAGAGTACCTCGCCTATCTCGAACTACCCCTCCTACTCCTGCTGCAGCAGAGCCAAAGAAATATTCATCCAAACTTGAGTTGTATCCGACGATGCAACAGGCTCCATCAATGAAATAATTTGAAGTTTCATCTTACCAACCAGCTTTTTTAACCTCCCTTTCGAAGTACGTAGACCTCGGATATTCCATATCAATATTGGCCTGATCTAGCTAACACCCAAGATGATCTCTGTACTTTATCAAAAAAATTTCAAGTACCTTTTTTTCTTTTTGTTTCCTCCTCATCATTCTCAAAGGCATAGTCTTTTCGAGAATAAAAAATTTTGACCTCTCGCTCTTGATCAAGTTTAGAAACCGAATCCTCCAAAGTGAATAATTCCTCTTCAGGCACTCGTAGAGCATCATCATCATCCGATAGCAAACTAGACTGTTCCATGTCCTCCTGCATATTTACAACCCTTTCCACAGAACTTTCCCCCTCTTTTGACACACCTTTGCCCTTCAATATCTCAGTCTTATTAGTATCCTCCACCCCTTTAGACTCACTCTCATACCGAATCATACCCATGTCCCAGTATTCTGCAAGAGTTAAGCAAGGCAACTCCAATATTGTAGGCGATAATTAAAGAGGCTTTCACTGACCCGTTCTTCCCCTTATTTTCCCATCGTGTATTAGAATTGGGAAATTCTATTGCTACCGACTCTTTTATATCCCGTAAGTTTGCATGTTTAAGTGAGAGGAGCCCCGAGTCCTTAGAGTGTGTGATATATGTTTCTACTCCACTTGGAGACTCCGTAAATTGTAGTTCGATATTGAAGGGATGCGCAACAGGGATACAAGGTATTTAATCTTATTTGACATGGTGGAGTTCGATGCCATTTTGGGCATGGACTGGCTGTCTAAGCACCATGCCTGTATGGAGTGCTTTGAGAAGAGAGTGGTCTTTAGACCACCAGCTGAGACAAAGTTATGCTTCTGTGTAGTGGGTAAGCGCCCTAGGCCCAAGATGGTTTCCGCGCTAAACGCCACCGAGATACCGAAGAAGGGTTCTATGGGATTTTGGCTAATTTGGTTGTCTCAACCACATGAGCCTCAGCTTCTTGATATCGAGGTAGTGAGAGAGTTCCCCGATGTCTTTCTGGATGAGATACCTAGTTTACTTCCAGATAGAGATTGAGTTCTCAATAGATCTTATACTGGGAATGACGTCGATCTCCAAAACACCCTATCAAATGGCACCTGTAGAGCTCAAGAAGCTTAGGGATCAGCTATAGGAGTTATTGGAGAAGGGCTTTATTCACCCTAGCGTGTCACCATGGGGAGCACCAGTCCTCTTTGTGAAGAAGAAAGACGGATCGTTGCGCCTTTGCATCTATTATAGAGAACTGAACGGGGTGATCGTTCAAAATCGTTATGCATTGCCTCTGATCGATGATCTATTCGATCAACTTCAAGGAGCATAGGTATTATCGAAGATCGATCTTCATTCAGTGTACCACCAGTTGAAGATTAAGGTAGAAGATGCTCCTAAGTCTGCTTTCAGGACAAGGTATGGACTAATGTCCTTCAGATTGACTAAAGCTCTAGTGGCTTTTATGGATTTAATGAATGGTATATTCCAGGAGTACGTTGACCAGTTTGTTATCGTATTTATTGACGATATCTTAGTTTATTCTAAGAGCTTGGGGGAGCATGCAAATCACCTGGAAGTGGTCCTACAAATTTTAAGGGAGAAGAAGCTATATGCCAAACTGACTAAGTGCGAGTTTTGGCTACAAAAGGTTTCTTTCCTAGGCCACAAAGTGTCAAAGATGAGATTTCTATGGATCCTTCGACGGTTGAGGCAATTGTAGAATGGCCTAGACCTAAGACGGTCCAAGAGATTCGGAGCTTCTCGGGTCTTGCAGGGTATTAACTGAAAATTTTTGAAGGGTTTACCTACATCGTAGTCACCATGACAAAGCTCATCAGGCAAGAGGAGAAATTTATATGGACTGAGTAGTGTGAGAAAAGTTTCTAGGAATTGAAAGAGAAGCTTGTGATGGCAGAGGTTTATTCTCTTGGACATGGAGAAGCTTGGAGTGGAGATGGTGAGGGATTTAAAGACAAGGTTTAAGTACCCTGGTTCTTAGTTTGATAGTATTAGACCAAATTAAGGCAACTCAGAGTGAAGATGTTAGCCTCCAGTAGATCAAGAAAGAGGTTTCAGAAGGGAAGTAGCTCGACTTTATGGTTTTGGAAGATGGGTCCCTGCGGTTCAAGGGGAGACTTTGTGTATCACTGAGAAAGAATTATGGGATCTACTACTGAGGGAGACGCACAGATCTTTACACACAGTGCATCCGGGTAGCACCAAGATGTATCGAGACCTAAGACAACACTATTGGTGGAGCGGAATGAAAAGGGAGGTATCTAATTTAGTAGCTCATTGTCTGACGCGCCCGATGGTCAAGGATGAGCATCAAAGGCCTTCAGGAACACCGTAACCAGTACTGATCCTAGTTTCGCCATGGGACAAGATTAGTGTGGACTTCATGACAGGATTTCCTAAAGGCCCGGGCAGACAAGACTCAACTGGGTGATCGTCGATATGTTGTCCAAGACTGCTCACTTCATCCTATTCTAATCAGCTATTCGATGAGCAAATTAGCAGAATTGTAGGTCCGAGAGATAGACTAAATGGGGATTCCATCCAAGATTGTGTCGAATCGGGATTCGAAGTTCACATAAGCGTTTTGGAGGTTTTAGAAAAATTCTAAGGGTAGCTCCTATGAAAGGGGTGATGAGGTTTGGAAAGAAGGGCAAGCTAACTCCCAGATTTATTGGCCCATTTAAGATTCTGGAAAGAATAGGAGCAGTGGCTTAGAGACTTGCACCGCCTCCACAATTTTCAACCATGCACGATGTATTTCACATCACATTGCTTCGAAAGTATGTGCATGATCCCTCCCATGTGATCGGGTACGCTTAGAAAGTTTCTTTATTATCTCCTCCATTTATGCAAGTCTTTCCTCCATATTTTGTGAAGTTTCTCCCTGATCTCTATTTGCCTGAGATCAAGTGGTGATGGGCATGGGCATATGAAAAGCACGCTAAATGTGAGACAAAAATTATCCTGCAGACAGCGAGAAGGAGTTAATGGGGGATCACCTCGACCGTTTTACCTTGTAAATAGGAGGCTAGTGGGAGATCACCTCAACTACGTCACCTTTGGCGAGGAGTTAACGGGAGATCACCTCGACCGTTTTACCTTGTAAATATGAGGCTCATGGGAGATCACCTCAACCACGTCACATTTGGCGAGAAGGAGTTAACGGGAGATCACCTTGGCCATTTTACCTTATAAATTTGAGGCTAGTGGGATATCCTTCGACCACGTCACCTTTGGCGAGCTAGAGATCGATTGTACCAACAAAAACAAACATGTTAGGTTAAATAATCCAAATCACAAGTTTGAAGTTCCAAAACTTGGTCCATCTCGCTTGAGTGGTGAAGGCTGGTGATATATGGGCAACATACGTTGGTGAGGAGCACCCTGTGCACAACCTGCACAATACTTTCCATGGAGACCTTGGTGTGGTTGCATGGTGGAGATGTCAGTTTTGTTGCTTGCCGAGAGGCGTTGGTTTGCTTACTTGTCTAAGGTGTTGGTCTTGTTGCTTGCCGAGGGGTGCAAGTCCTCTTTTAGTTGCTAAGTGGGTCATGGGGTTCTTTGACCTCCATGCCCTCCTCGATAGTTGAGTGAGCCATGGGGTTCTTTGACCTCCATGGCCTTCTTGATTGCTGAGTTGGTTGTGGGGGTTCTTTGACCTCCACACCCTTTTTAATTGTGCGACGTCCTGAGATATTTTCACTAAAACAAAATAGGTAAGTTTAATACAATTTCTAAGTTTGAGATTTGTGAACCTGAGTCATCCTGCTAAAATGTGGCCATCATGTTTTTGTAACGATGAGGACATGGGATGCCCGTGATACCAAACGGTCAAAGTAATTTGTCCCAATTGAGATCATTTGCTGCTGAATGATTTTTGCATGGAAAAATTGCGTATCCTTGAGCGCTTTTGTAGCAATGAAAATTCTTTGTCTTTGGCGAGCTCAATTTCCAGTCAACTAGCTTGACTTTCTTTCTTCTTCTTCTTCTTTCTTTCTTTTTTTTTTTTTTTTTTTGTTTGGATTGTCACTAAGTAGTATTCATGTGAATGGCGTGGAAAATATTGTGTATGGCGAGAGACACTTAATGCAGTGTGTAACTGGCGAGGAGTATCCCCGTGGTTAAGCAATTGGCGAGTAGCACCTCCCGTTGAGAAACCATGCATGGGCTGAATTAGTCCCTGTGGCGAAGGACTTTGCTTGGCGAGGGAAGCTCTAGCTATGCGGTGAGTAAGTGGTGAGAAGTATCCCATAAATGTGCAATTGGAGAGCAACATCTTGTGGCGAGGAACCGTGTATGAAAGTAACTCTTAGTGGCAAGAACTGATGGCGAGAATCTTTTGTGGCGAGCACTGGTACTGCATGTGGTGAGGAGGTTTCCATGCAGTTTTGTGGCGAGCAGCACTGACACACTTTGATGTTTCAGTGGTGATCTTGTGAGTGTAGAATTCACATCGCGCAAGGGTGTGGCAAGCATGATATATATATATATATCTGTTTATTTTTTGGAGACGATCTCACGAACCAAGGAATCTGAATTTTTATAGACGATGTAATTTGAATTTTAATAGACGATCCTGTGAGTCGGAGACTATCCTTCTCTCAATTCCGGTATAGAGAAAAAGTCGATCCCACAAGCGGTGCCAACTGTTATGGACGTGTTTCAACACCGCTACCTCTCGATCACCTGCAACCAAAGATTAGATGGCTTCGAGGTTTGATGGGAAGCCTCCGATGCTTAAGTCAGTAACAATATCAGAATAATAATAATCTCCAAGAATCCGATCCCTTTTACGTACCTGGATTCTCCACTTTATAGAGCTTCCGAACTATTTTGTTGCTTAAGTGATAATAGATATATCTATTTATTCAAATTCAAACTTGGGGATGAGGGTTCATGCTTTAACGGAATGTTACAATAACTACTCTTATCCTTTATCATTGCTAGGTGGTTATTTAGTCAGCAATGAGAAGTGGGTTGGGCCCTTCCCGGATTTAATGGGCCTCTTTGGTATTGGGACTCAAATTATGAATAGGTGAAGACCCAGGCCCTTACTGTATTGGCGAGAGGAATGTCCTCTCCAGTCATTGGTTATTTATTTTTATCGGATTTTGCTAGAAAAATCTGCTAATAACACTTGCATATTTTCCATGTTGTTTACATTATTGTACTTACTAAACATATTACACTGAAATAAGTATACTTGTATTGACAACAACTATAACACTTGACCTAATATCAGTAGAATATGGATAATTTTATTTGGCCTAAATTACGTTTAATGACAATGCATAACTGAATGCATAAACTAAAATTAGAAGATAAACTAAAAAACGTTCTTCAAACTTTTTGGTTCAAAAAAGGAGCTCGAGTCGAGTCAAGTTGACCCAAGTCGAGCTGGAGTTGTTTATTTTTTAAGTTTTGAATAAAATTTAATAATTAAGAAAATAGATAAATAAAGATATAAATCTAATGAAATTTTTACAACTAACAAACAGACTCTTTATTGAATTAAAAAATTCTAAAAGTTTATAAATCATTAATATGAACTAGTTGATATTTACTCATAAAAATTTTCTTTTCTTCTTTCTTCTTTCTTCTTTTCTTCTTCTTCTTGTTGCGAATCTGTGGCCTCCCCTGCGTCGCCGCCCCTCGCAGCCAACCAGCTTGAGCCACGCATCCAGCACTGCGACGCCCCTCCACCCCGGCTTCTTCCACCATCTCTCTTCTCCCCTGCCCATGAGCCACGTGTCCACTGTCTCCTTCATTTCGTCTGCAGCCAAAGCTTTTCTTAGCCATGGTAGCTCGCCGCTGCACATGGTTTGTCGTGGGATTCCACGTTGTGACCCATGGCTCACCTCGCACCGCCTCGTTTCATCAATCGCAGCTAGCACTGTGATGGCCGAAGGCCTCTCTTTAGCCAATAATAGGCCTCATTCCATCCCCCTCAAACTATTCCTCAATCCATTCTCCTTCCTCTCTAGTCAAGCCATAGTCTATATCCCTCATTTCGGTCATTGTCTAGAAATAGTTAGGTGTGTTTTTCCGCAAGCACCGCTGTGCTCCACTGCTCTTAGCTGCCTCCTCAAGGCTACGCAACCATCCCCAAGTCCCTAGAGTCCCTTTCCTGTCATTCGTATCCCATAAAACACCCAATCCGTAGGTTGAAGCCGACCCTCTCCTTTACTCTGCCTCGCTCTGCCACACCCCGCCATAGCGAACCTCTCCACCACCATCTTGTAACCAGAACCGAAATTTCCTTGTGAAAAACCGCAAAAACACCATTGTTCTGCCCCTGCTCCGCCTCTGCCCACTGCCACTTTTGGTGACACCTTACGACATGAGCCTTTGATATTACACGGGACCAGTTGACCAAACGCACGATCTTTCAGAAATTTGCTGATCGCGTCGTAAGTAATCTTCCAATGTGACTTTCGAGTTTAAAATAATATTTTTACACTAACACTTTTTTGCAGTCTGGTTGTGTTGAACTAGGCCTTGGGTCTAGTGGAGCGTTGGGAATAAAATTGTAGTTGGGATGGAATTGTGTTGGAAATGGAGGTTGGGAATACGCGTGTAGTTGTTTGTGAAACTGTGACTTGTGATACTTTATGTTGCTGTGCTGTCTGATGAGTGACCTAACATGTCATCCAATATATTGTTTATCATGCATTTGAGCATTTTATGTTACTGCTAATCTGAATTGTTTGTATTACTGTGCTATGTTATGCCATGATGGATGAACTGGTTTTATGGTCTATGTGTGTTGGCTGTAGTATGTGGGTGCGTGCGTATCATGGCCCCAAGCCTAGATAGGGCATCATCTCGGTGGAGGTTCTTTTGTCACTTGTAAGCATAATAAACAGATGTGATGTCTCCTGGGTTGTTGTCGCTCGTTACGAAGCCACATGCACGAATGTACCCATGGTGTGGCATAGAAAGAGTAGTTGTGTAGATGGTCCGTAGGGGAGACCATGGCGCATGCTTAATAAGATAAATGGATAAATTTGGGTCAATGGGATTTTTGGCATGTGTGGGAAAATGCGTCCTTTTGGACAACAAAGTGGTGGATTTGTTTTCTTTTATTGTATGGCTATGGACATGTTGGTTGCATTGATATGTTTTAATCTCTTGGATGTTGATTGGTTGCTTACTTACTAAGATTTCATAATTTCACTATAGTGCTTTCACCTTTGATTCCGTCTTAGGGAACTGTAGACTTTGATACAGAGGATGAGTATGAGCCCGAGGAACTGACTCCGCCAGAGGCATGACTTGCTGATGTTGTGGTTGCTTGGCGCTATGGGATTTGTTTTCCTTCATGTTGTGATTTTCCTATTTATTTTAAAATTATCTATTGGATGACTGCATAATTCTCTTTAAAGGACATTTGTTGTTGTACTGTTTTTTTTTTGTAAGTTCCTGGTACTTAGTATGTTTGCCTCTTTCATTTCTCTGTTGCGATTATTATAATTGTACTTATTGCATGTTACACACACTCTGAGCACTTGTCGTTGGGGCGCGTGATCTTTGTGGTCATCATCCCGGTATCACGACTTCCAGTAAATCACACGTGGGGGTCGAGGGTGCCACATTGAATTTGTGTTTTAAATTTAGCAGATAATTTTTTAATGGAGTTGAGTGTTCTAAAGTCATTGAAGTATTTTAAATGTCCAAAATTATTTTAAATGGAGTATTTTTAGTGTTACTGGACCAAGCCAAATTTTCAAGTAAGCTTTTTTATATTGTGAAGCTCCAAAAATAATATAGTTTTAGAAAATCATTTTATTTAAATCATTTTATTTCTTTAAAGAGTATTATTTAATGTTCATTATTTTATTTCATGTTAAAAACTCTACTTATTTAGATGATTTTATTTCTTTTAAAAATATGTTGTAAACTTCATCATTTTGTTTTATAATGAAAGATTATATTTTTAGAATTTAAGTTGGGTTTTAAATTAGTCCTATTGTTTTTCTATTTTGTTTTCCCTATTTTTAGTTAGTTTATTTTTAATGTTTAAATCTCTACCGTTAGATAAAATCTGGGGACCCCTAGATGAAGGGCTAGGATTAAACTCCAAAAATCCTAACTTCCCCCCCCCCCCCTCTCCCATTTTGCCTTTTCCTTCTCTCTCTGTCTCTCCCCTGTTGTGCCTAGCACTGCCACCATGCCTTCCCAGCACCACACCTCTCTCTCCCTCTCTCCCATGCATATGACCTGGTCTGGTGCACTACCGCCGTGCGCCACCTCCATGTCAAGACCTCATCAAAAACCGCCCTAGGACATGGTCCTAGGCATGCATGGCTAGCCAAGGCCACCAAGGGCCAATGTCGTGGGCCCCCATAGGTTCCACACCACTATCATTTGTTTATTGATTGATTGATTTATTTTTATTTATCAAGGGACCTATTAGGATTTCCACTTTGTATTCTCTATAAATAGGGCCCATAGGCATTTAGTTTACATCTTTTGAACCTTTGGCAAATTCCCTAAGTGGGTAGACTTGTTCTTGAGATCACCCTTTCGGTGCTAGGCACTTGGGCTACTTGGGTGCAATTCGTGAATCCCTAGTAGAGAATCATCACCTTGCAATTCGTGAATAGGTGTGATTCACTTATCTTGTTCTTGCAACTTGGTGCAATTTGTGAATCCAAGTTGTGTTATCTTTGTTATTTTCAAGTTTATCAATAAAGAGGTTATTTCATCTATGTGCAATTCGTGAATCATAGTTGAATTGACTATCTTTTGTTCTATTCCATTATCTTCATTGTTCTTATTTTCTATCTTGTTCATCTACACTTTCTTGCATATCTAAATATTCATATAAACCAAAAAGAATCTTCATTTTCCTTTGTTGAGTCATTCATCTTTGTGCATTCTTGAATTGGTGTTGAAGTTGTTCATCGTTGTGTTCTTGAATGTTCATACGTCTTCATCCATTTTCCTTGATGTTCATATCTTGTCTTGCATATCAAAATATCCATATAAACCAAAAAAAGTCTTCATATTCCTTTGTTGAGTCTATTCATCTTTTGATCATACTCGTCCATCTTGTTCATCCATATTGTTCTTCCATATTGTCATCCATTTTGTTCAACCATATATTTCCATTACCCCATTCAATCCATCCATACACTATAATTCGACCACTATAGTGTTTGCCCTAGTTGTCCATATCTCATATTTACCCTTCATCCATCATAGCCATTAGCCATTAGCCCTAGCCGAAACCCACTAAGCCTCCATCTTGCCATACACAAATCTTGCCTTATTTGGTAACCCTATCCTTCCATAAGGATTTTCTAAACTCTAGGAATCCTAAACATAGCCACCCTTCATCCAATCCATAAACCCTAGCCAAAACACTTGTCTTCCATAAACTCTAGCCATCCCTCAAGAGTCCCACTTGGCAACTTCCTTAATTTTAGGAAAGTTGACTCATCTCAATCACATTCCTAAAATCTCTCCATCTCTCTAATCACTCAATCAATCCCACCAATGACTCATTCCCTAAAATTACTCTAGTCAACTAAGACCTTCTTCACTTACCAAAACCGACACCCTATCTTTCCTTGATAGTTTCCTACCACTTAGGAATCTTCCCTCAATCATCTCTATCTTTCCAAAATCCTACCAATCCCTTAATCATCCCCTACAAGTTAGGAGTTCATCTTCCATCTTCCAAGTCTTCCAAATTCGAAATACATCCATTGCCTTAGTCAAACTTCCAATTCTTAACAACTCCCAACATCTTGCCATATCCAAATCCTCTTGCCATATTCAAATCATATCTCCCTTATCTTATCTTAGTCAATCCCTTAAATCCCTTAAATCTCTCAACTCCTTCAATATACCAAGTCAACCAAAGACTCCATCCTCTTACCATATTCAAATTCCATCTACCATATCCAAATCCTATCTTGCCATATTCAAATCCTATCATCCAACTCCAAATCCCTAAACTCTAGGAACAACCTTAGACTCATTCAAACACTATCCATCTTCATCCACTTACCTTATCCAAATCTTATCTTCCTCATCTTACCTTTAATCAATCCCTAAAGTCAATGAGCAACCCTAGACTCATTCAACCACCAAATCCTAGCCACCAAACCCTAGCCTCATTCTTCCACATCATTCCCAAACCCTAACAACTCATCTTAGACTCCAACCCTAAGTCAACTCTTCTAATCTCGAAATCCTCCTTAGCCACCACACAAAACCCTAGCTACACTTCATTAAATCAGCCCTAATCACCATCCAATTGGCCCCAACATCAAGGGCAACCTTCCATCTGTTCCACATTGCATCAAACACTCATATTCATCCATTAGATCACCCAAACTCATCGTCATCATCATTCCATCACTTAAACAATAAATCTTCATCAACCTAGGAACCCATCATTACCACCATACACAGCCATTATTGTCCAAAGACCAAGCAAGTTGGTAACGTCACTCGGTCATCATTCACACCAAGGCGAGCTCGTGGTCCTTAGTGTTAGGGACAAGACCAGGGTCCCTAACAACCACGGGCGTCGCCTCCCACGGCCCTCAGTCGTACCCCCAGTCACCACCGTCGTCCAACACTACTCCACCCTAGCCCCTGCGCCTTTCCCTTATCCTCATTTGTTTCTCTTGACTCGTGGCCCTAGTCCTTCCTACGCCGCTGTGAATCACCACCTCAAGGTGTGGGCATCTCGGCCAGCCACCAAGGACCATCCCTCTCCATCTCCCTTCCCGATCTCCTCAACCATGGCCAACCTCCACCGCAGCCCATCACTGCCCCTGCATCGAAAACAAAACACCAAACCCTAGCTCAACCCTCCTCTAGTTCCACCACTGTGCACAGCAAACCTGCCCAAACTAGTGCCTTTTTTTTTTCCATGGGACCTTGCCGAACAGTAAGCGAAGCAACGGGTCAGCCCTGGCACATGGTATAATCTCTCTACCTTTCCCTCAATAGTTTATTTATTTAAAGCTAGATGTTGTTGTGGACTGTGCTATAATTGTGGAGTGTGTTGTGTTCTAAATTGTGAACTGTGTGTTGTTGTTGGGGTGTGTTGTGTGACTTGTTATGAAGTGTTGGGATGGTTGCTTAGTTGTGAAGTGTTATGTGAATGGTGATGTGAGGTGTTGGGAGCTGTTAACGGTGCTCTGTGGAGTAGTTTGTGTTGTGGCTATGCATAGTTTAAAGTGACGAGTTTGTTGTGCAGGTGTGATGTAGTTGATGTTATGGAAGTGTGCTATGAAGTGATAGGGGTTAAATGTAGATTGTGCTGTGAGAAGAATGGGGTGATTGGGTAGTTGCGCAGTGGCTAGATCTAACACCCCGCCTAAAAAGCTCCTTAGGCCTTGACCTTAGTAGCCTTAATCCTAGTTAATTAAGAGTTGAGTTATTCTAGTATAAGAACAATTTTGGATATTTGAGTTGATAAGAAGACCATATACTTTGGGTTAGAAGAGTTATTAGAAGATTTTAGTGCAATATTGATTCTTGAGGAAAAATGAAAATTTTGGAGCTTGATTGGTTTGTAATATTATGCTGGAGAATTTTTAGTGCATTATTAATTTTGAGGATAAGAAGCCAAGAGGCCCCTAAGGGAATGACACATGACATATTATTGAATGATTGCCACATTAATGGGCTAAGAAATTTGGATAAAACTTTTTATGGACATAGGGAGGCCCAAGAGATTGGTTTGTTAAGGGCCCAAGCTTTTAAAGTATAAAGCCATAGGAGAGGCAATAAGACTTTAGGCCCTACTTGATAGACATAAAACTTTAAGACCCTAATGCACTAAGGATGTGATGGGCTAAAGTTAAGATGTTAAAAAGGCTTAGGCCCAACTTAGAAGATATAAAGTTTTAAGCCTTTCTTGGAGAACTCTAGAAAATAGGCCGAATGAAAAGACATAAGGTCATTGGGCCTAACTTAGTAAGAGTGGAGGTATTGGGCCCAACTTAGATTTATTTGGACTATGACACTTCGTGTCATTAATTATTAAGTTTGGATTAGAGAAACAAGCCATTAGTAACCCTATTAAAGTCTTTAGAACCTTAGGACATTTATGGGTCAATCCTTAGAAGCCCTGAAACAAGGTTTATAGGAGTGCAAGACTTGGTAGGATAGCCTGACCACAAGTATGAGGAAGGCATAAGGCCTTTGGGCCAAGCCTGGCATAGATTTGACCCATGGCTCAATTATGTCAAGGTGAGCCTTTCAAGTCCCATCTTAGTGGATCTTGAAGTCTCTTTTAATCCCTCAAAATTTGGAAATAAGGTCACCTCTCATTTAAGCCCAAAAGCCCATGAGCCCTTGACCCACACTCTTTTAAGCCCACAAGGCCCAAAGCCATGTTTGGTTTTATTTCACTATTCAAGCTAGAAGCCCAATGCACCATACCATGGGTTTCTTTAAGCCCATATCATACCCTAAATACCCAAATTAAGTTTTGACAGTTGGCTAAGACCATTAATCAACATACATAAGATTAGTGATCTTTAAGTCATGCTTTGAAACTTAATTTCATTTTTAATCTTTCCCTAACCTTTTGATCAGAAATCTTCTTGTTTTATTACTCAATTACATCATTCTTAGACCATATTAATACCCTAGATAAACCTCCCCACATGTCATCAAGGGAAATTACATCAATTGGTTCATATGTATGCCCTTTGAGTACATGGACTGTTTTACCCTTAGGCCCAATATTTTTGTTCCTTTTTCCTTAATGGTAATATGGTCCTTAGACACCTCATGAGATCCCTTCAAACCGAGACCAAGCCTTGGATGTCATTGGTTTCACAAACCAAACCAAATAGCCAAAACCAAATTGCACCATTAGGCTAGTTGAATGGGAACCGGTTGGGTTTTGTTTTAACCAACCACCTGCCTTGGTTGAGTCACCACCCCATGCCACCTCCAGCCCCACCCAATCGCCAAGAGGCGCCATGGCCATCATGAGCATTTGACTCAATTTTCCCACCTAAAGAATACACAAAACTAAAGGCATCAGAAACCACTCCACTTGGCAACCACCTCCATTGCATCATCTTCTTTGAGCTACACCTTCATGATTGAGTTGGCAGCCAACCATCCATCTTCTACAACCTAAAAAGGGCTTCAAAAAATGTCCTTACCTCTTCACAATTCAGCCTTGAAGAAGAGTCAAAGAGGAGACACAAAGTGATGATCAAATCTGCCCAAGGAAACCACTTGAACCCGCGGCTCCCTTGGATGGTTTTGGTGGTTTTTCCCATATGACCTCTGCCCCACGACTTGGCCACCATCTACAGGAGCAATGTAGCCATAGTATGGAGGAAATCATGGTAGTTTCAGGCCACTATCCACCCTGCAAAAGGTGACACAAGCTAATGAAGGCAAATCTAGAAATTTCAGCTTCTTACACCACCTCCCACCTCCACCAATCACCATGGACCAAGGACAATGCCTCCACCCCTTTGGCCGCCTATAAAAGGCCCCGTCACCCCCTCATTTCCTCCACACCTCATCTCCAGCTCCCCCTTGAGCATAGAAAGCAATCTTCCCCCTTAGTTTTGAGAGACATCGAAAGTGAGTGAGTTTGAGTGGTTTTGGGAGTTCTTGAGAGTTCTTGTGCTAGGAGCTTGAGTGTGCTCCAAAAATTTGTAAGTTTTCTTGCCTTGATGTTAGTTTAAATTTTAAGCCTTGTTTCCAAGTGTTGGAGTGAATTTTGGTTGGGTTTAGAAAAGGTTGCAATGCTTAATTCAAAATCAGGTTCATTAAAGATGGTTTTAAGTGTTTAAATTTTTCTAAGTGAAAATTTTAGTTATGAAATTTCCTAACATATTTTGATATGATTATTAACGTCTTAGAATGATTATGGAAGGTTTCATTTTTTATTAGAAGTATGCCATAATAGGTTTTAATTCTATTTTGTTTTGATCATCATAATATGCATGGATTTTAAGTAAGTTTGTGGATTAAGGCGTGAAGCTTGATTTGTTCCACCTAGGCTTGTTGATTAAGTAATTAGAAGATCTTGTGATTGGGATAAGAATTAAAATACATGTTTTGAGTGAATTTTGAAAGCATGTCTTGGTGATTTAGGCTAGGAATATCAAGCTTGATTATTAAAAGCTTAATGAAGATTAATGTTTTTAGCCATGATTAAGTATTGGGATGAACTTGCTTACCCACTTTATAAGGATCAATAGTTGAAATCACACTTAGGCATCAACTAAAGTGCATGTCATGGGTTGTGTATGTTTAACCTAGTTCAACTTTGAATTTTATAATTCTAAGAATATAGATGGTTTTAGAATATGAAAAATATGAGGTCCATAAAGTTCTATTGAATTTGAGGTTTGTTTGCAAGTAGTGAAAAATTTAAGACCATAGTGGCAATTTTTTATAGTTTAAGGGTATTTTTGTAAATACCCATTTTTGAACCTTTTGATTATTAAAGTCTTCCATATTAGTACAAATCCTAACTTAGTATGAATTTGATTTCCGCTACTATGATATTTCCAAACTCGGGAAGTTTGTAAGTTAGTAGCTAACATGACATGTGAAATTCACTCCATTTTTACAAACTCGGGAAGTTTTTAAATTAGCTTTTAACTTACTCTTAGATAATTTATTTATGATTCTTGTGTAAACACCACATTCATATTACATGTAATTTTGAGCATTGAACATCATATAATACATCACTGAGCATTTGATTACTTGTTAACAGGACATGTGAGATTTCCACCATTTTTTACAATATTGCATATAAATGTCATTTTCACATAAAAGGTTACTGCTATGCACATGTCATGAAATATAATTTTCAAGCATAACATGAAAATAATTTTTGTCACAACCCCAAAGACTAGGATGGGGAATTATCCTAGTAGAACTCCTTTGTCCACTCTGAGTGTTTAAGAATGGAGTGGTAACCCATGAGTTGATGAAGAATATTCAACGGGTTTCGAATGGGTTGTTTTTAAAAAACACCGGAGTGAAGTCAAAATGTTATAACATCTAATGCTAGTGGGTGTACATGTTAGGATGATATTATGTTATATTATCAATGCATTGAGAACGATATTTGCAGACAAAGAGGTAGTGTCAACATGAGTTGTGCTACGGTTACCAGCAAGTGCTCACAGTGTATATGGGGAACCGTGATGCTACCATATGTATGTTAATGATGGCTTTAATAAAGATGAAATGTTATGATTTTTAAAAGCAATGAGGTATGAAATGTCATGTTTTTGAAATGAAAATGTTCTCTAAAAGAGAAAGTGCATTATAGTTTTTCTGAAAATGTTGGACAAAGACGGATTTTTTTTTTCTGCATATCATTGCATGCATCTCATGTTTATTATTAATCATACATATCTTATCTCATTGCAAATTGGTTGTTTAACTTACAGAGATTTCGAGTAAATCTCACCCCTTATGGGACCACTATCATTCCACTCAGAATAATAGAAGTTGTGTCAGGTCTCGAGGAGGACGGATTAGATGGAACACTGGATTCGAATGATTGAGGAGGAGTCTCGAGAGGAGACTGGACTTTATCATTTTGTTTATAGCATTAGTCCTTCGTGCTTTGGAACGTATGAAGTGTTTGATTTAGTTATTCTGGCATAAGTTATATTTCACCCTTATATCTGTTGCAATTATTGCATACTGCTAGTCGCATACTAGGATGCATTGCATATTAAGTGTCATAAACGGTGGTATCTAACCTTGTGTGTGTTATATGTCCCGATGCTCTAAGTCTCCATTCCATCCCAAGTGCAGGTTGGGGGCATCACAATGGATGCCATTTGAAGTGTTGGGATCACGTGCAGTTTGAAAGTGGTTGGGAATTGTGTAAGGTGTTGGGATATTTGTGTAGCTTGTGAAGTGGCATGATGTCAAATGAAGTGTTGACATTACAAAGGTTGAAAAAGACTGGGAAGCATAATGATTGTATGTGCTTGAGTTGGATGTTAGTATCAGGTGTATGAAGCTTGTTTACATAGGCAAACGTCTAATGGATTAACTGTTGATCTTAGGTGATAAAAGGGGTAGGGTGGATGTGTAATTTGGTTGGACACGTGTGCCAGACAAATTTACCATATGTAATGGATAATCTGTTTTAAGCATGCGTACATGATGTTTAAGCCTCAAGGTTGGTGTTGAAGATGTGTCAAGCTTTTAAATTTGTATTTTCATTAATGACATTTTTCTGTAAATAGATTAATGGTAAACTTGTAATATTTGAGTGATGGCAAAGTTGTAATATTGAGTGATGGCAAAGTTGTAATATTTGAGTGATGGCAAACTTATAATATTTGAGTTTATATAAAAGGCTATTGCCTACGGGACGTGGGACGAAGCAGAAGAAAGAAACAACTTTTCCTTTTCATTTCGACGCTGCACGCATCTGGAGAGAAACGAAGGGGTTTTTTCAAAACCCTAGATTTATCAAGATCAAATTGGAGCTTGAGGAGATGATCAAGTGTATTTTATGGTATGGTTTCGTTAGAGGTTAATATGAGGAAGTCAATCCATAATTTGTGCGGTGATCTATGGTTGTAAGTGATTGAAAACTCAAGTTATTTGATGCATTATTCAATAATAAAGACTCATAAATTGTTCCTGCCGTGGATGTAGACTATTAGGGTCGAACCACGTAATTTCTTGTGTTGATTTCGAATTTATTTTATTATTCTTGCTTTTATTTTGATCTTCCATGAGTATATACTGTGATTTTGGGTTTTCTAATTGGTTTAAATAAGAAAACTAAAGCAATCACGTCAATCATATATTTTATTGGATTTGGTTGTCTGATATTCAATATTAAATTGCATATTACAATCACTCGTTAATCTTGTTTTTGTTTGAGTATTTGTTTGTGAGAGGCAGAAAATATAACAAGCGGTATCAAGAGCTTTAGTTTGTTGGGGACTGCAAGGTTCGATATCGAAAAATTTGATGGAAAAAATGACTTTGGGCTATGGAGAATCAAGATGAAAGCCCTTCTCACTCAACAGGGTCTCCAAAAAGCTCTTCTTGGGTAAAAGAAAATGGAATCTGTTGAAGAGAATGATAAGAGAGAAATCTTGAGGAAGGCTCACAGCACACTCATTCTTTCTCTCGGAGACAAAGTTCTGTGGGAGGTAGCCAACGAAAACACCGCTGCTGGAATCTGGCTGAAATTAGAGAGCCTCTACATGACAAAATCTCTGGCCAACCTACTGTACAAGAAAACAAAACTCTACACATTCAAGATGTCAGCAGGTATATCGATTTCTGACCATCTCAGTGCTTTCAATAAAATTATTTTAGATTTGGCTAATATTGATATTAAAATTATGATGAAGATCAAACAATTTTATTGTTGAGTTCTCTGGATAATTCTTATGCTAGTTTGAAAGAGACCATGATGTATAGGAGGGAAACACTGACCTTAGATGAGGTTCAGGCCGTATTACACTCCAGGGAATTACAAGTCATATCTTAAATAAAATTTGAAGTTGGGGAGAGCTTGATTGTGAGAGGGAGAGCTGAAAAAGGAGATTAAAAGGGAAAGAATAGTAAAAACAATGTGAGGGGTAGGTCTAAGTCTAAAGGGAAACAATTAAAATGCTTCCTATGTCACAAAGAGGGGCATTTCAAAAGAGATTGCCCTAATAAGAGACCTTACATAGGAAATGAGTCTAAGGAGGAGGGGGATGCCTCGGTTGTGAGTGATGGGTATGAGAGTGTTGAGGTTCTAAATGTGTCTGAGATTGTTTCAGGAAAAGAATGGATCTTTGATTCAGGATGTTCTTTTTACATGTGTCCTAATAAAACATGGTTTGAAACTTTTACTAGTTTAGATGGGGGGTTTGTGATGCTTGGCAACAATAAGTCTTGTAAAATCCAGGGTATAGAGTCGGTGAGACTACGGCTCCATGATGGTATTGAAAGACTCTTAACCGAGGTTAGATACATACCTGAATTAAAAAGGAACCTAATCTCACTAGGTGTGTATAACCAATCCGGGTACACTTTTAGATCTGAATTTGGATCTTTGAGAGTTGCTAAGGGTTCACTTATCGTGATGAAAGGAGTCATTAAAAATGGCTTATATACCCTCATTGGGAAAACTGTTATAGGTGAGGTTTCTTCTATCCTTGAGAAGGGTGAGGATAGGGTTGTTTTATGGCATAAAAGGTTAGGTCACGTGAGTCACAAGGGACTTTTAGAACTCCACAAATAAGGGCTGCTAGGTGAGAAAAAGCTAGAAAATTTACCTTTTTGTGAGGATTGCATTCTTGGGAAAGCAAAAAGGGTAAGCTTTAAAGCAGCCACTCGCACTACAAAACAAACCCTGGACTATGTGCACTCGGACCTTTGTAGTCCAGCTATGGTCAACTCACATGGAGGGGGAAGTTATTTCCTTTCTATAATTGATGACTATTCCAGAAAAGTGTGGTTGTACACTCTTAAAAATAAGAGTGACACTTTTGAAAAGTTCAAGGAATGGAAGAAATTGGTAGAAACTCAAGTAGGAAGGAAGGTTAAGAAATTAAAAACTGATAATGGGCTTGAGTATCTCTCAAGTGAATTCAATAAGTTTTGTAAGAAGGAGGGTATGGCTGGCATAAAATAGTAAGGGAAACCCCTTAATAGAATGGTCTAGTCGAGTGGATGAATAGGACCATATTGGAGAGGGTTAAATGCTTACTGTCAAACTCAGGACTTCCTAAGTCTTTTTGGGCTGAAGCTGCCACAACTGCAGTCCATTTAATTAATAGGAGTCCTTCTTCAGCCATAGGGTTTAAGACTGCTCAAGAAATGTGGACTAGAAAACCTTCTAACTAAGACTACTTGAGGGTGTTTGGGTGTGTTGCGTATGCTCGCACCCGAACTGACAAACTAGAACCAAGGGCTATGAAATGTATCTTTTTAGGGTACCCTAAGGGAGTAAAAGGGTACAAGTTATGGATTGATGAGCCAGGGATACAAAAATGTATCATTAGTAAAGATGTAATCTTTAATGAACATGAAATGGCTCGAGTTAAAACTAAAAGACTTGAACCCACTCACGATACTAATCTTGAGAAGATAGATCTTGAGGTGGAGCAACCTGACAATAATTTGAGAAAATTATTAGGTCAGGATGCTGAGACTCAAACTCCCACTTTAGGTGATGAGGACCAAGCTGGTGTTAGTTCATACAACTTGGTCAGGGTTAGAAAAAGGAGGGTTATAAACCCCCCCCCCCCCCCAAGAGGTATGGTCAAGCTGAAATGATTGTTTATGCTTTGACCGTAGAAGATGAAGTTATAAAATGGATCATAGATCCTACAAGGAAGCCATGGAAAGTATTGAGTCTCATAAATGGGTACAGGCCACGGATGAGGAAATGGATTCTTTGAAAAAGAATTATACTTGGGAAATGGTTGTTAAGCCTGAAAAGGCTAAGCTAGTAGGGTCTAAATGGATCTACAAAAGGAAAGAGGGCATACCAGGAGTTGAGGGTCCTAGGTATAAGGCTAGGCTTGTAGCAAAGGGATTCACTCAAAGGGAAGGGATATATTTTAATGAAATTTTTTCACCTATTATTAAACACAGTTCAATAAGGTTAATTCTATCCTATACTGCTTATGAAGATTTACACTTGGAGCAATTAGATGTAAAAACAACTTTCTTACACAGTGAACTAGATGAAACTATTTACATGCAAACCTCTGAGGGTTATGTAAATGAGTCCAACATTGATCATGTCTGTTTACTTAAAAAATCATTGTATGGACTTAAACAGTCCCCAAGGCAATGGTACAAAAGATTTGACTCTCATCTGTTGGAAAATGGGTTTAAAATTAGTCATTATAATAGCTGCTTTAGGCATTTCGGGGACCGCATTATCTACTTACTCTTGTATGTAGATGACATGTTTATAGCATGTAGGGATGCCGATCTAATTAAGAAAGTCAAGTGTATACTGAAAACAGATTTTGAGATGAAGGAACTTGGGCCAGCTAAGATGATATTAGGTATGAAAATAGTTAGAGATAGGAAAAGAAGACTTCTCTATCTATCTCAGAAAAACAATATCACCAATATCCTCAACAGGTTTGGCATGTCTAATTTAAAATCTGTTAGCACACCAATAGGATAACATTCAAAACTGTCCATAAATCAAGCCCCTAAAATCGAGGAATACATTAGATTTATACAAGATATACCCTATGCAAGCATGGTGGGAAGTATCATGTATGTTATGGTGTGCTCTAGACCTGACTTAACCTATGTTGTTAGCATGGTAAATAGGTTTATGAGTAACTCTGGGAAGCCACATTGGCATGCTATGAAGTGGGTATTACAGTATTTAATTAGAACTCAGTATCTAGGTTTGAGGTTTGGAGGGGATGTGCAATAGGGGAGTGAGTTAGAGGGATTTGTGGATTATGACTATCCTGCTAATTTGGATACCAGAAAGTCTTTGACTGGTTATGTATTTACAACATTTGGAGGGGTTATTAGTTGGAAAGCTAATTTACAATCTATAGTTGCTTTATCAACAACTGAAGCTGAATATATTGCTATGACAGAAGCAATAAAGGAGGCTATGTGGTTAAAGGTTTTTTCACATGAGTTAGACATATTTAAAGGGGTTATCACAATTCACTGTGATAAGCAAAGCACTATACATTTTGCCAAGAATTCAGTATACCACGAAAGGTCTAAACATATAGACATTCGACTTCATTTTGTGAGAGATGTAATAGCATCTGAAGAGGTTAAAGTATAAAAGGTTCCAACTGAGGAAAACCCTTCTGATATGATGACAAAATCCCTACCAGCTACCAAGTTTAGGCATTGCCTAAATTTAATCAATATGGGGAGCTATTAGAGCTCGGATTACTTTGCAGGAACAGTCTAGAGGAAGAAGAAGATCACTTTGCAAGGATAAAAGACTTTTCAAGGTGGAGATTTGTTGAAGATGTGTCAAGCTTTTAAGTTTGTATTTTCATTAATGGCATTTGTTTGTAAATAGATTAATGGCAAACTTGTAATATTTGAGTGATGGCAAACTTGTAATATTTGAGTTTATATAAAAGGCTATTACCTACGGGACGTGGGACGAAGCAAAAGAAAGAAACAACTTTACCTTTTCATTTCGATACCGCACGCATCTGGAGAGAAACGAATGGGTTTTTTCAAACTCTAGATTTATCAATATCAAATTAGAGCTTAAGGAGATGATCAAGTGTATTTTATAGTATGGTTTCGTTAGAGGTTAGTACGAGGAAGTCAATCCATATTTTGTGCGGTGAACTATGGTTGCAAGTGATTGAAAGCTCAAGTTCTTTGATGCATTCTTCAATAATAAAGACTTCTAGATTGTTCCTGCCGTGGATGTAGACCATTAGGGTCGAACCACGTAATTTCTTGAGTTGATTTCTCATTTCTTTTATTATTTTTACTTTTATTTTGATCTTCCATGAGTATATACTATGATTTCGGGTTTTCTAATTAGTTTAAATAGAAAACTAAACTGATCACGTTAATCATATAATTTTTTGGAATTTGGTTGTATGATTTCAATTTCAAATTGCATATTAAAACCAGTTACGTTAATTTGGTTTTCTGAATATTTGTTTGTGAGAGACTAAAAATATAACAGTTGGCTTAAAGTTGTATATTATGTTTGGTTAAGATTACGGTAAAGTGTTGGTTAGGTTATACATTGTTTAATTAAATGTAATTACTATTTTACCCTTTGAACTACCAGTTGTGTTTTAAAACTTTTAATACGTGTTAATAAACTCTAATTTAATTATGATAACAAAGGCGTAAATCCCAAATAATAAATGGCTAGTAATAATATTAATAAGAATAAGATTAATAAGAATAAGAATAATAAGCAGTAAAACCCGCCATATGTATGATAGTAGATAGTGCAGGCAGTGTAACCGACCATATGCATGAGGAATTAAATAATATAGAAAATATATACAAGATAAACTTCTTCATTAAAACATAAAACTTACAAGGAGACTAATTCTCAAAGGTGTAAGAAGCTGTAGACATGAAGTAATGAAGAAAGGACGATTTAAGAAGTGAGGAGAATTGGAATTGAGTGGTTTGAGCGAGAAGGAAGAGGCTTCAGATGGAAAATTCTGAATACACTTCTTCCTTCGCGAACCACTTTTTATAGATATTAGAACAGTACAATATAATAATTCTAATTATACATGAACAATATTAGCCGACACTAAAAATAAGAACAGTATCAACCAATACTAAAAACAAACTAACACAGTATAGGACACGTGAACTGATATGTACAAAGTCATTTGTTGTCTTTCTGAACAATAATCTGACACGAAAATAATCTTCTGGAATCACATAATCTGGGAATAATATTCTGGAATCACATAATCTAGGGATCATAATTTACTAATTTCAGATCGTATGGATCGTGGGATTCCATGTAGGGTGAGTAATCTTGAGAATGAGAGGCGGCTGAGTTACCTTGAGAATGAGAGACCTATTGAGAAGGAGAGGCTTGATGTGTAACGCTCGTCCTTGTGGTGGGACTTTTTATAAAAGATTTTAGAAATGACAACGGGAATTACCGTTCGATTTAAAACTTTTTACTTGCATACCCAGGGTGCAAGACTTTACGTTTATAAAATAAAATGTGCTATGACAATAAAAGAGGTTTACAGCGGAAAACTCAGTTTTAACTAATAAAAAGGCCTCTTGTAAATTTAAAACTCATGCCTAGACTTCCGTGTTCTTCCCCAAGGGCTGTGTCCGTCCTGATGCCTACTTCATTCGGTTCTTGTGGGGGGAAGGGACATACATAAAAACTAACATGAGTCGAAGACTCGTAAGCATTACTTCATACAGTTAAAATATAACAACATAGGTTTTTAGTTATGCATTCATCATACCATACATACTATACATGCATACGTGCATTCATTTAAAAAGGTCACTGGACGGGGTTTTGCTTTTAAAAATGGGCTTTATTTTCGTAAAACGTTTCTCTCATAAGTGCCTTCATTTCTTCAAGAATATGTGCATTCATGCATTCATGCATCAATCCATTCATTCTTATCACTTTCATTGGCCGGTAGACACTATTACTCCCCGTGTGTTAGGGTTAGCGGTATTCCTTTGGACCTGAACTCCGCCCGTGGCCCCGGGTTGGGAATATCTTTTCAGTCAGGGGGCAGCATTGGGTGCACTACCAGTACTATTTACCTGGCATTGCAATCTGCCCATTCATTGGTACCCTTTTCATTCATTCATATGGCCGTTATGTATCTTCATACATTAAACGTTCATTTCATTTCAGTCATTTCATTTCGTTCATTCATGTCAGCTCTAAAGAGCTGGAGCTTTTATTCAGTTCTTTCTTTCATTTAACAGTCCTTTCGTGAGAAAAATTTCTTTTCGTGATAAAACATCATTTCATGAGCATGCGCTTAAACATCATCTTTCATGGCATCCATAAGCATCACCTCATGACATTCATAAAAGCATCAATTCATGGCATCCATAAAAGCATAGGTTCATAGGGGAATTTTAAAACACTTTATTCACGTCGGTGAAAGTATCAGTTTAAGGCTCGAGGCATGGGCCTCGGCGTTTCTTTTCTTTTCCAGGAAAATACATACAATAGATATACCGTATAGTCATCCATTCACATGCATACAATTAATATTTTGGTTGCGTAAAAAGGGGCTACCAAGGAGGGGCCGTATATACGTATACTTTTGAACACTTAGCATTTTCTTTCAAAAGCATCGTAAAGAGAAAGCGTTTCCTTTTTCATTTTCATATATTTTAGAAAACTCTAGAAGAGTATGAACGCAATACTTACCTGGACTCTATGTTACTTTCATACCATGTAGTCCATTTATTCGCGTGTCAGATGGCAACCTACATGCATACACATAACCTTAACGTCATTCTCTATCTAATGCATAACTTAAACTAGAAATAGAACTATGCTTCACTTGGAACACTCTCCTTCTATCCCGTGCTCTTCCATATCCCTTACTATGACAAGACCTTCGGGGATCCATTACGGTCACCACATCTTCCAACTCAAGATCTTGCCTCGAGTACTCATCCACTAAAGTGAACCCATGATGCACCTTAGAGTTAAGACAGTAGGACCTTCGTCTTACTTCTTACTAACCACATTCCGACACACGATTTCGACCGATGGAATCACGCATCCCAATCCTAGACAAAACACCCCTCACTCATGCACCTTAGCTTACACTAATCCTCATTCCCATCCATACAAGCTAGACGGCTCTAAGCTAACTCTGAGACTTAAGCACCATGCAACTATGCTTAGGACAAATCACCCATTACATATGGTGAATCTGTCCGGCACATGTGTCTCACCAGATTACACATGTACCTTACCCCTTCATCACCTAAGATTAACATATAACACGTTGATCACATGCTTGTGTAAACAAGCACCATACTACGATACCAACCTTCTCTTACTCAACTAGCATGACTTTTCATGCTACCCGTCCCTTATAACAATTCATCCCACACTTAGTGCGACAAGACTCCTTTCACAACTACGCCTTAAGTCACGTCATATAGTTCGAGACTGCTCCACAGCTATACCGTGACCTTGTTGCATTACCCAACATTCTACTACGTCAACTCCTAACTCATCGTGAGTACGGTTCCTCACGTACTCCCGTCACACTGTGACATCTCATCACGTTCCCGTTATGCCATTCCTGCACTAACTCTTCACCCATCACAAGCACGACTGTCAGTAACCACGTCACTTCGTGACGTTGCCCAGTCATGCTTCTGCTGCACTACTCTGATACTTGTTCTGCTACTTCACACATACTTCCAACCATAAGTCAAGTATGGTGACACCCGTCACTTTAGACTACAGGCTGCACCATAACTACTTCGGGACATTGTTCCACAGTTCCCAACATTACTCATCACGCCCTACACCCATCAACCACACAATCATTCTTATTTCTGCGACACACCACACGGTGTATCACTACACCACATGGAGTATATTCTGCATGTACTTCTCTCATACACACCACGCTACATCACCATTATGGCATATCCGCCATATGGTGCATCACTCCACCAAATGGAGTATACTCCATGTGTACTCCCTTCACACACGTTACGCTACACAGAGTACACTCAGCGTGTACTCTTCCCATTCCACACACGCCACGTCACCATTACAACACATACCTCACAACCACACTTCACAGCACAGTCCACAACACTTCACAACACACTTCCCAACTATGCCCAACACTTCACAGAGTATTACACGGCACAATACATCTCCACACTACACATATATGCCCAACACTTCACATACACAGCACATCGCATCACCACACTACATAGCGAACCCCACAATACAAACAACACAATCCACAACCTAATCAACTAATTAACATCTAACATAAATAACGAGGGAGAGAGAGTCATACCATCGATGGGATAACCCATGTGTTGCTCACTGACCGTCACGGTCGATGAAGCCGGAAGGGTCGTATGTGGCGCTAGCCATGTACAGTGGCTGTTTTGGCCATTGGAGGTGGCTAGAGTTACGGGTCAAGGTGTAAGAGGGTCGGGTCGTGGTCCTGGAGTGGTGGTGTCGTGGTGGTGCAGAGGTGGCACCATCAAAGACACGGCGGCCCGTGGAGGAGCTAAGGCCGTGGGTCTCAAGGCATGGGAAATGGATAGGGGCTTGGCAGGTCGTGGCTGGCCATGGGAGGCTTAGGGTGTTGCTGGTGGAGTTCGTGGTGGCGTCGGGGGTGGCGCCATGGTGGCTCTACAACGGCGGATCTAGCTAAAGGGTGGAGAGGAGCCATGGGAGAGTGGGAGAGAATGAGCATGCATGGGTGGCAGATCGGGGCTATGGGCGGTTGGGATGGGTAGGTGGTGGCTGGAGGAGGCTGGAGATGGTGGTCACACGCCGTGGGTGGCGGCGTACGATGGTGGAGTGGCCTAAGGGGAAGTAGGCGTCCGTGAGAGAGTGAGGGAAGGTGAGCATGCATGGCAGCTCGGCTGGATGTGGGGATGGCTAGGAGAAGTGGTTGGTGGCCAAGGGAGGTCCCGGTGGTGGTGCGGTGGCCATAGGAGGTGGAGCTCCTCCTGGGTGTAAGAACCCTTGTATGGAGGAGTTGGACTTCGAGGGAACAGACGGAGGGGAAATGGAGGCCGAACTTGCTTGAGGATGATGGCCGGTGGGAGGGGAAGCTGTCATGGAGGTGGTGGCGCCGTCGGGCGGCGCAGCAACATCAAGCCCATTTGGGCTGTGCACTGCCGAGGGAGAGGAAGAGAGAGCATGGGAGAGAGATACCAGGATGGGGGAGCTCCCCAGAGGGAGGTGGAGCTGATGGTGGCGGCGCATGGCGATGTCGGGGTGAGCTACGGAAGAATCGGGCGTGGGGGTGGAGTCGTGCAGTGCAAGCCGAGACGGAGAGGGAGGAGAGAGAGAGAGGGCTAGGGGAAAAGTGAGGAAGAAAGAGAGGGGGTCTGGGTATTTAACCCTGTTCCTTCATCTGGGCATCCTCGCAATGATTTAACGACGGATCTCAAACACTGATTTAAAATGCATAAAACATTAACTTAATTAAAAGTATTAAAAGTAATAAAGATAGAATATCATTTAACTGACTTTAGTTTATAAAATAATATTTCTTCATCAGTAATAAAATGATGAAGTCTCACTTAACATATTTAAGAGAATAAAACCATTAAATTAATTAAAACATTAAATATAATTTAAATCTCGCAATATTTAAAATAACTGAAATAATTTTAATAATAATATTAAAATGATTTCCGACAATTATAATATTTTTGGAACTCTTCAAGAATATTATAATTGTCGTGTTTAAAATCAAACTTAATTCAATAACACTGGAAATACTCCTTACAAATATTTACAGCACATTTAAAATATTGGGCGTGCCCTAGAAGTCACACGATATCTTTTGAAACATGCCATCATGGTTCGTCATGCCTAACGAGGCTCGCAGTCACTAGATAGAAGGGGTAGATAAATCACATAATCTCTACCCTCAGAATTTGCTTACGTCACAAAGAATGAACGTACGTCAGAAAGAGAGAATCGTACGTAAGAAGGAAAAAGCGTATGTAAGAAGGAATGAGCGGGGTGTTACATGATGGCCTGGTGATAATGTAGGTTGTTGTAATGGAGATAATCTGACGAGATGTTGTGCTTCTTCTTCATCGTCACTATCTGAAACTTATGACATTGTTTCGGCTAGTTTTTTCAAATCCTTCTTGTTGGTAATGGATGCTAATTGCGCTTGAAATCTGCTTCGTTGGACTAGAACTTCTGGAGTCTTGGTAACATTTGAAAACATTTTTAAGACACGGTCATAATTATATTTTTCTCATTATTTGACAGAAACTTGGCAAGCTAGAAACATAATGGTTTTGAGAGAGGGATGAGATTTGATAACATATTCTCATTTCATAATCCAATTTAATTTTGTCTTGAGGAAGAAAAGAAGGAGTGGTGAACAATGGTTTAATGCTGGAAGATTGTCATCTTGTGAAGTAAAAATTCGAAAACTTTCTTGGAGGTGAAGAGGAAGGAGAAGAGATTCAGGTTCATAATATTCTCACCATAGTGAAAACCATTTCGGAGTGTTTTGATCTCTTATAATTTATGAAAATGAAAGAACCACGAATGATGCAAATTTTTATTTTGTTTTAAGAACATTTTTGTTCATGCTTGCTGATAGTTATAATAATCATAATAAAGCGGATTACAAGGATGAGAAAACTTTCTTGTTAAATAGAGATTTTTTCCCCATTATTCCAAAGTGAGAACTTGTTTAATGGTAATTTTGTGAAAAGTAATAATAGGAGATGCAGGTGGAGAAGGTTGAGTTTGAAGAGAATAAGAAATTTCAGAGAGAATAATTGAGTCGGTATCTACAATTATGAATTCATTAAAATACTGAGTTTTCTTAATATTTTGCGGAACATAATGCCAGTCTGGTAAAAGAAAGGCATTAAATAATTTTTGGGGGTCAGACAGGTGTTGAATTTCAAATTCGATTGGGAAGACTGAGTGCCAATGAGATTTAATGATAATGGGAGATGAAGAAGATTGAGATAGTAATGGAGGATTAATAATTTGGGAAGGAGAAGAGGAAGAAGGGGAAATAGCTTTTGAGTAAGTTGGTAATTTTGGACGGGCTAATGGTGAGAATGAATTATAGGATGGTCTAATGTTTTGTGGTAATGACCCCAATACCGTATATGGTCATGGAGTTGCAGAAGGATAATGTGAAGGATATGGAGGAAATAGTGGCCGTACATATGAAGATTTGGACTTTACTTTTGATTTTGAAGTTGACATGATTTTTCCTGTAAAATTTTTCGGGATCGAAAATCAGGAAGAAAATTAGATTCTTCTCTAATATGTTCAATATCAAAATAAAAAATATTTAATATAGCTTGTCATCTGACAAATATTTGTTTAGCAGCCAGGTTTTTCACATCTTTAATCAAAACTTCCTTGGCTGATTTACAATCTATTCTAAGTAAAAACTTTTAGTTCAACAATTCATCTTGAAATTTAGAAATACATAACACAATAGCTAAAATTTCTTTTTTAGTAGTACTGTAATTCTTTTGGGCAGGATTCCAACATCCTGAATGGAATCGAACAATCTGTTCTAGATTAATTGATAATTTTTGTTTCATAATTCCTCCATATTCAAGATCAGAGGCATCTGTTTCAACGATTTTAAAAGTATGAGGATATGAAAGTCTTAAGCATGGTAATTTTTTAACATTAGCCTTAATTTATTTTATAATATTTGTATGTTTTTCTATCCAAGGAGGTGAATTCTTTTTTAATATTTTAAATAATAGTTTACATAATAGTCTGAGAGATTGATAAAAGTCTGTAACATAATTGAGGCTTCCTAAAAATCTTTGTAATTATTGCTTATCTTTTATTTCATCTGGAAATTTATCAGCGAATTCTATTGTTCTGCTAATTGGTGTAATAGTTCCTTGATAAATCTCATGTTCAAAAAATCTAATTTTATCTTGAAATAATTTTATTTTATGTGATGAAAAAACTAATCCATTTTGATTGAACGAAAGTATTTAAATGTTTCCAATGTTATTCAATAGATGAAGAAAATATTAATACAACATCTATATAAACTATCGAAAAATGAGTAAAATGAGTAAATATCTCATTCATAATATGTTGAAATTCACTAGGAACATTTTTTTAATTCAAAGGGCATAACGTTCCATTCAAAATGTCCAAGGGAACTGTGAATGCTGTTTTATAACGGTCTTTTTCAACAATTTGGATTTGTCAAAATCTACTTTTCATATCAAATTTTGAAAATACTATAGCATTATATATAGTCGAGATAATAAATCTTTTTTATTAGGAATTGAGTATTTAATCCATTATAATACTTTATTTAAAGGTTTATGAATGATGACTAGACGAGGAACTCCTCTTTCTAATTCTGCCTATTTTTTAACATAAAAGGCAACACAAGTACATGATGATTTACTTTTTCTTATTAATAATTTTGTTCTTAAATCATTAATTTCCTTTTTGCAGTATTCTAATAATTCATTATTCATTTGAATAAGTCTGGCATTAGTTGGAAAATCTTTCTCAGAAAATCCTTTTTCATAGGGTAATTCAACTATATGTTGTTTTCTGTTCCAGAAAGCATTAGGCAAGTTAGGTAATAACGGGCCTTTTAATTGTTTTTGAATTCTTTTATATTTTAATTCTTATTTTAAAAAACTTATCTGTTTTTCTTTTCTTCTAATTCTATTTTTTGTTAAAAAAATTAATTTCTCTGGTTAATGAAACTTTTTTAAAAAAGTTAATTTCTTTTGATACTAGGGGAAACAGAGTATCCAAATATTTTAGTAAAAATTCATTCTTCTGCTACAGAGAAAGGATAAAGAAGGGCAAGAAAGAGATTTTCTAATATTACTTTAGTATTAATATTTTTTACTAAAATAAATTCCATTTTTACAAATATGTGCATTAGATGATTTATAATTTATGTTTAGTTTTGTTTCATTAGCTTGAGATAATGTTTCTTTTATTTTTTCAAAATATTTAGAAGGTATTAAGTCTTCTTGTATGCAATTTAAATATGCTTCTGTATCAAATAGGGCAATTGTAGTGAAAGAAAATTATTGATTAATTGAAACTGTTACTTCAGCATACCATTTTTTAAAATTTATCTTATCAAGGATATTAATGGAATTATCTGTTTCATCTTTTATAACTAATGTTGAACACTCTCCATGTTCTTTATCATGAAAATTATTTCTGTTTTTCTCTATTTTTAATAATATAATTTCTTACAATAAATGTTCATTTGAAACTTCTAATTTAAGATTGGATGTTTTCAAATTTCTAATCTCTTGTTTTATCTCATTGATTTCTTATTGTATATCTTATATCGTAATTTTTTATCTATTTTAAAATTTTCTATTATTTCTGAAAAATTATAAGGTGTTGAGGGCGACGTTACCGAATTGTTTTGATTATTAAAAGTATCTTTTAACTTTTCTAAATAATCTTTTCTTTTTTGTCGGTTACTAATTATGTCTATTAATTCTAATATAATATCTTCTTGTTTTGAAAGTATATTAATGATTTTATTACAGATACAATTATCCTTATCTAGACAATTGTATATCTATACTTCATCTTCTTCGGATTTACTATCAGAAGATTGTTCTGAAAAACTTGATTCTTTTAATTAATAGATTTCTTCTTTTTCTGAATAACTATCTTCCTCTTCACTTGAGTGTATTATAAAAATATATAATAATTTTTCTTTTAATGCTTCAGATATATTTAGTTCATTAATCTGTTATTTGATTTTACAATTTGATTTATAATGTCCAACTTTTTCGTTTTTATAACAAACAATTTGTTTTTTCTTTTTATTAGTGTTTTTAGGACTTTGTAGTGGTTTATTATATGTTTGTTTATCTTTTATCTTTTTATAGAGTTTTCTGTATTTTTGTTTTTTGATAAAATAATTCTTATAAATTCTTTTCCATTTTTTGTGTCTTCTTGAAGGGGCTAATAATGGAGTATAATCAAACTGTTCACAAAAGGTACCTAATTCTTTCTTAGCAAATTTCTTTTCTTTCTCCATTTACTTTTTTCATCTTAAATCATTGCACATAGTTAAACAAGTTCTATTAATATTACTTATTATATCACCATATGTGAGATTATGAAAATCAATAGTACTATCTGATTTTGATAATGATTCTCATACATTTTGGGTGAAGTAATATGGAAATCCGGCTATGAACTTTTCCTTCCAATATAGATGTTGGCAGTCATTTCTTATCATAATTTAGTTAGAAATATATCTTTATACAAATGGAAATCAGATAATTGAGGGCATTTTCAATTAATTAATAAATCACTAGTTCTTTCTTTGAATTGACCAGGATCACCAACAAAGTGTTTAGTTAATGCATATATTAAAGTATTTACAGCATCTTTTAAAGATAAATCGTTTTCTGTTTTAATCGGTTGCATGTTTTCATCATATTTATATCAGTTAATATTTGTGACTTTTGTTTATATGAAAGGTAGTGATCCCACCAGCCTTTTAATTGGCCAGTAAACTCTGTTACAATAATATGTGCTACTCGATGATCAGTTTTTCTATTACTTTTATAGACGTTAGCAGCCATAATCATTTCTTGGAAATGATTTCATAATTCATACTCAAATAATCCATCTATATTTCATTCATATAATACATCTAGTGTGAATGCAGATCTTACTATATGTTCTCTCTCTTCAAATTGCATATCCGGTGGAATAGGCCTCGGATACCAATTACGAGTAATGGAAACATGATGTTTAGAATCTCTAGCTGAAAAACTATTAACATGATCTCTTCTAGTCTTATTTATTTGTAAATCTAGATTTTTAAATTGTTTTTCAATATTACTAATTTCAGAGTCAGATAATAAAGGTAAGTCTGTCTTACTTAATATTTTAATATGAGGTTGTTTTGAGGTAGATGCAGTATTATTAATAGTTATTTTTTCTAATAAATTAGAGATTTGTTCCAATAAATCATTTTTGTTTTTGAAAAAAATAGTTTTTAAATGAGATGAAATTTCATGGGGAACAAGCAAAGGAGCTTCTTATTTAATAGTGGGTTTGTATAGGAGATATTTGGGCTTCAATTCTTTCTAATTGTTTACTCATGAGTTTTAGATATAAATTGGTATAATTGTTTTGTTGGATTATATTATCAAGATTTTTTTTCAGTGTTTGTAATATTATGTTTTTTTATTGGTGAAGCCAAAATTTGAGTATTTCTCTAATTGAACTTGATGACTTCAAAATGGAGGTATTCTTCATAAATAATTTGATTATTCTTTCATTTAATCTATTGATTAGTAGTCCTCTTTATAGTAGACAATTGATATGATTTATATATCTCAAACCATGTAAAGAAATGTATATTAATCTATATTTTCTCTAAATACTCGTAATATTTTTCTTGAATATAATCTCTTTCTATTTTTGTAAAGTTGAGAAAAATACTAATCTTTTGTGACAATTTTCTTCTTTCATATAATCTTGTTTGAGATATTATTTGTTAATTTTAAATTCTTCTTTATTCAGGGTATATATTTGGGCATCATCTCCAAATACTTGTGAATATGTTGAAGAAGAAGGTTCTTTTTCAGGATTATGAGAAGTGGATGCTTTATCAGGATGACTAACAGTACATACTGGTGTATCAATAATATTTCTTGGAATAATTCTCTGAATCTGTGTGTCAAGATTCTGGGATCTAGTGTCAAAAGATCTATTGTCAAGATTTTGAGATTTATTCCGAGAGATTAATGTAAGAACAGATCTAGGTGTATGATAACTAGAGGGTGCTGGAGAAGAATAATGTGAAAAAGATCTTCTAAATGGTTGAAAAACTATTTGGACTGTTCCGTCCGCTTTTTGATCTTTATATTCAAGATCTTCTTTAGAATTATTCTCTATCTTAGGTAATGGAGTAATATTCTCTAGTTGTCATTCATTAGGAAGATTAATTTGATTCCAATTGATTTGTTTAGGGTTTTGTATACTAGAGTTTTGTATATTAGATTGTAATAATAATGTATATCCTTTTGGACTGGTAATAAGGGCCTTTGGTTCTAATGTTGTTTTCATTAATTTATAATAGATCTTATAAACTACTGTTAAATGATTTGATCCTTTCATCATCTGAAACCATTTTTTTTAATATTTAATGTTAAAGCATGTAAAATATTAGCATGGAATAATGAAAGAGAATAATTTGGATAACAATTAAAATAAACTGGTCATTCGAACATGCTTGACTCTACCATTCCAAGTAATGAATCATGAAAATTATAATATCTTCCATCTCTTAAACAGAATAATACTGAGGTGTTTAATCCACTTCTAGTGAGTGGTTTTATAGCTACTTGTACTAGTCCAATATGTATGAAAGAATATTTCTGTTTTTTGTGATTTTAAATTGTATATTTTATGATGGATAATTATTATACTCATAATACTGGTTTTCATGATATATATCAGTTAAGATGTCTAGATTATAGTCTAAGAATTAAATTAGAAATATTAATAATAACATAAGAGATCTTAAGAGACAACAACAATTGATGAGACAAGATTATACACCAATGATTACTAAATATCATGTATATCAAAGTAGACAAGCGGCAATAGAATATTATGAAACTGACTGCAACTTCTTAAGAAACAAAATTAAAAGTGTAAGAAATCACTTAAGGATTCTTGCCTTCAAAAAAAAAAAAAGAGTAAGATATCACTGATACAGATTTTTTTTTACAAAGATAACCTATAACAAAAGAGAATGAAGTATATTGGGAAGTTTGTGTTGGTAAGCCATGAAAAATCGATCGTCAGCCCATTCTTGCTGGAAGGGTTTAAGAGTGGTCCCGGTAGTGTTCCTTCAAGTTCTTAATTTACATATTTCTCTTTGGATATAGGAAATCTTTGCTTAAAAAGCTGTCTTAATGAATTCTTCATTCAAACCTAATGAATCCACTACTAGTATCCCCATAGAACCTGATAATATCAACCAGGAAGATTATAGTATAATAGATATAGAAAGAAATCTACAAGATTGGACAATTCCTAATGTTCTAAAACACCAAATATACAAACATTCTACTTTTTCTTCTAAATTGTCATTTCTTACAAATCATACAATTAAAATAGTAGAAAAAACTATTAGTTTAAATAATGATTATTAATCATTACAGTTATTAAGTAATTTAACATGTTATTAAGTAAAGATTTATTTTAAGAGTAATCGATAATGGTGTAATTTTATTTTGACACTTTAGATATGATCTAGTTTATTAAATAATAGTTCTTGTTTATTTTACAATATTTTGTTATAATTATATTATCTAGTATTAAATTTATAGTTTGATTACACTAGTAATAAGTTAGGATTTAAGTCGGAGCAACTAAGTAGATATTGATGGATTTGGAAAAGTGATGGTATTTTAGAATTAAGAGAAACTTTAGGTTTTTGAGGTATTAAAATAGATACTTCAAGTGTAAATATGAGATATCTGTTCATTGGAGATTTATTTAAGTTACATGAATTTTTATAGGTGATGATTGACAATGGTTCAGTACTGTGGTGGGAAAATTTTCAAAAGTTAAGAAGTCATGGTAAACGGTATTCCTATATTAGACTTTGCATAAAAGAAGAAAATGAAATGAGGTTGATCTAAAAATATGCATGTTTATTTTGAAAAGAAATCCGAAAACAACCTCAGTTATGTGTTTCCGCATATGCATGAAAGTTGTATAAAAGAAAATATTTTTCTATGTCATGACTGGTGTATACATGAGCTAATTTTGCATATCTTGTTTTTCAACTATGCAAAATAAGCGAATATGAAATTTGTAAAAATTTGTACATGTGATATGAAAATGTTTTGAAAATGTTTTTGAATATGTAAAAAGATCTGAATTTGTTCAGTACTTTGTTTTGGATATGTTGTGACATCTAGAAACCTTGGCATGACATTCTGACTCAGTATTCTGATTATGTTGTTATGCTCGATTTCCTTTACGGCCCCAACCACTGGTTAGAATAGTGGATACATCCTAACCAAGAGTTATAATAGTGGATACAGCCTAACCACATGTAATAATAATGGATAGGGCCTAACCATGGGTTATAATAGTGGATAAAATCCTGCCACGGGTATAATGGTAGTTTATAAGCCTACCACAGGAGTTAAATATGGTATACGGCCTAACCACGGGTATAATAGTGGTTTATAACCCTACCACGGGAGGTGAAACATGGTATATGGCCCAGGCACGGGTATAATGGTAGTTTATAACCCTACCACAGGAGTTAAATATGGTATCTATCCTGATGTGATGCCCCGATATAATGAAGAAGAGGTCTCAGATTTTGATATGCCAAAAGAAGATTTTGAATAAGAAAATTTTCTGAAAGCTTCACTCTGAAATTTTAGTAACATGTTTTGATCTTGCATTCTGAAAGCAAATGTTTTTTATCATGAATTCTGAAAGTAAATATTTTTGTTTTGAATTATGCATTCTGAAAATGCTCATGTTTACATACTAGTATATGTTCTCTACTTACTGTGTTGTTGATAACTCACTCCTTATCTGCACAATATTTTTCAGATGATTATGATGGTCCTACTGGCAAGTAAGAGTAGATTGTGTTAAAGAAGTTGTGAAGTTCATAGAAGAATAAGTACCTGAGGGTACAAGTATTCATTATGGGAGTCTCTTTAGTTGATTTATGATTTTATGTTAATTTTGGTATTGTAACTCGTGGAAATTTTGAGACTGTGTATTTTGATGGAATATTAGAGTGTACAAATCTGTTATGGAAGACGATGTTAGATTACAAGCGCTAACTCTCCGGACCTCCGAGTGTGGGGCGTTACAGTCTGTATTAGAGTTATAGTTTTGAGATTCTGCAGATTATAACTTATGAAGTTTTGGATATCTATAGGTTTATTTCTTTTGAATTTTATTTGTTATAGTCAGCTAAAATAGGTAACTCTCACTCTACTAACTGTCAAAGAAAAATATCTAATAATTATCTGACAAATATTTAGGATGATGGGAGCATAAGGCCATGTTTAGATATAGAGATGGTTTTATCGCATCTCATTTCATCTCATCATTATAATTTTTTTAAATTTTCACACAAAATATAATAAATAACTCAATATTTTAAATCTTAAAACAATATTAATATTAAAAAAATATTTTAATAATATTTTGTTCAATTCAACTAAAATCATCTTATCTCATTATCTAAACTAGCTTATGAGTCTTCATGGTTCACTCTGAAACTCTATAGTGGTCAAATTGTACTTTCTTAGGAAAAATGTCAAACCGTACTTGTCCATTTGACCCAAATATGAATTTGAAACCTTCGTTGGTATTTTTTGTGAAGCCCAAGCCCGTGTCAGCTGAAGCCAACCCAAAACCCGCTAATACGATGCCGTTTGCTCTTCCAGGTAAGATCTTTTTCAGTTTCTCCCTCACCCGATTTTCCCTTCTTCTATTTTGCATTTTGTGAGTTTTCCCCTTTAATTCGTGACAGTTTGCTTCTCTCCCAAAACCCTTCCTCTCAACTGTATCTCTTTTCCCTCACAATCGGTTTCTCTCTCAAGTCGACGCCCTCTCTCTTACTCCTATGTTTTTTGTGTTTCTGCTTTGAGATTTCAAGTAGTGCCGCTGTAATTTTTCGTCACTGATCTCCCCTTTAGACGCTCACCCACTCTCGTTTCTCTCTTGTTCTCTCCCGTCTACGAAGTAGTTAACCTCGGTGCCGAGGTGTTGATGCCGAGCCCTGTCGAACAAAGGTGAGGTAACCCGAGTGTCTGTTTTACACTTTACATGGTGTAAATTAGTGGCTTATATTGTTATGATCTTTGGAAAATTTCTACTGTTTGATAATTGAACTTGAGGGCCACGTAAATTGTTGGTGAGTTGTTTTTGAAGAAGAATTATAAAGGGTGGCTGTTGAGTTTGACGTGGCTGTGTGGGAGGAGTTTTGTAACTGTTCGGGGTTGTTGATGGTTGTTTTGAGTGTTTATATAGACTATTGAATTGACGTGATTTCCTTGTGGGTTATAAGTTACGGTCTGAGTTGATATTGGTAGTCAAAACTGTTTTTATGGCTGGTTGCATGTGACGAAGTGTGTTTGACTTTGGTTTGGTGGATGTATCAGTCATTATTGAAATTGAAATACGGTATTTTGGATTGAAGTGTGAGCTGTTTAGTTTATTATTTGGCTGTTTGGGTTGGGTTATTTTGCTGAAATGAGGGTTGGAATCATGAGTTTTAATCATTTTGGATCGAAGTTGTGTCAATGGCCTTTGAACACTTAGTGTATATTTTGTTTTCTATCAATAGGTAATGAGATTATTAGAGGTCGAATTTAAGGTATAGATAATATGCTGCATGAGTCAGGTAAGCGAGGTTCCTATGCTAGGCTTTATACGAGTTATGAAGACTGAGGTTACTTTCTAAAAACTTTGCATATTTTGTGATGAAATGAGAACTTGGGAAAACAAAACCAATCTCGGTCTCTTATTTGCATTACTCATGAAATCTGTGTGGAAAAGGAAAAATATTTTCTGACATGTATTGTGTAAACATGAGCTAAATTCTATCATGTGGTCTCTGAAATCAAAGAAACAGCGATATTGGGAATCTAAAAAATTGTGCATTGATTTAGAAAGATGCCCTGAATTTTATTTTCAGTATGTGAAAATGATCTAATTATGTTTTGGTACTCTGTTTTATTTTGATATAACATCTGAAAACCTTTGGCATGGCGTACTAATTTTGTATCTGACTCTGTCTTTGCTTTGCTCTGCTCTGCTTTGTTATGCTCTGCTCTGTTTGGGTTGGTACCAACTTTTCAATCTCTGAGGGCACCCACTTTGGAAACAAAGTGGTTTTATTGTGGTCTTTCCTGTGTGCACACTCGGGGCTCCGAGAAGAATAAATGAAAGATTTCACCTCTGTCTCTACCTGGTTTGGCCACTGGGGATAGCACAATCCTATCACGGGGGTGAAACATGGTTTCTGCTAAGTAAGATGTTCTGTTTTGATGTGATGATGATGCTCAGGTTATGTTATGCCAAAGTACTTTGGGTTATGCTTGTCTTAAAACCATCGCTATGTTACTTTTGAAAACATGTGTTTTTCTATGTGATAAATTCTGGAAAATATTTTGTTCTGCATATGGTATTGTGTAAATGCTCATATTTGCACACTAGTATATGTCTTCTTCTTACTGAGTTGCTGATAACTCACTCTTTATCTTCATAATATTTTCAAATGATGTGGAGAGTCAACTGAGGACCTGGATTAGGAATAGTGAGTATGATTAAGCTGAGGAGAGGATGTTAAATGAAGGAATTCTGATGTCTTTTAGATTTAATTATGTTTTTGGTTTAGTAGGACTTATGGAATTATCAGTTTGGTACGTTGTGACTACCAGGAGATTGTGGACCCCTTGGTTTATTATTATTGTAGTAATGACTTTGCGGAATATTTGAAGGTGTTTGTTTAGAAGATATGAGATTAATTTTGCTTATGAAGTTTTTAGAGATTTTTTATTTAGATATGTTGGGAGACATGTTTATAAGTGACAGGTAGTAATTCTCCAATCCACTCGGGTATGGGGCATTACAATTTTTCCATTGCTTTGGCATGAAAAAAATAATTCAACAAGTCAGATGTCTTTTTAAACATTATTATAACAAGTTTACAATGAATAGGCTTTAAAATATTTATTAATACTAAGTTTGTTTTTGTCAATATGGAACCTAGATAAGGATTTAATATGGTGTTTATTTATTACTCTTTTTATTGAATTCTTCAGTTTATAACATAAACAATTGAAGAGGATTTCAATTTTAAAAAATTAATGTAACAAGAGAGGTAAGAACGAAAGGAAGAAACATAATTAATAACATTTCATTTTCAAACCATAAACTTCTTAGAATTAAAATATATATATATATATGTGTGTGTGTGTGTGTGTGTGTGTGTGCGCGCTATTTCAAATTTTCATGTAAATATTATTTAAACATAAAAATCAAAATGATTTTTACTAAAAATTATTTTATTCTCAAACTGGCAGAGTTAGTTTGAGGAGGAGGCGACTAATCTATTCTTGCGAGTGTCCCAGCTCCCCATTCAGCTCGGATACTTTCGATTCGAAAGCAGCCAAGTTTTTCTTGCAAGTCTCCAAGCTCTAATTTAATGCTAAATAATGGTGATCGTGTTCGTTGAGAGCACTCTTAGCCGCGGCTAAATCCTACTCTGCCTTATCCTTCTCATCCTGAGCTATGCTTAGCTAAGCATTAAACTCCCGACATTCTTCCTTTGAGGCAGTCAGGTGGCTAATATAGTTAATTTTCACCTTGCGCAATCCCTTCACATCTTTTTCCACTTCACTCAAGCGGGCTACCAGATTATCTCGTTCAACCTCCCTATCAGACGCTTTAGCCATATGCAGCGTAATTTCCTCCAACGCGCTTGCCAACTAAGATTGGAGAGAGGCAATCTGGTCCCGAAAGGTGGCTTCAACTTGGGAAACCTCCACAGCCAATTCTTCTTTCTCCACTCGGGCAAAGACAATAGCACCGTTGGATTTGCTAATGAACTCGTGCATGAAGTTGTTTTCCTCCTCGAGTCCCATACGGTCCTTCCACCAGCGTAGTAGCAAACTTGTCAACTCCCTACAAAAAACCTAGTCAAGAAGGTAACGGCCTAATAGAAACTTAGATTAAAAGTAAAGTGAAGCTCACTGGCGAAAGGATGCTACTGAGGTTGAGGACAGTGGGACAGAGAGCATCACCTCGGCGCGACTTGGAGGCCTAAGAGGAGTCACTAGGGCGAGAAGAGGAAACACCATGGCGAGCACTCGGAATCTCGAAGGCAAACCCAGCAGCACCCTCCGGGGTGAACTACTCTAGAATAGATTGAGGCGAGGGACCACAAGTCGCTTAAGTTGATGTCTCGACTGTTTCATCGAATTGAGAAACGATGACTTCCTCCCTGAATGGAGACCCGCTGGGAGGGCCAGTTTGAAGATTGTCAATAAGAAAGGTTGGAGAAGGTTCCTCACCCCGCCTCCCAGGGAAAGTATTGAAGGGCGAGAAGGGATCGACACCTTGCTCCCATTGGCGAATGATAGGTTTGGGAAGATAAAGGGCAACACATGAGTATCCCCACCCGAGGCCGTCGAGGCAACAGAAGCTGGCTCACCAACATCTTCAATGTGAAAGGAGTTGCCAAAACCGTCTAGTAAGGATGGAAGTTCCCTTGCGGGAGGTGCATTAAGGAAGTATGGGTTCAAAACAAAGACAAAATCATCCCCAACCAGATTAGGGTAACCTTCGGGATTAACTACTTTCCCAGAAGCTAGGGCCTTCTTTACAAAGGGAGCCTCTGACCTCATGACTTCCTTAGCCTCCAATATGAAGTACAGTTCGGCATTTGCCTGGTCCATGATGTCATCTAATGAACTGGTCCAGGGCATTGGAGGGTTTCTCAACCCCTCTCCTCCACTCGTCAGAGGGGAAAAAGGGACGCTTCTGGAAGAGCTGGATGCGTCCGAGGACTTGGCCCCAACGCGAGCTTTCTTCTTTTTACGCCTGCCTCCGACAGTGGTCCCCTTGTTAAGTTTTTTGTTGGCGATGGGGTGCCCAGAATTTCTTGGTTTAGCACATGGGCCCAGCTAGTTTCCATCAGGAACCTATCGATGTTGGTGGGCGTTAAAAGAGTGTCAGACCAAGTGGACCTAATGGTAGCCATCATCCAAGATTGAACCAAGTGGATGTGAGCTTCCTCTTGGGGAGACAACAAAATCTCAAGGTCATGCTTGTCGAGAACGAGTGACCAAGATGCCCTGATAGGGAATTCCCAATGTGAGGCTTCATTCGTCAGAAATTCCCACCCCCTACCCAAGACAAAAAAAAAAAAAAAAATTCTTCGTCCAATCCTTGGCTTGGGAATACTTATGCTCTAGCTGCACCAATTTGCTGTAGGACCTAACCCTACAAAGGTTCCTATCTAAATGCCTAAACCCATGAAGAGAGAGGAACTCCAGAGCTGTAACGTCAGGATGGTCATCACCAGTTGGCTCCAAGACCCATCGCCACAGAATGCAGCAGGCCATTAAAATTCGCCAATCATTAGGTACCAATTGGGCCGACGCAAGGCCTAAGACGTCATGAACAGGCCCCATGAAGTGCAGGCAAAGTCCCATTTAAAACATAGCTAAATAGAGGACAATAGAAACTGCCATACCTTTGACCGGGCAGCGACAGCCCTACCGTATCAGGATATTAAAGTGGTCCCTCACAACTTCTAGTTCTTAATGTGAGAGGGTGGAAACCCAGTGATGACCATCGAAGATGGAATGGGAAGCATCTGCTTCGACTCTAGGGTTACCTGTAGCACCTTCGCGATGGACAAAGGAATCATGAGGTCTTGAAGAACCACAACCACGAGGTGGCTTGCGCCTTTGTCTCTGCCAGTAGCCATGGGATGCAAAAAATAGAGGAAAGCAATGCAAGAAGAAGGATGAGAGGGTTTGCAGCACAGAAGGCACGATAGTTTTTGGACGTGAAGCAAGAAAAGGAAGAAAAAACAAAGCTTGTGCAAGAAGATAGGAAGTCAGGGGGGAAAAAAGTAAAGTGGCAAGGAACAATAAATACCTGTGGTGGTTGAAAAAGGAGAATGCATATCGAAGTGATGATGAAACAACTCTGACAGACGTCCTGAAGGAATAACAAAGCAGAACCCCAAACATTGCCCCAAGAATGAGTCTCACCGCATTGCGCGTGGTGAGGACTCGTGGGGTAACCGGAGGGCTTTGGCCCAATTCAAAAGAACCAACACCTCATAGTTTAAAAGCCCCATAGCACAACGTACGATGAGGCTTCATGGGGTAATTGGAGGGGCATCAATTAATTCTACTGAAAGGGCCCAACGACATCTTGTACAAACTTCTGATCGAACAATGTGGGATGAGACTTCGTGGGGTAGTTGGAAGGGCTTTAATACCACCATAAGGGATCGCGGGGTGCCACCATGGGCCTAGGTCATGGTGGCTCAACAAATCATTCCACTCAAGACTCAAGCCTCTCTGAACCGATAGGGTTCATGCCAGTTTGTCAAGGACAAGAATGCCCGCCTGCTTATCCTGGGACAATTGAGATATTCACTCATTCAAAGTGAGTAAATAGCCCGAATGTTTTGGGTTACAAATTTCAAATAATGGGTGAAGCAGTTAATCTGGGTGATCGTAAGTAGTCAAAATCTCTATTTAAATAATCCAGCTACGCTAATGAAACTCTCGAATAATTTGGCTCTAAGAAGATTCGTATAGTTACTGGCTTAGGCATCAGAAGCGCCCCATCATACCCCCAAAGCCACCTTACTCTTTGGTTGCAGGAGATCAAGAGTGTGTAGCAGTGAAACACGCCCTTAACATTACTCGTCCGATGTTTATGTCTCGAGTAATACTATATATAATTGTAAAATATGCAAGCATCGCGAAGTTGCTTTGAAGAAGAGTGAGGTCTATTATTAAAAAATTTATTTTTCTGTGTCCCATATTTACTATCCTTTTTTTTTAAAGAGATTACGTAGTATTTGCACAAATCACGACTGCAAATATCATTTCTCTTATCTCATGAGTCCTTTGCATACCTTTCCTTGCCCAAAATTTTGCATACTCCCATTCGTTATCCACTTATCCTTTTCTAATCATTCGCTTTCCTGTCATCGCTTTTTCTTGGGTCTTTGTTCGTGAACCTTTTGCTTGATTGAACTATTCGATAGAATTGAACAAATGTCTTAGGCCTCATTTGTGAACATATCTCATCTCATATCAAAATTACTCATAATTTATTTTTCAAACATCACTAAAATACAAATATTTTTTCAATTTTAAATTTTTAAATTTTTCATCTAATCATGACCTGATTATTACAATTTTTCCAAACTTCAAAACAAAATGCAAAAACAATTCAAATTTTTTAAATTATATTAAAAAATTATATTATAATAATATTTTAACTCTATAATATTTTTATTTAAATTTTTTCTAAAATCTATAAAAATATTTTAACTCAAATAATTTCATTATTATTCACGGATTTCTCATCTCATCTCATTTCATTCTCCAAGCAAAGCCTTAGTGAAAGATTCTTAATTCATCTCATCTAATCATTACAATTTTTCTAAATTTTCACACAAAATATAATAAACAATTTCAAATCTTAAAACAATAATAATATTAGAAAATAATATTCTAACAATATTTTATTTAACTTTCAACTTTTATTTCAACTCAACTCAACTCGCTAATCCAAACCTCCCCTTAGTTTTGTACGTGGGATGTTAATAGATTATATCCCCAAACGATTCGTATATGTAAACATTCATGCTGAATCACATAAGCCTTTTTCTCTCTTTATTTACCTTTTATACGTTTGATTTATTATTTACCTTTTATGCTGAATCACATACCCTCTTACTATCTATTTACTATTTATAATGTGTTTGAAGTTTTTTATTTTTTAATCATTTTCTTTTAAGTAATTTTTTAACATCCTTAATCATTAAGAAAAAAATTAAAAATATATATATTTAAAAATATATATATATAAGTAAAATAAAAATTTAAAAATAATCAAATACAAAAAGAGTAGTTGGAGAGTAATAACCCTATAATTATCCTTATTTGAACTTTGGCCATATTGAAAAATTACATTAACTAAGTAGTAAACTATCTCTATCCTTTCGCCTAACATCCAACTAGGAATCGCCAACGGCCTAGGGGCGAGCAATGTTTTATGTTTGTGTACAAAGCATTCTCGGTTAGATTTTAGATTAATGGAGATGTTCGTTCGGAGAAAGTCACTCTTATGTCTATAAAAAAATGATTTATATTTAAAAATTAATTTTTTCATATAATTCTTATATTTATTTATTTTTTTTCAAAAAAGGTGCACGAAACTTACGTGTTTTATGACTAGAAATATCATTTATTTTTCCTTAAGATTTTGCTTAATTGGATAGTGAAATGAGATAAAATTATTTGTGAATAATAGTTAAATGATTTGAGTTAGAATGTTTTATGAAATTTTGAGAAATGAGAGAGAAAAATTGAAATAAAATTATTATAAAATTAAAATATTGTTAGAATATAATTTTTTAATATAATTTTTATTTTAAAATTTGAAAAAATTGAATTATTTTTTATATTTTATTTAAAAATAAATTTATATTAATTAAATAAAAAAATTTTAAAAAATTTATACAAGAAGATAAGATGAAAAAAAGCAAGACACTGACACTTTGAACTAAGTAATAAATGATGACTACGAATATATTCTTCACTGAAGTTACAATCAACCAACTGTTTAGACATTGCCACTTTAAACCAAGTAATAAATGATGATGACGATGATATTCTTCACTGAAGTTTATAAAGTTTTGCAGGCGACTGAGGAAAACGTACATTAATGCGATAGCGCCACTGATGAAAGATCAGTCACCGAAGAGTGAATTACAGTACGGAAAACTCCCATATGTACCAACAGTTCTCTGATCCTATGGATAGAAAACGTCGATACCATTATTTCTCTGTATGAGTAGCGCCATCCTTACCGTATTATGCATCAGTTTTGTATTGACCAACGGGATGACTTAGTCAAACACAGCTTGCTTTGTCGTCGTCCACAAACAAGACGATGAGGAAGACGTCCTATACGCGTGTACGTAGACTTATCTCTTCTTTGATATATAGGAATGTGTGGTGAGATACTTATTAAGCGAACGCGCACACAGTGAGAGAAGAGATAGATCATTAAGCCGGGAGAGAAAGAGAGAGAGAACGAGAGAGAGAAAGAGAGAGATCATTAAGCCTAACATCCTTACCGTATTTTTTTCAGTGTTTGTAATATTATATTTTTTTATTTTTGGTGAAACTAAAATTTGAGTATTTCTCTAATTGAATTTAATGACTTCAAATAGAGGTATTTTTCATAAATAATTTGATTATTATTTCCTTTAATCCATTGATTTGTAGTCTTGTTTATAGTAGACAATTGATATGATTTATATATCTCAAACTATGTAAAGAAAGGTATATTAATCTATATTTTCTCTAAATAGTCGTAATATTTTTTTTAAATATAATCACTTTCTATTTTTGTAAAAGTTGAGAAAAATACTAATCTTTTGTGATTATTTTCTTCTTTCATATAATCTTGTTTGAGATATTTTTTGTTAATTTTAAATTCTTCTTTATTCAGGGTATATATTTGGGCATCATCTCCAACTACTCGTGAATATGTTGGAGAAGAAGTTTCTTTTTCAGGATTATGAGATGTGGATGCTTTATCAGGATGGGTAACAATATATACTGGTGTGTAAATAATATTTCCGGGAATAATTCTCCGAATCTGTGTGTCAAGATTTTGGGATCTAGTGTCAAAAGATCTGGTGTCAAAATTTTGAGATTTATTCCGAGAGATCGATGTAAGAACAGATCTGGGTGTATGATAACTAGAGGGTGCTGGAAAATAATAATGTGAAAAATATCTTCTAAAGGTTAAAAAGCTATTTGGACTGTTCCGTCCACTTTTTTATCTATAGATTCAAGATCAACCTTAGAATTATTCTCTATCTTAGGTAATGGAGAATTATTCTCTATCTTAGGTAATAGAATAATATTCTCTAATTGTTATTCATTAAAAAGATTAATTTGATTCCAATTTATTTGTTTAGGGTTTTGTATTCGAGAGTTTTGTGTACTAGATGTAATAATAATGTATATCCTTTTGGACTGGTAATAAGGGCCTATGGTTCTAGTGTTGTTTTCATTACATCAAATAATGAAAGAGAATAATTATGATAACAATTAAATAAACTGGTCAGGCTTGATTCTACCATTCCAAGTAATGAATCATGAAAATTATAATGTCTTCCATCTCATAAATAGAGTAATACTGAGGTATTTAATCCACTTCTAGTGAGTGGTTTTATAGCTACTTGTACTAATCCAATATGTATGAAAGAATATTTTTGTTCTTTATGATTTTGAATTGCATATTTTATGATGGATAATTATTATGCAAATAATACCGGTTTTTGTGGTTTATATGAGTTAAGATGTCTAGATTATAGTCTACGACTTGAATTAGAAATATTAATAATAACATAAGAGATCTTAAGAGACAACAACAATTGATGAGACAAGATTATACACTAATGATGACTAAATATCATGTATATCAAAGTAGACAAGCGGCAATAGAATATTATGGAGCTGACTACAACTTCTTAAGAAACGAAATTAAAAGTGTAAGAAATCACTTAAGGATTCTTGCTTTATAAAAAAAAAAAAAAAAAGTAAGAAATCACTGATACAGATTTTTACAAAAATAACCTATAACAAAAGAGAATGAAGTATATTGGGAAGTTTGTGTTGGTATGCCATGAAAAACCAATGGTCAGCCCATTCATGCTGGAAGGCTTTAAGGGTGATCCCGGTGGTATTCCCTCAAGTTCTTAATTTACATATTTATCTTTGGATATAAGAAATCTTTGCTTAAAAATCTGCCTCAATGAATTCTTTATTCAAACCTAATGAATCCACTACTAGTATCCCCATAGATCCTGATAACATCAACCAAGAAATCTACAAGATTGGATAATTCCTAATGTTCCAAAAAACCAAATATACAAACATTATACTTTTTCTTCTAAATTGTCATTTCTTACAAATTATACAATTAAAACGGTAGAAAAAACCATTAGTTTAAATAATGATTATGAATAATTACAGTTATTAAGTAAAGATTTATTTTAAGAGTAATCGATAATGGTGTAATTTTATTTTGACACTTTAGATATGATCTAGTTTATTAAAAAATAGTTGGTGTTTATTTTACAATATTTTGTTATAATTATATTATCTAGTATTAAATTTATAGTTTGATTACAATAGTAATATGTTAGGATTTAAGTCAGAGCAACAAAGTGGATATTGATGGATTTGGAAAAGTGATGGTATTTTAGAATTAAGAGAAAATTTAGGTTTTTGAGGTATTAAAATAGATACTTCAGGTGTAAATATGAGATATCTATTCATTGGAGATTTATTTAAGTTACATGAATTTTTATAGGTGACGATTGACAATTGTTCAATACTGTGGTGGGAAAATTTTCAAAAGTTAAGAAGTCATGGTAAGCGGTGTTCTTATACTAGACTTTGCATAAAAGAAGAAAATGAAACGAGATTGATTTGAAAATATGCACGTTTGTTTTGAAAAGAAATCCGAAAACAACCTCAGTTATGTGTTTTCGTATATGCATGAAAGTTGCATAAGAGAAAATATTTTTCTGTCATGACTGGTGTATACATGAGCTAATTTTGTATATCCTATTTTTGAATTATGCAAAACGAGCGAATATGAAATTTATAAAAATTTGTACATGTGATATGAAAATGTTCTGAAACTGTGTTTTGAATATGTGAAAAGATCTGAATTTGTTCAATACTTTGTTTTCGATATGTTGTGACATCTAGAAACCTTGGCATGAGATTCTGATTCCGTATTCTGATTATGTTGTTCTGTTCGATTTCCTTTACGGCCCAACCACTGGTTAGAATAGTGGATACGGCCCAACCATGAGTTATAATAGTAGATACAGCCTAACCACAGGTAATAATAGTGGATATGGCCCAACCACAGTTTATAATAGTGGATAAAGCTCAGCCACGGGTATAATGGTGGTTTATAAGCCTACCACGAGAGTTAAACATGGTATACGGCCCAGCCACGGGTATAATGATGGTTTATAACCCTACCACGGGGGTGAAACATGGTATATGGCCCAACCACGGGTATAATGGTGGTTTATAACCTTACCACGGGGGTTAAACTTAGTATCTATCCCGATGTGATGCCTTGATATGATGAAAATGAAGTCTCAGATTTTGATATGCCAAAAGATTTTGAATAAGAAAAATTTCTGAAAGCTTCACTCTGAAATTTTTAGTAACATGTTTTGATCTTGCATTCTAAAAGCAAATGTTTTTTATTATGAATTATGAAAGTAAATATTTTTGTTTTGAATTATGCATTCTGAAAATACTCATGTTTACATACTAGTATATGTTCTCTGCTTATTGAGTTGTTGATAACTCACTCCTTATCTCCACAATATTTTTTAGATGATTATCATGGTCCTACTGGCAAGTAAGAGTAGATTGTGTTAAAGAAGTTATGAAGTTCATAGAAGAATAAGTACCCGAGGGTACAAGTATTCATTTTGGGAGTCTCTTTAGTTGATTTATAATTTTATGTTAATTTTGGTATTGTAAGTCGTGGAAATTTTGAGACTGTGTATTTTGATGGAATATTAGAGTGTACAAATCTGTTATGGAAGACGATGTTAGATTACAAGAGCTAACTCTCCGGATTTCCGAGTGTGGGGCGTTACAGTCTGTATTAGAGCTATAGTTTTGAGATTCTACAGATTATAACTTATGAAGTTTTGGATATCTATAGGTTTATTTTTTTTGAATTTTATTTCTTATAGTCAACTAAAATAGGTAACTCTCACTCTACTAATTGTCAAAGAACAATATCTAATAATTATCTAACAAATATCTAGGATGATGGGAGCATAAGGCCATGTTTGGATATAGAGATGGTTTTATTTCATCTCATCATTACAATTTTATTAAATTTCACACAAAATATAATAAACAATTCAATATTTTAAATCTTAAAACAATATTAATATTAAAAAAATATTTTAATAATATTTTGTTCAATTCATCTAAAATCATCTCATCTCATTATCTAAACGAGCTTATGAGTCTTCATGGTTCACTCTGAAACTCTACAGTGGTCAAATTGTACTTTCTTAGGAAAAATGTCAAACCGTACTTGTTCATTTGACCCAATTATGAATTTGAAAATTTCCTTGGTATTTTTGTGAAACCCATGCCCGTGTCAGCTAAAGCCAACCCAAAACCCCCTAATACGATGTCGTTTTCTCTTCCAGGTAAGATCCTTTTCAGTTTCTCCGTCACTCGATTTTCCCTTCTTCTGTTTTGCATTTTTTGAGTTTTCCCCTTTAATTCTTGATGGTTTTCTTCTCTCCCAAAACCCTTCCTCTCAACCGTAACTCTTTTCCCTCACAATCGGTTTCTCTCTCAAGTCGACGCCCTCTCTCGTACTCCTCTATTTTCTATGTTTCTGCTTTGAGATTTCAGGTAGTGCCGTTGCGATTTTTCCCTCACTGATCTCCCCTTTAGACGCTCACCCACTCTCGTTTCTCTCTTGTTCTCTCCCATCTGCGAAGTAGTTAACCTCAGTGCCGAGGTGTTGACGCCGAGCCCTGTCGGACAAAGGTAAGGTAACCCGAGTGTCCGCTTTACATTTTACATGGCGTAATTAATGGCTTATATTGTTGTGATCGTTGGAAAATTTCTATTGTTTTATAATTGAACTTGAGGGCTATGTAAATTGTTGGTGAGTTGTTTTTGAAGAAGAATTATAAAGGGTGGCTGTTGAGTTTGATGTGGCTGTGTGGGAGGAGTTTTGTAACTGTTCGGGGTTGTTGATGGCTATTTTGAGTGTTTATATAGACTATTGAATTGACGTGATTTCCTTGTGGGTTATAAGTTACGGTCTGAGTTGATATTGGCAGTCAAGACTATTTTTATGGCTGGTTGCATGTGACGAAGTGTGTTTGACTTTGGTTTGGTGGATGTATCGGTCATCATTGAAATTGAAATACAGTATTTTGGATTGAAGTGAGCTGTTCGGTTTATTATTTGGCTGTTTGTGTTGGGTTATTTTGCTGAAATGAGGGTGGGAATCATGAGTTTTAATCATTTTGGATCAAAGTTGTGTCAATGGCCTTTTAACACTTGGTGTATATTTTGTTTTCTATCAATAGGTGACGAGATTATTAGAGGTCAAATTCAAGGCATAGATAATACGCTGCATGAGTCAGGTAAGCCGGATTCCTATGCTAGACTTTATACGAGTTATGAAGAGTGAGGTTGACTTTCTGAAAACTTTTCATATTTTGTGATGAAATGAGAACTTGGGAAAATAAAACCAATCTCGGTCGCTTATTTGCATTACTCATGAAATCTATGTGGAAAAGGAAAAATATTTTCTGACATGCATTGTGTAGACATGAGCTAAATTCTATCATGTGGTCTCTGAAATCAGAAAAAGAGCGATATTGGGAATCTGAAAAATTGTGCATTGATTTAGAAAGATGCTCTGACTTTTGTTTTCAGTATGTGAAAATGATCTGATTATGTTTTGGTACTCTGTTTTATTTTGATATAACATCTGAAAACCTTTGGCATGGCGTACTGATTATGTATCTGATTCTGTCTTTGCTTTGCTCTGTTATGCTCTGCTCTGTTTGGGTTGGTACCAACTTTTCTATCTCTGAGGGCACACACTTTGGAAACAAAGTGGTTTTATTGTGGTCTTTCCTGTGTGCACACTCGGGGCTCCGAAAAGAATAAAGGAAAGATTTCACCTCTGTCTCTGCCCGGTTTGGCTACCGGGGATAGCAGAATCCTACCACGGGGGTAAAACATGGTCTCTTCTCTGTAAATGCTCTGTTTTGATGTGATGATGATGCTTAGGTTATGTTATGCCAAAGTACTTTGGGTTATACTTGTCTAAAAACTATCGCTCTGTTACTTTTGAAAACATGTGTTTTTCTGCATGATAAACTCTGGAAAATATTTTGTTCTGCATACGAAACTTTGTAAATGCTCATGTTTGCACGCTATCATATGTCCTCTGCTTACTGAATTGCTGATAACTCACCATTTATCTTCATATTATTTTCATATGATGTGGAGAGTCAACTGATGACCTGGATTAGGAATGGTGAGCATGATTAAGCTGAGGAGAGGATATTAAATGAAGGAATTCTGATGTCTTTTAGATTTAATATCTTTTAGATTTAATTATGTTTTTGGTTTAGTAGGACTTATGGAATCATCAGTTTGGTACGTTATGACTACCGGGAGATTGTGAACCCCTTGGTTTATTATTATTGTAGTAATGACTTTGCGGAGTTTTTAAGGTGTTTGTTTAGAAGATATGAGATTGATTTTGCTTATGAAGTTTTTGAAGATTTTTTATTTAGATGTGTTGGGAGACATATTTATAAGTGACAGGTAGTAATTCTCCAATCCACTCGGGTATGGGGCGTTACAATTTTTCCATTGCTTTGGTATGAAAAAAATGCTTCAACAAGTCGTAGTCTTTTTAAACATTATTATAACAAGTTTACAATGAATAGGCTTTAAAAAATTTATTAATACTGAGTTTTCTTTTGTCAATATGGAACCTAGATAAGTATTTAATATGGTGTTTATTTATTACTCTTTTTATTGAATTCTTCAGTTTATAACATAAACAATCTAAGAGGATTTCAATTTTAAAAAATTAATGTTACAAGAGAGGTAAGAACGAAAGGAAGAAACATAATTAATAACGTTTCATTTTCAAACCATAAACTTCTTAGAATTTATATATATATATATGTGTGTGCTATTTCAAATTTTCATGTAAATATTATTTAAACATAAAAATCAAAACGATTTTACCGAAAAATTATTTTATTCTCAAACTGGCAGAGTTAGCTTGAGGAGGAGGCGACTAATTTGTTCTTGCGAGCGTCCTAGCTCCCCATTCAGCTCGGATACTTTAGATTCGGAAGCAGCCAAGTTTTTCTTGCAAGTCTCCAAGCTCTAATTTAATGCCAAATAATGGTGATCGTGTTCCTTGAGAGCACTCTTAGCCGTGGCTAAATCCTACTCTGCCTTATCCTTCTCATCCTGAGTTATGCTTAGCTGAGTATTAAACTCTCGACGTTCTTCCTCCGAGGCAGTCAGGCGGCTAATATAGTTAATTTTCACCTTCTGCAATCCCTCCACATCTTTTTCCACTTCACTCAAGTGGGCTGCCAGATTATCTCGTTCAACCTCCCTATCAGACGCTTTAGCCATATGCAGTGCAGTTTCCTCCAACATGCTTGCCAACTAAGATTGGAGAGAGGCAATCTGGTCCCGAAAGGTGGGTTCAACTTGGGAAACCTCCCCTGCCAGTTCTTCTTTCTTCACTCGGGCAAAGACAACAGCACCGTTGGATTTTCCAATGAACGCGTGCATAAAGTTGTTTTCCTCCTTGAGGTCCTTCCACCAGCGTAGTAGCAAACTTGTCAACTCCCTACAAAAGACCTAGTCAGGATAAGAAGGTAACAGCCTAATAGAAACTTAGACTAAAAGTAAAGTGAAGCTCACTGGTGAAAGGATGATACGGAGGTTGAGGACAATGGGATAGAAAGCTTCACCGTGGTGCGACCTATATGCCTAAGAGGAGTCACTAGGGCGAGAAGAGGAAGCACCATGGCAAGTACTCGGAATCTGTAAGGCAAACCCAGCAGCACCCTCCGGAGTGAACTACTCTAGAATAGATTGAGGTGAGGGACCACAAGTCGCTTGAGTTGATGTCTCGACTGTTTCGTCGAATTGAGGAATAACAACTTCCTCCCTGAATGGAGACCTGCTAGGAGGGCCAGTTTGAAGATCGTTAATGAGAAAGGTTGGAGAAGGTTCCTCACCCCCCCCACCTTCCTGGGGAAAGTATTGAAGAGCGAGAAGGGATCGACACCCTGCTCCCACTAGTGAATGATAGGTTTGGGAAGATAAAGGGCAACACATGAGTATCCCCACCCGAGGCCGTCGAGGCAACAGAAGCTGGCTCACCAACATCTTCAAGGTGAAAGGAGTCGCCAAAACCATCTAGTAAGGAAGGAAGTTCCCTCGCAGGAGGTGCATTAAGTATGGGTTCAAAACAGAGACAAAATCATCCCCCTCCAGATGAGGGTAACCTTCGGGATTAACTACTTGCCCAGAAGCTAGGGCCTCCTTTCCAAAGGGAGCCTCTGACCTCATGACTTCCTCAGCCTCCAGTATGAAGTATAGTTCGGCATTTGCCTGGTCCATGATGTCATCTAACGAGCTGGTCAAGGGCATTGGAGGGTTTCTCAACCCATCTCCTCCACTCGTCAGAGAGGAAAAAGGGACGCTCCTGGAAGAGCTGGATGTGTCCGAGGACTTGGCCCCAACGCGAGCTTTTTTCTTTTTACCCCTGCCTCCAGGAGTGGTCCCCTTGTTAAGTTTTTTGTCGGCGATGGGGTGCCCAAAATTTCTTGGTTGAGCACATGGGCCCGGCTAGTTTCCATCAGGAACCTTTCGATGTTGGTGGGCGTTAAAAGAGTGTCAGACCAAGTGGACCTAATGGTAGCCAACGTCCAAGATTGAACCAAGTGGATGTGAGCTTCCTCTTGGGGAGACAACAAAATCTCAAGGTCATGCTTGTCGAGAACGAGTGACCAAGACACCCTGATAGGGAATTCCCAATGTGAGGCTTCATTCATCGGAAATTCCCACCCCCTACCCAAGACAAAAAAAAAATTCTTTGTCCAGTCCTTGGCTTGGGAATACTTACGCTCTAGCTGCACCAGTTTGCAGTAGGACCTAACCCTACAAAGGTTCCCATCCAAATGCCTAAACCCATGAAGAGAGAGGAACTCCAGAGCTGTAACGTCAGGATGGTCATCACCAATTGGCTTCAAGACCCATCGCCACAGAACGCAGCAGGCCATTAAAATACGCCAATCATTTGGTACCAATTGGGCCGATACAAGGCCTAAGATGTCACGAACAGGCCACATGAAGGGCAGGCGAAGTCCCATTTAAAACATAGCTAAATAGAGGACAATAGAAACTGCCATACCTTTGATCGGGCAACGACAGCCCTACCGAATCAGGATATTAAAGTGGTCCCTCACAACTTCCAATTCTTGACGTGAGAGGGTGGAAACCCAGTGATGACCATCGAAGATGGAATGGGAAGCATCTCCTTCGACTACAGGGTTACCTGTAGCGCCTTCGCGATGGACAAAGGAATCTTGAGGTCGTGAAGAACCACAACCACGAGAGTGGCTAGCACCTTTGTCTCTGGCAGTAGCCATGGGACGTAGAAAATAGAGGAAAGCAATGCAAGAAGAAGGATGAGAGGGTTTGTAGCGCGAAAGGCATGATGGGTTTTGGACATGAAGCAAGAAAAGGAAGGAAAAACAAAGCTTGTGCAAGAAGATAGGAAGTCAGGGGGAAAAAAAGTAAAGTGGCAGGGAACAATAAATACTTGCGGTGGTTGAAAAAGGAGAATGCATATCGAAGGGATGATGAAACAACTCTGACAGATGCCCTGAAGGAATAACAAAGCAGAACCTCAAACATTGCCCTAAGAATGAGTCTCACCACATCGCGCGTGGTGAGGACTCGTGGGGTAACCGGAGGGCTTTGGCCCAATGCAAAAGAACCAACACCTCATAGTTTAAAAGCCCCATTGCACAACGTATGATGAGGCTTCGTGGGGTAATTGGAGGGGCATCAATTAATTCTACTGAAAGGGCCCAACGACATCTTGTACAAAATTCTGATCGAACAATGTGTGATGAGACTTCGTGGGATAGTTGGAAGGGCTTTAATACCACCATAAGGGATCGCGGGGTGCCACCATGGGCCTAGGTCACGGTGGCTTGACAAATCATTCCACTCAAGACTTAAGCCTCTCTGACCCGATAGGGTTCATGCCAGTTTGTTAAGGACAAGAATGCTCGCCTGCTTATCCTGGGACAATTGAGATATTCACTCATTCAAAGTGAGTAAATAGCCCGAATGTTCTGGGTTACAATATAATACCCCGTATTTTAGTGTATTTTTACTGAATGATTATTTTCAGTTATTCAAAAATTGATTCCCTTGTTTTAAAGTTGTTGGATTTTTAGTTGGTTTATTTTTATGATTTTATTTTTGTGAAAATTAATTTATGATGTGTTTTCTTTTTATTAATTATTGTTATGCATTTAAATTTATTTTTATATTAAATTAAGTTATTGTTGGATTTAATTATTTCATTTTCATTTAATCGCTACGTTTGAATTATTTTATTATACTTGTTGTTTTGAAATCGTTTTTGTTGGATCATTTTTGTGACCCAATATGTGAGGATTGGACCTCATTTCTTTCCCTTCATTTTTCTTTTTCCTCTTTTTCTTTTTTCCTCATTTCTTTTTTTCTCCTCTCTCTCTCTCCTTTCCCGCGCGTTAAGGCCGTCTCTCCCTCTTTCTCCTCGTGCGTTGCTTCTCCTCCACCCAGCCACCGCCACGCGCTGCCGTGTGCCTCACCGCCCAGCCCACCTCCTTCCCCACCGGCCGGTGACCCCACCCCTGTAATCTCAGCTCCTCCCGCGCTGCCGTTAGCCCCCATGCGCAACACCAAGCCGCGTCGTTCCTTGTGCTCTCGCGCAACCGTCGCGTCACCTCCGGCCACTATTTCTTCACCACTTCATCCTCGACCTCCTAGCAACCCAATGCACCCAACCCCAGCTCCGATTCGTCAACGGTGAAGCCCCAACATCAACAATTTCGATTTGAGCTTTTTACACTTCAACCACCCTCTACGCCGCCACCCACGGCCAACCACCACTACCACTAGCTTCACCGACATCCCTAAGCTCTACCCTATCAATCTCGGGTCTTCGTTTGCACCCGTTCAAAAGTGGGTTTTGAGACCCACAGCCACAGTGCATTTGGCACTGTCCTGTAGCTGTGTTGCCACTTCTTGCAACTTCGTGATCCATCAAAAATTATTAAATAGCACTGTAAGTATTTTCCAAAGAACTTTCGTGATTTAAATGTATTTTTCACTAACTCATTATACTGTGAATTGTTTGGTTTTGCCGGACTGAGTCTGAGGAGTACGGGGGTCGGATGGATTGGTGGATGAAGTTGTTTGCGTGTTTGGGCTGTGTTGAGTGTTGTTGGATGTTGGTTATTGAGATGTTTCATGTACATTACATATTTGTACTGTGATAACCGGGCTTTAGGCCTAGCCCTTTGAAGTCAGGACGAAGCCCAGCCCACGAGCAGCATGTGATGGACGGACGGCGTCATTTTGGGGAGAGATTTAATTCCCCTTCTGCCGTGCACTGTTTTTCTTCTTCCTCCACTGCGTTCCTTCGTTCTGCATTTCGGTCAGCATTTCCGCGATTCCCTCCCTTCCCGTGCAACTACTTCCCACGCCCCATGATCTCTATTTTCGGTTCCGCACATGAAGAGCCTTCCTCACCACATTTCTGAACCACTCAAGCTCTCTCACTTGCACGGACTAGTATTTCATCCTTAGCCGACATATTTGTTTCCGTGGGTCTCGAGTTTTCTGGTTCTTCGAAGGTGAGCCATCGTCCCTTCTCGTTCTCTGCATATTTTTTTTTCTGTTTTCACCAACAATTCATGAATTATTTCTTTGGGCTTTGTCACTTTGCAGCAAATTTGTGGGTATCGAAAGTTTGTGTGTCGTGGTTGGGTTTCCCTCTTTGAGTTCTTGAATTTAATTTTTGGTAACTCCCGCTCCACCCACTGAACCGTTAGTCACTCTTAATTCTATACTTGTTGTTAATCCTCTTATTTCTTCCTTCAATCTGGCTTTCCTCTCTTTCTTTTTATGTATATTCTTCTTTCTTTTTCCATTTTTTTTTCTTCTTTTTCTGGTTTTATGTTCACTAGAGATTGCTGTGAATATTTTGGACGTGAATTGCAGTGGCCATTCGAAGTGGTTGAAGTTTTGGGACGTGAATTGCAGTGGCCATTCGAAGTGGTTCAAGTTTGTGTTTTCTGTTGGGGTAAGTTCCTTGTAGCTGTTGGTGGTTTTTGAATGATAGGTTTAGACTGTGAAATATAATAGAGTTACTGACTTGATGGTGGTTGAGTGTGATGGAATTCTTGATGTTGAGATATATGATTTTGGATGATTTGTGAGACTATTTTTTTGAATTATTATTTGAGTCTTTTTGGTGTAAATGATGGGTGTTTTGGAACTAGTTGTATTGAACTTTCATGCAAGTCTTAATGTGTTGAATGAATAAAATATTTGATGCGGACACTGAAATTATTTTATTCGAAGATTGGAAGTGAAGTTTGGGTTGGGTTATGTTTTAATTATTGGAGTTGCTATTGTTGGTTTTGGAAATAATTATAGTTGGTTTGGTGGTAATAAAAGGTGGTGGCTATTTTGGGTTTGCGAATGGTTTGAAGAGAGAGTTGTTCGGGTTTAATTGTTAGATAGTTATGGAGCTGTGAAGGGACTGTTTTGATTTATTACTCAAAAAATAGCAGCCTACTAGATTGGTTATCAAATGTTGGATATATGTTTTTTTTGTTTAGATGGTGTTACTATTAGAGTTCCGGCTCAAGGTGTTGATAATACGAAGAGGTCAGGTAAGCGGAATTCATATACTAGTTTTGCATAAAAGAAGTAAAATGAGGTTGACTTGGAAAATAAACGTGTTTGTTTTTTAAAAGAAATGATCTGAAAACAACCTCAGATGTTTATTCTGCATATGCATAAATTCAATATAAGAGAAAGTGTTTTCTGTCATGACTGGTGTAGACATGAGCTAGTTTTGTGCACTTTATTTCTAAACTATGTAAAATAGCGAATAAGGAATTCGAAAAGTTTTGTTATGAACAAATAAGAATATTTTGTTCATGTTTATCTCGAACATGAGAAATGATCTGAAGCTTTTCAGTGTTTTGTTTTGATATGATGTGTCATCTGAAAACCTTGGCATGAAGTTCTGATTCTATATATGATTGTAATCGGATTTTCGATGAAATCTGTTCTGTTTCGGTTAAGGCCCAGCCACGGGTATAATGGTGGTTTATAACCATACCACGGGGGTGAAACATGGAATATGGCCCAGTCATGGGTATAATGGTGGTTTATAACCCTACCACGGGGGTGAAACATGGAATATGGCCCAGCCACGGGTATAATAGTGGTTTATAACCCTACCACGGGGGTTAAACATGGTATTGTCCCGATGTGATGCTAAGAGATGATTTAATTATAATGTTTCAGTTTGGAAATACCAATGGATTTTCTTTTTGGAATAAGTTTACTTTTCTGGAAATTTCGCTCTAATGCTTTTTGTACAAAGTTTTGTTTCTGCATTCTGAAAGTAAATGTTTTGTTCTGCTTATCAAATGTTATAAATGCTCATGTTTACATGCTAGTATATGCTCTCTGCTTACTAAGTTGTTGATAACTCACCCCCTTATCTCCATAATATTTCAGATGACATTGATGGTTCAGCTGAGGATCAGTATTAGAGTTTATGGAGAAGATTAGCAGTGAATGGTTGTTGGGTATCTTGTGGTATTAGTGTCGACGTTGGAAGTTATTTATATTTCTTAAGTTTGCTTCAATGGATTTAGACGGTTTATGGAGACTTATGTTAATGTTTCATTATTTCTACTTTGTTATTTGAGACATGAAGAAGACTTGATTTTATTTGAGTTGCTGGATTGAAAATTGGATAGATGAGTTTATATGGTTTATTTAATTGAAGTATTTACGTTTGATTTGAGGTTTGGGAAAATATATATTCTTGAATTTGGAAGTACTCTAGCCTTGTTAGAGTTGATTATCAGGTTATATGAGTTAACTCTCTGGACCCTCGGGGACGGGGCGTTACATGCACGCATGATCATGTTTGTAAAGGAAACTGGGTTTTCGTATAATTGCATTCATGTTCATGTGTTTATTGAAAAATGAGTTTTCATGTGAAAGGATTTTTGGGTGCGTGTGTATCACGACCCCAAGCTGAGATGGGACATTATCTCTGTGGAGCTCCTCTTCTCACTCGGGAGTGGAATATACTAAGTGACGTCTCATGGATTATCGCTGGGCGACAATGGGATCGGACGAGATAGTCTCGTGCCGACTCTGTGGTCCCTCTACTTGCGGGGACTAGAGGATGCTTGGCCATGTATGCACTGGGCGCGGAACTGGGCATCGCTCATTGCGTAGAGGGTGCTTGGCCACGAACGCGCTAGGCGCGGAACTGGGCATCGCTACGAAGTCAGGGTGTGCGGATGATCCCTAGGGGAGATCGTGGTGCATACGGTAAAATGAAATAATGGACTATTTTCTGGGAAAATAGCGTGTGTTGGATATGAATTTTATGTGAATCATTTTTTGGGAAAATGTTTTACGGATAATTTGGGCCAAATGAGATTTTGGTGTGTGTTGGAAAATATTCATTTTCGGGAAAAATGATGTTTTGAGAATAATGCATATTTCATCATATGCATGCATGTTGGGTGCATTAATGCATTTTTATTCCTGAGGGTTGTTTGGTTTATACTTACCTGCGGTACCATTTTATGGTAACGCAGATTTCGATGCAGATGAGGATGAGGGTGAGCCTGAGGATTCGGCTCTGCCCGAGGAGTGATTTGGGATCACTCATGTTATTTGGGACTTGTATTATATTTTATTTTGGATGACTGTATAACTTTTAAAATCACTTTTACTGATATTTAAATTGTGTTTAAATTATGGTACTTAGTTGACTTAATTATCCACTGTGTTGTTATTGTACATTGTTGCATGTACACACACTTGACACTATCGTTGGGATGCGTGACCGTGTTGTCATCATCTTGGCGTCTCTATCCCTGAGTTTCCGTACATGGGCGTCGGGGGCGCCACATACAAATTTCAAATAATGGGTGAAGCAGTTAATCTGGGTGATCGTAAGCAGTCAAAATCTCTATCTAAATAATTCAGGTACGCTAATGAAACTCTCGAATAAATTGGCTCTAAGAAGATTCGTATAGTTACTGGCATTGGCATCAGAAGCGCCCCATCATACCCCCAAAGACACCTTACTCTTTGGTTGCAGGAGATCAAGAGTGCGTAGCAGTGAAACACGCCCTTAACATTACTCGTCCGATGTTTATGTCTCGAGTAATACTATATATAATTGTAAAATACGCAAGCATCGCGAAGTTGCTTTGAAGAAAAGTGAGGTATACTATTAAAAAATTTATTTTTTTGTGTCCCTTATTTACTAACTTCTTTTTAAAGAGATTACGTGACGTTTGCATAAACCACGACTGCAAATATCACTTCTCTTTTCTCGCGAGTCCTTTGCATACCTTTCCTCGCCCAAAATTTTGCATACTCCCATTCGTTATCCACTAATCTTTTTCTGATCATTCGCTTTCCTGTCATCGCTTTTTCCTGGGTCTTTGTTCATGAACCTTTTGCCTGATTGAACTATTCGATAGAGTTGAACAAATGTCTTATGCCTCATTTGTGAACACATCTCATCTCATATCAAAATTACTCATAATTTATTTTTCAAACATCACTCAAATATAAATATTTTTTCAATTTCAAATTTTTAACTTTTTCATCTAATCATTACCTAATTATTACAACTTTTCCAAACTTCCAAACAAAATGCAAAAAGCAATTCAATTTTTTTAAATTATAAAACAAAAATTATATTAAAAAATTATATTATAACAATATTTTAACTCTATAATATTTTTATTTAATTCTTTTCTTTTCTTTTCTAAAATCTATAAAAATATTTTAACTCAAATAATTTCACTGCTATTCACGGATTTCTCATCTCATCTCATCTCATTTCATTCTCCAAGCAAAGCCTTAGTGAAAGATTCTTAATTCATCTCATCTAATCATTACAATTTTTCTAAATTTTCACTTAAAATATAATAAACAATTCAATTTTTTCAAATCTTAAAACAATAATAATATTAAAAAATAATATTCTAACAATATTTTATTTAACTTTCAACTTTTATCTCAACTCAACTCACTAATCCAAACCTCCCCTTAGTTTTGTACGTGGGATGTTCATTTCTTCTAAGGGCATAGTTCTTACAATACGAAAGTATACAATCATCAAACATAATAGATTATATCCCCAAACGATTCGTAGACGTAAACATTCATGCTGAATCACATTAGACTTTTTATCTCTTTATTTACCTTTTATACTTTTGATTTATTATTTATTTAATGAATACATATTTGAGTACTGTGTCGACACAATTATGTTGCTTGTTGGGTAGTGTTAGGGTTACTACCCTCTTACTATCTATTTACTATTTATAATGGGTTTGAAGTTTTTTATTTTTTAATCATTTTTTTAAGTATTTTTTTAACATCCTTAATCATTAAGAAAAAAATTAAAAAAATATATATAATTTTACTAATAGTCACTTCCTTAACTATTTATAAGTAAAATAAAAATTTAAAAATAATCAAATACAAAAAAAGTAGTAGGAGAGTAGTAACTCTATAATTATCCTTATTTGAACTTTGGTCATATTGAAAAATTACATTAACTAAGTAGTAAACTATCTCTATCCTTTCGCCTAACATCCAACTAGGAATCGCCAACGGCCTAGGGGCGAGCAATGTTTTATGTTTGTGTACAAAGCATTCTCCGTTAGATTTTAGATTAATGGAGATGTTTGAAGGGAGAAAGTCTAATGATTTGAGTTAGAATGTTTTATGAAATTTTGAAAAATGAGAAAGAAAAATTTAAATAAAATTATTATAAAGTTAAAATATTGTTAGAATATAATATTTTAATATAATTTTATTTTAAAATTTGAAAAAATTCAATTATTTTTTATATTTTATTTAAAAATAAATTTATATTAATTAAATAAAAAAATTTTAAAAAATTTATACAAGATAAGATGAAAAAAAGCAAGACACTGACACTTTGAACTAAGTAATAAATGATGACTACGAATATATTCTTCACTGAAGTTACAATCAACCAACTGTTTAGACATTGCCACTTTAAACCAAGTAATAAATGATGATGACGATGATATTCTTCACTGAAGTTTATAAAGTTTTGCAGGCGACTGAGGAAAACGTACATTAATGCGATAGCGCCACTGATGAAAGATCAGTCACCGAAGAGTGAATTACAGTACGGAAAACTCCCATATGTACCAACAGTTCTCTGATCCTATGGATAGAAAACGTCGATACCATTATTTCTCTGTATGAGTAGCGCCATCCTTATCTCTTCTTTGATATATACGAATGTGTGGTGAGATACTTATTAAGCGAACGCGCACACAGTGAGAGAAGAGATAGATCATTAAGCCGGGAGAGAAAGAGAGAGAGAACGAGAGAGAGAGAGAGAGAGAGAGAGAGAGAGAGATTAATGTGCAGGAAGTCGATGGGCATGAAGTTGCAGCTGCTCTTTCTGGCTTTGTTTCTTTCAGGAATTCACTTCATCGACTCACTTACTGATCCTCAAGATGGTATGTAACAGATAATATCATGAGTGCTTTGATACATAATCTAGGAATACTGGGTTGTCTCTGATCATCAGTGTCAACGTCGATCCGCCCAAAAACTGGTTTCATGATATCTATTTTTGTTATAATAAATAATCTCCAAACTCAATAAAATAGCTCAGCTTTGATCAAATTAATTATGTTTTCCTTATTCAACAGTTAAAAGTTTCAACTAAGCTCTAATGAGTATTTGACACCGTGCATCGATCGATCACAGTTTTAAAATATTTAAAACGAATAATTATATTTTTTATTTAAAGAAAGACGTTTTTGACACGTACAGAGGCTTTTTAGATGCTTGCTAATTTCTATATTGAAATATTTTTTAGAGTTTTTTCTAAAATTTAAATTCAATTTAAATCTTAAAAAAATTAAATATTTTTAGATGTTTAAATTGAAATTAAATCTTAAAAATGATATTTCTTTTAAATTTTTATAGAGTTTTTTAATTTGAAATCGCTTATTTATTGGCTTTAGCCAGCTTTCTGTTCATGTACGTCGACGAATATATTGCTTGTTTTATTTTTGGGTTAATGCTAAATAATATATATAATATATATATGTATATATTTATAAATTAGGTTGGTCGGACCGGTTCCGGGTGGAAAATTCCTGGACCAAGACCAGACCGAAAAGTCTCAGTTGGTGATCTAGGTCTTGGGTTGGTCCGGTCTATTTCTCTGATCCGGACCGATCAACTTTTACCCCTAGCTTTAGCCTTTCTGTTGTACGGAATATATAGCTTGCTTTATTTTTAGGTTAATGCTAAAGAATACTGCTAGTGGGTCGCCCAGCTTTCGTTAAGTGTATTGCTAGCTAAAATTTTTTATATTTCTTTTTATAAATTTTTGTTCAATAATATTTTAACATTTCTAATTATTAAAAAAATAAAAAATATATAATTTTATTAATAATCAATTCTTTAATTATTAAATAAAAAATAAAATACAAGCATGATCAGCAAGTTAACTAGTCCATTTATCATTTTCCTAATGCTAAAAGTGATCCATCTGGAGATCATTAGTTGATGATTAAACATTTTCCTGGTGCATGAATGCAGTTGCAGTACTCAAAGCCTTGAAGGCCGCGTGGAAAAACACACCACCAAGTTGGGGGCATTCAGATGATCCATGTGGATTACCCATTTGGGAAGGAGTTACTTGCAACAGTAGTACTTCTAGGGTTATTGCCTTGTAAACATCTTCCCCTTATTACTGTCCTTATTCATGTTCTTACAGTAGAAAAATTTTACACACCATCTTGTGTGGTGCAGGTATAATGAGTAAAATGACTATTTTCCTGTATTGTAGTCCTCTTTCTTGCAAATTGGTTAAGAAAATACACTAACATTAATCTACAGTACTCTTGACACAACAATATACATTATATGTCTAAGATGGCTGGTTTGGTTATACAAAACCAAACTATCTTGTCTTATATAATCATTACAAAATTTTCAAACTTCTGTATAAAATATAATAAATAATTCAATTTTTTTAAATTTCAAGAGAAAAATAATATTATAATAATATTTTATTCAACTTTTAACAAATATCTCATCTCATCCCATATGAATTGGGGAACCAAACAAGGCTACTTTTCCTCTTGTCATTTTCATCATTCTTCCTTATCTTTTGGTAAGTCTTTGTATATCCTTATTTTGTGGATTCCTTTCAAATCTATTCAGGAAATTATCAACTATGGGCCTAGAAGGGAAGCTTGAAGGTGACATTGGGGGACTCACTGAATTGACATCCTTGTAAGTACTATCATTCTTTCTTTTTCTTTAAATAGATTGTTGAAGTACTGCTAACATTAATATTAAATTTCAGGGACCAATCATTTAACCTTGGGCTCACAGGTTCCCTCTCTCGACGGCTTGGGGATTTGAAGAAGCTAAATTTCCTGTAACATCCAATAAGCATTAATCTATAATCTCTGGCCTATTTGCATATTATATCCATCAAACGCTACAACAGTGAGAAGCATATCATGTATACATGATTTTTGTCTTTCATGTTTCAGAATTCTAGCTGGTTGCAGCTTCACTGGTGATATTCCAGATGATTTGGGAAATCTTTCAGATCTCCGCTTCCTGTAAGATCTTTCAATAAGTACTCACAAAATCCGAATTATGTGATAGTTCTGATCTCGTTTTATCACAATATTCCACATAATTATTACTTTTATACCAACACACTCTCCCTATCAGGGCTCTCAATTCAAACAACTTAACTGGAAAGATACCTCCATCTTTCGGTAACTTCGCCAAACTCTTTTGGCTAGACGTCGCGGAGAATATGTTGACAGGACCTCTCCCGATATCAGACTCCATGGGGGCCCCAGGCTTGGACCTTCTTTTGAAGGCTAGACACTTGTGAGTTTTAATCTTTTTCTTTTCCCAATCTCGGGTTCAATCTATTATTATGATAAATACTTCTAATTAATGCTTTCTTCAAAGACAGATTATTTGATGGAAATCAACTTTCTGGAAGTATCCCTCCAACATTAGGACTTGTAAAAACTCTTGAAGTTCTGTGAGTAAAATACACCCTAATTTAATGACTCATTGGTGTTCTTCAATTAATTAACCTTTTCTTGAGAATTAAATTAACTATTCCAATTTGCAACAGTCGGCTTGACAGAAATGCTCTGACAGGAAGTGTCCCAGATCTCAGCAATCTAACAAATATCATTGAATTGTGGGTACTTGTTCACAACATTTATATAGTGGTGGTTTTCTTTTAGTATATTCATACTGGTGGTTACCATCTTTCTCCTTCTTGCCATCGACTTAGGAATTTTGCTCAAAATAAATTGACGGGTGCTTTACCAAACTTGACTCAAATGATCAAACTCAATTACTTGTAAGTTGATGCCATAGTATTGCATGCAATTTCCAATTTCATATATGTTCGAGTAATTTATTCTTTTTATGTATTGATGAATCGTGTACGATGGCTTATTTTACTAGGGACCTTAGTAATAACTCATTTGACCCATCAGAAGCTCCAAAGTGGTTCTCAACCTTACGAACACTCACCACTCTGTATGTCTACAATCTTTCACAGATGAAAATTTCTGAAATTTTAGCAATACTCACCACTATGTGATTGGTGCACAGGGTTATGGAATATGGGTCACTTCAAGGTTCCATACCACAAGAATTGTTTAGCCTTCCACAATTACAGCAAGTGTAAGACGTTCATATATTATTGGTATAAAGAGAAATTAATTGTTAGTTTGATAACTCATACTCGATTTCAATTCTCAGGAAATTGAGAAATAACAAACTTAGTGACACATTGGACATGGGTGTGCATGAAAAGATCAGCCCACAACTGGAGCTTGTTGATTTACGAAACAACGACATTTCTCGTGTAATATTGGGCTCTAAATACCATAATTCCTTAATGTGAGTGAATTCATGTCCCTTAAATGTTCATTTCTTCTGACCATCAACCTAATTCTTTGTCAATTTGATGTACTTCAGACTAAAAGGAAACCCATTGTGTAACGACGTCGATCCTAGCTTGGAAACTAATTACTGCCAGCAAAATCACCAACCACCAAAGCCCTATTCTACTAGCCTGGCAAAGTGTGAAAGTACATCATGTCCTCCTGATCAAAGTTGCAACCCTGGGAATTGTGAATGCGCCTATCCATATAAAGGGACATTATATGTTGGTGGATCACTTTTCAGTGAATTGTCCGATGCAACTGTATTTAATTTACTGGAATATAGCTTGTGGGTGAACCTGAGTCTCCTTCCACGTTCAGTTTCTATTCTAAGTACCGGATTCAATTTTGATGACTATCTTCAAGTGCAATTGGCATTCTTTCCCTCAACCGGAAAATACTTTAATCGATCAGAGATTCAGAGAATTGGGTTCCTCATGACTACTCAACAATATAGGCTACCTCTACAATTTGGAGCCTATTTTTTTATTGCAGACCCTTATGCTTTCCCAGGTCCGAATCATATCTTTACTGTGTGTGTGAGAGAGTGAAAATTATATGATCTCTACCTGACAATATTGAAATGTTCTTCAGCCAAACATGGAGGAACTTCTATTGGCACTCGTGTAATAATTGAGATAGCAACTACTTGTTGTGCCATTTTGGTTCTGGGACTCTTGGGAGTAGGGATATATGCGGTTCGACAAAAGAGACGCGCAGAAGAAGCCATTGGAATTAGTAATCCGTTTGGTAAATCATTTTCTTTTGATTGATTGTATAGTTCAAATTTAAGACTATGATCATGCATGCATTTGTTGTCTTATATGGCTAATTTTCTCCATATCTCAGCTTCTTGGAAATCAAGTGGCAATGATAGCAGTGGGGCAGCACCACAATTAAAAGGTGCAAGATTGTTCTCTTATGATGAACTCCGAAAGTGCACAAATAATTTCGCCGACAGAAATGAGATTGGTTCTGGAGCATATGGCAAGGTATGTAAATCTCTCTGTATTCAGTCAAACTTTTGCAAAATCCGCTTCCAAGAACTCATGTTTACTGATTCTTTTATCTGCATGTTTATCTCTCCAGGTTTATAAAGGGTTGCTTTCTGATGGACTAGTTGTTGCTATCAAAAGAGCTCAGCAAGGATCAACGCAGGGTTTACTTGAGTTCAAGACTGAAATTGAATTGCTTTCCCGAGTTCATCACAAGAATCTTGTTGGCCTTGTGGGTTTTTGCTTTGAACAAGGAGAGCAGATGCTGATCTACGAATTTATGCCTAATGGAACAATTAGAGATAGCTTATCAGGTATGTACGTACATTCATATCAATTTAATTAATTACCTCTTTGCAAATATCTAACATATAGGAAACTATTTGCCAAAATATGAACTGTAGGGAAATCTGGCATTTATCTTGATTGGAACAGAAGACTCTACGTTGCTCTTGGTTCAGCCAAAGGACTAGCTTACCTACATGAACATGCCAATCCTCCTATTATCCATAGAGATATTAAGTCCACGAATATTCTGTTGGATGAAAATTTGATTGCGAAGGTTGCAGATTTTGGCTTGTCTAAGCTAGTATCAGATGATTTGAAAGGCCACGTTTCAACTCAAGTCAAAGGCACGATGGTAAGTCATGCTATTATAATATCGAAGGAAAAAAACAACTTAGTCACAGTCAATGATAGATTATGCATAATTTTTGTATAGATAATTAGTGAAGGTAAAAAGTTCTTAAATCCCTAGACTTTCTACTTTCGCTAATCTGTCCTAAGTTTTATGTATATATTTTGATCCCTCCAGCTTTTAGTATTTGCAATTTGGCCCTAAACTTTTCTAAATCTACTAGGATTTAGAGTCCAAAAATTCTAGGTGCATTCAATTTTATGTACTCTTTGCGCATTCTATTAATGTGATTGGCTGCGTCATTTTTTTTAATACAAAACTGCCACATAAATCGTTTCCAATTTCATCACTATAAAACATGGTCTCTCTCTAAATCTTTCTCCTTCATATACAACATACACAACAATCTGCACATTGCGTGGGTTATAGGCTCGTCTGCATGATTGTGGTTAATAGATTTGCAACATCTTGACCTCAGAGAGAGAAAGAGAGAGAGAGTACTTTGAGGAAGTTGAGGCAACCAAATTGGCAGATTAACATATATATATCGAAAAAAAATTTTATTATTTCATTTTCTTGTTCATACATGGTATTGTAAAATTCAAAGTACTTGCAAATCCTTCCAATCCCACAACAAAATTAAAAATGTCTTATGTAATATATTTTAGACTTGGCATTCAGTGCAATACTCTTTTGATTTTAATTTTTACAAAATGCCTTCTACTTGCAGGGTTATCTGGATCCTGAATATTATCAGACTCAACAATTAACTGAGAAGAGTGATGTTTATAGCTTTGGAGTGTTTATGCTTGAATTGCTAACATCCAAGCGACCGATTGAGAGGGGAATGTACATCGTCCGTCAGGTGAGAACAGTGATGAACAAGGACGACGAAGAGCACTATGGTTTGTGGGATATGATTGATTCATCCATTAGAGACACACCAAATCTTATAGGGTTTGGGCAATTCTTGGAAATTACCATGCAATGCATTGAAGATTCGCCTGCAGACCGTCCAACAATGAGTGAAGTGGTAAAGACATTTGAAACAATATTACAAAACGATGGGATGGCTTCAAGCACATCTGCGATGTCTTCTACAAGTGACCTTGGAGCTTCAAAGCCGGGGGCTTCTAAGCATCCTTATAAGGATGTTAGTAGCATTGATACCTTTGGTTATAGTGGTGCATACACAGTCTCAACAAGAGTTGAACCCAAGTAGGCTAATCCTCTCCTGTATATATTTTTAATAACGAAAGGAAGAAACATAATTAATAACAGTTCTTACCTTATTTCTAATTGTATATCCGGGTATAGTATTAGGATCATAATTTCCTTTTATACTTTTAATTCTAAAGATATTCTTATTATATGAGTCGACTTTTATGCACCATCCATATCACTTAATTAATATAAGATTCTTTATTAACTTATCATAATTTTTTTGTTCATTTCTCATTCAATAGATTGTAGAATGCACCATCCATATCACTTAATTAATATAAGATTTGATTTGTAAGATTTAAATTTTTAAATTTATCTTTTAAATTAAATTATGTTATGTATGTGTTCTATACAATGGCTCGAGAATAAGATTTAATTTTTTTTTTACAAATACCAAAACAAAAAATACTTTTAAAAAGTTATTTTCAAGCTAGCATATTTTCAACTCTACCTATATAGCTCCACTAAAAATCTTAATAAATAATTTATTTTTTTAAAAAAGTTATTCAAATATTTCTCTTAGTTCCAAAAATCTCATAAACAAATATATCTCAAAAAAATCTCAAACTTCTCAAACACCAAATAGTGCTAGCCAGTTAGGAGCATTGGCATTGGCTTCTTCAAAAGCCTAACCAAATATAAAATATGATGACTTTCATCAAAACACAGTTGCATTGGATTAGATAAAAGGATGAGTGGGAAGTTTTGAATTACAGTAAATGGATGGGTTCCTTCAAATATGAGGGGTTACTGTTCATCAACCAAATATATTTTTAATTCCAGTTTAATCCCACAACGGCCTTTTTCCTTTCCGGCTTTCCCTCTCCCACTTTATTTTTCACCCTAGGTGTTTTCTCTCTCCCTTTATCTCTTTCTCTTGCTTTCGCAATACACCAAATCGGCTGAGCATCTTCGATTCTTCATGATTGAGCAGTACTCTGGCTTTCTTGTGCGACCTTCTTCTCCGCTTCGCACAGTAGGTTCTCCAAGCTCGTAGATCCTTCAATCACCATAATGCCTTGCATAAAAGGGTTAACGAGGATGAATCTGTTGCGCGGGGTTGTGGGTGTATCGTTAAATTCTTGATTCGGGGGCTCATGCATGTAATGTTCTCGATATCAAGAACATTACTGCACTGCCAGAAACACCAAAACACAGGAGAATTCACAAGGGAAGATAAAACAAGATTACACAAAGAGATAGAAACTGGACTTCAATGCAAGATTCCCTTCATGAAGCTTGACAGGGAATTTTCGAGGAATCTCCAACCTCCCAAACTGGACTGCTTTTATACACACAGAGCATGTAGGAATACCAAAAAACAAGGACTCAAAACGTAGAACACACCTTATGACTCCTAAAGACAAAACACACCGATTAACTAAAAGCAAAACTCAGGACTCTTCAAACAAAACGACACCAACAAACTTCTATTTACAATGCGCAGCATATTACTTAAACCAAAACTCCTCGTTTCATCCCATTGGCAATTAAAGTCGTTACTGCTTCATCCCCTTCCTGCTACCCCTGTTCACAGCAACACAACACCTTCTTCCTCTTCAAGAACTTGGCCCCCAAGAACCCGTGACAATCTCCACCTCTTCAAGGCCTTGCCCCCAAGGCACCCATGACCATTGCAAGACAATGCCCACCAAATGAGGATACAAAGACTCAGTTTGTACAATAATTCCCAAGAGTTATCCTCCGTATCAGCTCCTACCCACTTGATCAACACCTCAGTGGCAACATGGTCACCAACTTTCTTCATTCTTCTCTCAAGAATCCTTTTAGGCTCGGGTAGAACAACACCTTCATTATCAACTGGAGGAAGAGTAGGCAAAGGGGAAATCTGATCCCCTAATTTTTTCTTAAGGCAAGATACAAGGAAAACTGGATGGATTTTTTATGTGGATGGCAGTTTCAACTTATAAGCAACCAAATGAATTCTTTTAATAACTTGAAAGGGTCCATAGTATCGAGGAGCAAGTTTCATGTTCTGTGTCATGGCCACTGATTTTTGCCTATAAGGTTGAAGTTTTAGAAAAACCCAATCTCCTTCCTCAAAAGTTATTTCTAATCTTTTCTAGTCAGCATACACCTTTATTCTATTATGAGCTTTACTCAAGTTTTCTTTCAAAAAAGACAACACTTGTTCTCAAGTCTTCAAGTGCTGATCTGTAATACCCTGTATTTTAGTGTATTTTTACTGAATGATTATTTTTATTTATTCAAAAATTTATTCCCTTATTTTAAAATTGTTGAATTTTTAGTGGGTTTATTTTATGATTTTTAATTTTGTGAAAATTATATTTTGAAGTGCTTTCTTATTATTAATTATTGTCATACGTTTAAAATCTCTTTATTCTAAATTAATTACTGTGGGATTTAATTATTTTAATTTCACTTTACCATTACGTTTAAATTATTTTATTTAACTTGTGGTTTTGAAATCGTTTCCGTTGGATCATTTTTGTGATCCAAGATATGAGGATTGAACCTCATTTCTTTTCCTCCATTTTTCTTTCTTCTCCTTTTCTTTTTTCTTTCTTTTCTTTTTCCTTATTTCTCCATTCGGCCTCTCTTCCCGCGCGACCCAGCTCCCCCTCCCTCTCTCTGTTCGTTTGTTCCATCACCACCCAACGCTGCCGTGAGCCGGCGGTGACCGTCACCGCCCAGCCTGTTAGCCTCCCTTGTGGAGCCCCCGACCCCCTTTAAATAAATACACGGGAATCGAGACGCCCGGATGGTGACAACACGGTCACACATCCCAACGAAGTGCCAGTGTGTGTACATGCAACGGTGTACAAATAAAATAACGCAGCGGATAGTCAACTAAGTACCAGAATTTAAATACAACTAAACATCAGTAGAGGTTTAAAAGTAGTTATACAGTCTTCCAAAATAAAGTTAACACATGTCCCGAAAATACAATAAGCAAAATTAAATAATAAAACCAGTGATCCCAGATCACTCCTCGGGCGGAGCCGTCTCCTCAGGCTCGCCCTCCTCCTCCTCATTTGCATCAAAATCTGCGTTACCACAAAAGGGTACCGCATGTAAGTATGACCCAAACAATCCTCAGAAAATAAAATGCATTTAATGCAACCAACATGCATGCATATGATGAAATATGCATTTTTATCAAAACATCATTTTTCCCGAAAATGACAATTTCCAACACACGCCAAAGTCTCATTGGCCCAAAAATAACCCGTAAAACATTTTCCCAGAAAATGATTTACACCAAATCCACGCACACTATTTTCCCAGAAAATAGCAAATTTAATCCTTTATTAACCTATGCACCATGGCCTCCCCTAGGGACCATCCGCACGTCCTGGCTTCGTAGCGATGCTCAGTTCCGCGCTCAGCGCATACATGGCCAGACATCCTCTAGTCCCCGCCAGCAGAAGGACCACGGAGTCGGCACGAATCTCTCGTCCGATCCCATCATCGCCCAGCGACAATCCAGGGGACGTTACTCAGTTTATTCCGCTCCCGAGTAACCAGAGGAGCTCCACCGAGATAATGCCCCATCTCTGCTTGGGGTCGTGGTACACACGCACCCAAAAATACTCTCACATAAAATCATAGCTTCCCAAATCACACATGAGCATGAATGCACCATACGAAAACCCAGTTTTCTTTACAAACATGATCATGCATGAAATAATGAGATGTACATGTACCAACACAAATTCACAACCATCAATATTCAAACCAATCAAATCCAACCCAATCATCAAACCAACTAACTCCCGTACTCCTCGGACTCAGTCCGGCAAAACCCATCATCAGATTAGATACAGTGAAATGTGTTAGTACAAAAATACATTAAATTCATAAGAATTCTTTGGAGAAATACTTACAGTGCAATATAGCAATTTCCGGAGGATCACGAAGCTGCAAGTGGTGACGTCTGAGCAACACCACAGTGTAAAATACACTGTGGCCGTGGGTCACAGATACCCACTTTTCAACGAAGACAAACGAAGACCCAAAAATGATAGGGTAGGGCCTAGAGAGGTCGGTGAAGCCAATGATGGCGGTGGTTTGCCTTGGGTGGCGGCGCAAGGGGTGGTTTTAAGCCAAAAATGTGCAAATCAGAAATGGATTTGGTGGGGCTTCACCGGTGACGGATCGGAGCTGGGGTTGGATCCATTGGGTTGCCAAGAGGTCGGGGATGATGTGGTAGGAAGATGGTGGCCGGAGGTGGCGTGACGGCGGCGCTGGAGCAAAAGTGACTCCGCGGCTTCAATGAGTTCGTGGTGGCTAACGGCGGCACAAGGGAGGCTGAAAATGGAGGGGTAGCTTCGTCGGCGGCAGGGGAAGCGGAGGGGCCGGGCGGTGTCGACCACCGCTGGCGGACAGCAGCGCTGGGAATGGATGAAAGAATCGGGCGGAGGAGAGGAGAGAGAGAGAGTCCGTGCGCGGGAGAGAGAGCCAGGAGAGAAGAAAAAGAAAAGAAAAAAAAGAAAAGAAGAAAGGAAAAAGAAAAGGAAAAAAAAAATAGAGGGAAAAGAAATGAGGTCCAATCCTCATAACTTGGGTCACAAAAATGGTCCAACGTAAACGATTTTAAAACCACAAGTTAAATAAAATAATTTGAACGTAATGGTAAAGTGAAATTAAAATAATTTAAATCCCACAGTAATTAATTAAATATTAAAAGAAATTTAAATGCATAACAATAAATAAATATTAAAAAAGCACATAAAATAATTTTCACCAAATTAAAAAAAATCCTAAAAATAACCCAATTAAAATCCAATAATTTTAAAATAAGAGAATAAATTTTTGAATCCATAAAAATAATTCCTTCAGTAAAAATACACTAAAATACGGGGTGTTACATCCCTAGCCGCCGGCGACCTCACCCCACCAACCTCAACTCCATTCGCGCCACCGTTAGCCACCACAAGCCTCTCCAAGCCACAACACTCTTTCTGCCGCTACGCCGCCGTCGCACCACCATTGGCCACCATCTTCTCACCACATCATCCTCGACCTCTTAGCAACCCATTGGACCCAACCCCACATCCGATCCGTCACCGGTGAAGCATTTTCAACAACATTTCCGTTTTGGATTTTTTGGTCTTCTACCGTCTCGCACGCCGACACCTACGGCCAACCATCACCACCACTAGTTTCACCGATATCCCTAGGCCCTACTCTATCATTCTTGGGTCTTCGTTTATCTCCGTTGAAAAGTGGGTATTTGAGACCCACGGCCACAGTGCATTTTGCACTGTTACGTTGCTCAGACGTCACTTCTTGCAGCTTCGTGATCCTTCAGAAATTGCTCTATAGCGCTGTAAGTATTTCTCCAAAGAACGTTCATGATTTAAATGTATTTTTGCACTAACACATTTCACTGTATTTGGTTGAACATGCCGGACTAAGTCCGAGGAGTACGGGGGTCGGATTGATTGGTGATTGGAGTTGTTTGTGTGATTGATTGGGTTGGTAATTGTTGGTTTGGATATTGTGTTATTCATGTACATTGCATTTTGCACGCATGATTATGCTTGTAAAGGAAACTGGGTTTTCATGTATTGCATTCATGTTTATGTGTTTATGAAAATTGAATTTTCATGTGAGAATGGATTTTGGGTGCGTGTGTATCACGACCCCAAGCCGAGATGGGGCATTATCTCGGTGGAATTACTTAGGAGTGGAATATACTGAGTAACGTCCCCTAGATTGTCGCTGGGCGACAATGGGATCGGACGAGATGGTCTAGTACCAACTCCATGGTCCTTCTGCTGGCGGGGACTAGAGGATGTCTGGCCATGAACGCGCTGGGCGCGGAACTGGGCATCACTTGTTGCGTAGTGGGTGCTTGGCCATGAACGCGTTGGGCGCGGAACTGGGCATCGCTACGAAGCCAGGACGTGCGGATGATCCCTAGGGGAGATCATGGTGCATATGATAATAATGGATTAATGAACTATTTTCTGGGAAAATAGCGTGTTGGATTTCTGTGTAAATCATTTTCTGGAAAAATGTTTTACGGATATTTTTGGGCCAAATGGGATTTTGGCGTGTATTGGAAAATAATCATTTTCGGGGAAAATGATGTTTTGAGGAAAATGCATATTTCATCATATGCATGCATGTTGGTTGCATTAATGCATTTTCATTACGTGGTTATTTGGGTTATACTTACCTACGGTACCATTTTGTGGTAACGCAGATTTTGATGCAGATGAGGAGGATGAGGACGAGTTTGAGGAGACGGCTCCGCCCGAGGAGTGATCTAGGATCACTTGCTTAGTTATTTTATTTTACTGTATTGTATTTTAATTTTGGATGGTTGTATAACTACTTTTAAACCTTTACTGATGTTTAGATTGTATTTAAATTCTGGTACTTAGTTGACTAATCCGCTGCGTTGTTTTGTACACCGTTGCATATACACTCTTGGCATTATTGTTGGGATGCGTGACCGTGTTGTCATCATCCCGACATCAAGATTCTCGCATTCTAGTACGTGGGAGTCGAGGCGTCACAGGTGGTATCAGAGCAGTTCGGCTCTGGGTAAAACCACATGTCCTGTAAGTGCAATGCCTAGAAAGTTTTAAAGTACTGAATTGAAATTATTTAATTTAAATTATGTGTTTTTTATTGGTTTTATTTAGTTATTGTATACTACTTGTTTGTTTATTTATTTTATTGTTTTAATTTATGGTAGTCTATTTTATTTGTTTTAATTATTTTATTGTGAACTACTTCATTGGTTTTATTCATTTTGTCGTATGCTATTTTATTTATAGAATTTCATTTTATTTTGTTTTGTTTTGAAAGGCGGGTTAAGGGTTGTGCTATGACAGGAAGATGATACGACTGAGAATGACATTGTTAGGCTTGAACATTTGGTGTAGTAGATCTGAACTCTTGGTGATTAGTTTGATTTAATATCGAGGCTCGAACATCATGGTCAGGGTGAACTCTTTGGAGTAGGAACTCAAGTTGTTACTAAGGAGGGGAATAGTTTTAAATTGCTTAGGATAATTAAGGTCTTAGATTCAGTAGAATTTATGTAATGAGTCCTTGTAGTAGGAGGTTGTGAGTTCAGCGAACTTCAAGGTTAGATTTATGAGAAGTTCATCTAAAGTTTGAGGCCCCATAGTTTTTTAGGAAATAAGTTATGAGATTTAAGGTGGTAGGTTCAACAAGCAATTAACGGATTACTCAGATTAGAAGTTTTCGATCTTGCCGAACTTGATAAGCAATTTAATAACATTTGGAGTTTTAGAATTTACAAGTTTTATAAGGTGAATGTTTTAGATTTAACGTCAATGATCTTCAAGATTTTAGAAAATGATTTTTTATCTGGTTTAAGGTTTTAGAATTGTAGAGTTGAAGGGTTGAATTAAAATAGGATTGATCTGAGTTGAGTTACTAATATGAAAATTTTTTTAGGGGAGAATTTATTTGGAAATGGAAGGTAATGATGTAGTTGGTGTATTTTCTGAGGATTGAAGACGTTGATCTAGTTTGGTTAATGATTGTTTATAGCTTGAGGTTACAGTGACAGGTTGAGGATTTAATCCATATCAATTTTAAGGATAATAGATGGTGCGGATATAGGAAATGATTATTGTTGATTTCGAGGATATAGGTCTAGTGATGGAAATGGTAATGATGATCACCTGCACGTATAGAGGATTATTGGTTTTGGCTAATGGTGCGTGAGATTGATGTATAGTAGTGGTGAGTGTTTATGGATTTCAGAGAGTTCAGGTCCTAGTCTCATTTTGGTTTGGAAGAAGTGGTTTTGGTAGGTGTGGAAGAGGAGTCGACACAATAGTAGTAATTCAAGAGACCTTGGCTTGGAGTTTTTAGTGAGTTGATCGAAGCGTGTAGTCGAGTGGATTACTCAATGGAATGATGGTTGGCAATAATTATTGTGATTATCTGCAGGAATTAATTGTGACTTGAGGTTACCTAGGAATTTAAAATTTTGAGGTTATACTTTCTTTAGGAGATTGAGCACCCAATTGGTTGAATTAAGGACATTGTTATTTAACTTGAAGAGAGATTGATGGGATGTCATGTATGGTGTATGATAAGATCTTGGAAGTTGAAGTTTAGGCATTAGCGGTGGATGATATGGTCAGGTATGTGGGTTAATAAAGCTCTAGGATCCTTGGTGCTTTGCAATGGCTTTTGGTGGATTGAAGATTTGAGCAGTATGGCTTGCCTTGAGGTTTAATAGTGATGTGCTATTGAAGGAACTAGTCGTGTTAATGCTAGCTTATAGAAGTAGAAATAGGTGGGCGAGTTACCAAGATGGTTTCGATAATGTTTTGGTGAAGTCAATGGTGGTTCGTAGTGAGTTTAGTCACTGCTAGATTAGATGTTGTTCAGAATGTAGGTGTTGAGCTTTTGGATTTAGGTTGTTAGGTAGAAGTCTATAGGCGCTCTTATTGGTTCGCCAGGTTGGAATCGAGCCTTTTAAGGTATGCTCCTTATTGTAGATGGGAAGGATGTATTTTGGGCTGAGGTTGCTTATTTTTAATTTGGGATGCTGAGGTTGTTTGAGATTGGGTTTCCGTCAATGATCATGGATATATTTTATTGAATTTGATTTTTGATCAAGGCAGCAGGAGTTAATTGAGGAATTTGAGTTATAACTCATAGTTTTGGGAGAGAAAGTATTTTTTCTACCAAATTGTGATAAGAGTTTTGGTTAGTAGGTATGAAGCCACCTTGTACTCGATGGTGTTAGTTTTATGAGGACATAAACTTTATGCATGTGGCGAATATTAGAGTGCGCAGCAGAAGCGTGGTATTTTTGTTGTAGTCAGGAGTTTAGATTGTGTTGATTTTGAGGAATTAGTGGTGACTTGAATTTTGAGAAGATACTTGTAATTGGAGATTAATCATTTGGTTGTACAAAATTTGTTATTGATAGTTAACTTTGGAAGTGGCTATTAGGTTACCAAAGTAGAATTCAATGGAGGTTTAGAAGTTGTAGCATAGGAGTTGATTGAGGTTGACACATAGTATTGTAAGGGCTATTGATCATTGGAATTTATTGGATGTGGTATTAAGGTTCTCGAGGAAATGAGATTTTGGATAGCATAGTCACCCTAGGAATACTGGTCGTGATGTGCCGCTGGGGGACTAATACGAGTATGTTGGATATCGCCGTGTTTATTGAGAAATGTGCCACGTGCTGTTAAGTTAAGGCTGAGCATCAAGGTCTCCCTATTCCAGAGTGGAAGTGGGATGATATTTCTATGGATTTTGCTGTGGGTTTGCCGAGGACACCTAGTGGAATGAACTCAGTTTGGGTGATTGTTGATCGGTTGACTAAGAGTGCCCATTTCTTGCCTATTAATAATACAGACTCCTTGGGTAAGTTAACTCGGTTGTATGTCAAAGAGATAATGCGTTTGCATAGAGTACCCAGGAGTATTGTATCGGATCGGGAGCCGTGGTTCACGTCCCATTTTTGGAAGAGCTTGCAGGCAGCCTTAGGCACTAAGTTGAAGTTTAGTACTGCATATCACTCTCAAACAGACGGTCAATCAGAGCGTACTATTCAGGCTCTTGAGGTTATGTTGCGGTCTTGTGTCATGGAATTTTAGGGAAGTTGGGAGAATGATCTGCCGCTAATAGAGTTTGCTTATAATAACAGTTTTCATTCCTCCATTCAGATGGCTCTGTATGAAGCTTTGTATGGAAGGAAGTGTAGATCGCCCTTGTGTTGGGATGAAGTTGGCGAGAGCAAATTGTTTGGGCCTGAGATAATTCAAGAAATGAAAGATCAAGTTCAGTTTATAAGGACTAAAATGGCGGAAGCGCAAAGTCGCCAGAAGAGTTACGCAGATACAAGAAGAAGAGACTTATCCTTTGAAGTAGGTGATTGGGTTTATCTGAAAGTCTCTCCTATGAAAAGCGTTAAGTGCTTTGGTAAGAAAGGAAAGCTTAGTCCAAGATATGTTGGCCCTTTTCAGATCGTAGAGAAGGTGGGCTTGTTGCTTATAGAGTTGCCTTGCCGGACTATTTTGGGGATGTTCATGATGTGTTTCATGTGTCTTCGTTGAAGAAGAGTTTTGGACAGCAAGAGCCACGTTTTGTTGACCTTGAACGCATTCAACCTCAACCTAACCTTACTTATGAAGTTGCTCCGTCGCAGATCGAAAAGAGCAAAGGTTAAGGTCCAAGACAGTACCTCTGGTGAAAGTGTCATGGGGCAATCCGTTGGCTCAAGATTTCTCTTGGGAGAGAGAAGCTGACATGAGAGAGCAATATTCATACTTGTTTGATTGATTTTGATGGTATGTTCTAAAGTCTGCTCTTAGTTGAATCTTATTCCTGTCTTAGTTTAATGTTTGACCTTGCTAATTTCGAGGACGAAATTTTATTTAAGGGAGAGGATGTAACACCCTGTATTTTAGTGTATTTTTACTGAAAGATTATTTTTATTTATTTAAAAATTTATTCTCTTATTTTAAAATTGTTGGATTTTTAGTGGGTTTATTTTATGATTTTTAATTTTGTGAAAATTATATTTTGAAGTGCTTTCTTATTATTAATTATTATTATACGTTTAAAATCTCTTTATTCTAAATTAATTACTGTGGGATTTAATTATTTTAATTTCACTTTACCATTACGTTTAAATTATTTTATTTAACTTGTGGTTTTGAAATCGTTTCCGTTGGATCATTTTTGTGACCCAAGATATGAGGATTGAATCTCATTTCTTTTCCTCCATTTTTCTTTCTTCTCATTTTCTTTTTTTCTTTCTTTTCTTTTTCCTTATTTCTCCATTCGGCCACTCTTCCCGCGCGACCCAGCTCCCCCTCCCTCTCTCCGTTCGTTTGCTCCATCACCACCCAGCGCCGCCGTGAGCCAGCGGTGACCGTCACCACCCAGCCCATTAGCCTCCCTAGCCGCCAGCGACCTCACCTCGTTAGCCACCACGAGCCTTTCCAAGCATCGGCACTCTTTTCGCTGATGCGCTGCCGTCGCACCACCATTGGCCACCATCTTCTCACCACATCATCCTCGACCTCTTAGCAACCCATTGGACCCAACCCCACCTCGGATCCATTACCGGTGAAGCATTTTCAACAACGTTTCCGTTTTGGGCTTTTTGGTCTTCTACCGCCGCCCATGCCGCCACCCACGGCCAATCTTCACCACCACTAGCTTCACCGATATCCCTAGGCCCTACCCTATCATTCTTGGGTTTTCGTTTGTCTTCGTTGAAAAGTGGGTATTTGAGACCCACGGCCACAGTGCATTTTGCACTGTTACGTTACTCAGACGTCACTTCTTGCAGCTTCGTGATCCTTCAAAAATTGCTACATAGTGCTGTAAGTATTTCTCCAAAGAAATTTCATGATTTAAATGTATTTTTGCACTAACTCATTTCACTGTATTTGGTTGAACATGCCGGATTGAGTCCGAGGAGTACGGGGGTCCGATGGATTGGTGATTGGAGTTGTTTGTGTGATTGATTGGGTTGGTAATTGTTGGTTTGGATATTGTGTTGTTCATGTACATTGCATTTTGCATGCAAGATCATGTTTGTAAAGGAAACTGGGTTTCCGTGTATTGTATTCATGTTCATGTGTTTATGAAAATTAAATTTTCATGTGAGAATGGATTTTGGGTGCGTGTGTATCACGACCCCAAGCCGAGATGGGGCATTATCTTGATGGAGCTCCTCTGGTTACTCGGGAGTGGAATATACTGAGTAGCGTCCCTTGGTTTGTCGTTGCGCGACAATGGGATCGGACGAGATGGTCTCGTGCCGACTTCTTGGTCCTTCTACTGGCGGGGACTAGAGGATGTCTGGCCATGAACGCGCTGGGCGCGGAACTGGGCATTGCTTGTTGCGTAGTGGGTGCTTGGCCATGAACGCGCTGGGTGTGGAACTGGGCATCGCTACGAAGCCAGGACGTGCGGATGATCCCTAGGGGAGATCATGGTGCATATGGTAATAATGGATTAATGAACTATTTTCTGGGAAAATAGTGTGTGTTGGATTTCTATGTAAATAATTTTCTGGGAAAATGTTTTACGGATATTTTTAGGCCAAATGAGATTTTGGCGTGTATTGGAAAATAATCATTCTCGGGGAAAATGATGTTTTGAGGAAAATGCATATTTCATCATATGCATGCATGTTGGTTGCATTAATGTATTTTCATTACGTGGTTATTTGGGTTATACTTACTTGCGGTACCATTTTGTGGTAGCGCAGATTTTGATGCAGATGAGGAGGATGAGGGCGAGCCTGAGGAGACGGCTCCACCCGAGGAGTGACCGTGTCTTTAAACCTTTACTGATGTTTAGATTGTATTTAAATTCTGGTACTTAGTTGACTAATCCGTTGCGTTGTTTTGTACACCGTTGCATATACACACACTCTTGGCATTATCGTTGGGAAGCGTGACCATGTTGTCATCATCCCGACGTCACGATTCTCGCGTTCTAGTATGTGGGAGTCGAGGCGTCACATGATCTACTGTAGCATTAGTAGTAGTAGTTGCTACATAAGACAACAATCTTGGTGGTGGCATTCCATATAAAGCTTGAAATGGAGAAACACCTGTGGAAGCATGCACAGTTGTATTATAATGCCACTCAGCCATAGGTAGCCAACTACTCCAACCTTTTGATTTAGAGCCACTGTATGCTCTCAAGTAGGCTTCAATAGCCTTATTTAAAGCCTCAGTTTGACCATTAGATTGAGGATGGTAAGCTGAACTCATGGCCAAGTACTACCCTATAGTTTAAAGAGTTCTTGCCAAAACAAACTTGTGAAGATAACATCACGATCTAATGCAATGGTCCTAGGTAGACCATGAAGCTTGAAAATCCAAAAGAAAAAAACTTCTGCCACTTTAGATGTCGTGTATGACTGAGACATAGGAAATAAATGATCAAACTTGGTCAATCTATCCACCACTGTGAAAATAACTGTCATGCCATTAGAACTAGGAAGACCCTCAATGAAATCCATAGCAATATCAAGCCAAGGATTCTGAGGAATAGGCAAAGGTTGGAGCAACCCTGCTGGAAGAACATTTTCAGACTTGTTGACTTGACAGATTTGACATTCTTTCACCAATTTCCTGATATCCTTTCTCATACCAGGCCAACAAAAATCAACTTTAGCTTTTTGTAGAGTCTTATGGTAACCCACATGTCCTGCCTCTGGACTGTAGTGGATGTACTGCAATGCTCTCTTTTGAAATGATGAACCAGGAACAATCACCATTTTGCCTTCTCTGAATAGCTTTGCTTCAAGCTAGATATCCAGACAGGTGTAGGAAAAGAAATCAGTGCCAAAGTAGCAGAATCTTTCTCCATCTTCCTTGAAAGTGCATCAGCCACTTTATTAGCTCTCCCCCTTTTATACTCAACTTTAAAGTCATATCCCATGAGCTTCGAGATCTACTTGTGTTGTGCTTCTGTAGCTATTTTATGCTTCAACAAATGCTTTAAAGCTTGCTAGTCAGTTTTGATCGTAAATGGCTGACCAAGTAAGGAATGTCTCTATTTCTCCACAGCACTCACAAGTGCTATAAATTCTTTTTCATAGGTGGAGAAAAGTAAGGCTTTACCTTTAACTGCCTTGCTAAAATAAGCTATAGGTTGGCTGTTCTGCATCAACACAGCCCCCAAACCAACTACTGAGGCATCACATTCGATGGAAAATTCTTAAGAAAAATATGGCAGCTTCAACACTGCAGGATGAGCCACAACATGCTTGAGTTGTAAAAAAGCTCTTTCAGCTCCTTAGTCCAATCAAAACAATTTGTTTTTAACAACATGGTCAATGGGGCAGCTATTGAACCATAGTTCTTGATAAACTTCCTATAGTAACCAGTTAGGCCTAGAAAACCTCTTAAATCCTTAACTTTTTTAGGAAGAGACCACTCTATCATGGCTGATATCTTGGTAGGATATGCTTTCACACCTTCCCCAGATATAATATGGCCTAAGTACACAACTTCCATGACACCAAATCTACATTTAGACCTTTTAGCAAACAATAAATGTTGTTGTAAAATCGATAGGACTATTTTCAAATGCACAAGATGTTGAGTTAAATCTTGGCTGTAAACCAAGATATCATAAAAAACCACTAAGAAAAATTTTCGAAGGATAGGTTTAAAGACATGATTCATTAAACCTTGTAAAGTAGCATGTGCATTTGTAAGCCCAAAAGGCATTACTAAGAACTTATAACGACCTTCATGAGTTCTAAATACTGTTTTAGGAATATATTCTTTCCTCACCCTTATTTAATGATAACTTGATCTTAAATCAAGTTTAGAAAAATACCTTACTCCATATAACTCATCAAGGAGCCCATCAATCATAGGAATTGAAAATTTGTCCTTGGTAGTTTCCTGATTGAGAGCTCTATAGTCCATGCACATCCTCCATGTGCCATCAGCTTTTCAATTTCTGTTTTTTGGTAGTGAGGATACCTATAAGGCCTTACAGATATTGGAGCAGTGTCATCTTTTAAGACAATTCGATGATCAAATTTCTCGAGGTGGAGGCAACCCAACTGGTTCCTAAAAGATAGACTTGAACTGTTGCAGAACTTCTTCTACTTCTGGTAAAGGCTGCATCTTCTTTGCATTATTCTGAACTACTACAAGTTGCAATAGCCAATCCTGTTGCCCAATGAAAGAAGACTTCATCATGTGAACTCCACCTTCTCAGACAACAACCCTTGCAGGAACAATCAAACTGTGTTGACATATTTGGAAAATCCCACTAAATATGACCCAATGTTTTAAGCCATTGAACTTCTAATACAATATCACAACCCCCAAGAGTCAGAACATGAAAGGAACCAGAAGAATTTCAAAAGATCTAGGAAGTTGTGAGTACTTCTTGAATCCACAAGAATTTCAACAGAAAATGAGCCTATTTTGCCCAACAGTTTCATGGCATTACTGTTAATACAACCCGAAATGGCATGGATAGAAACCTCAAGTTCCTCAGTTCCCTTCTTCACCAATTCATTAGATTCTGGCAGCAATTGAGCCTCAACTTCATCACCACTATCAAGTAACTCTTGCACTTCACTACTTTCCATATGTAAGAAATATACCCTAGGGTTCTTGCACACATGATTGGGATTCCTCTTTTCCTCACAGTGATAACACAATCCCTTTCTTCTTTTTTCATCCATATAAGAAGAATTTACCTTCTTCAGAGGAAACAAACTCTAATGGCCTTTATTAGCTAGATCAACAAGCCCCACATTGTCAACTGGCCCTTTATCAGCATAATGGTCATTTTGCCTCCAAGATTTTCTTGAGGATGGCACATGCTCTTCTTGCAACTTTGCCAAACCAAAAGCAGCCCCAAGATTTAGTGGATTAAACATCTTCACAAGAATTCGAATGTCATCTTTTAATCCACTTATAAAGCAACTCATCTTATGCCATTCAGACAAGCCTTTCAACCTATTTGACAAGGCCTCAAATTGTGATGTATACAAACTAATAGAAGTAGTTTGTTTCAACCTACTTAAAGCTTCCATTGGGTCATCAAATGCTGATGGCCCAAATCTTCCTTGCAATGCCACAACTAAAGACTCACAATAATTAAACTGCCTAGAATCCAAGGCATTTTGGTACCACACCAATGCCTCTTGTGGCGCCCCCGACCCCCATGTACGGGAACATGGGAATCGAGACACCCGGATAATGACAACATGGTCACGCATCCCAACGATAGTGTCAAGTGTGTGTACATGCAACAGTGTACAAAAACAATGCAGCGGATAATTTAATTAAGTCAACTAAGTACCAGAATTTTTAATACAAATTAACATAAGTAAAAATGATTAAAAAGAGTTATATAGTCATTCCAAAATAAAATATAATAAAAATCCAAATACATATCACTCCTCCGACGGAGCTGAATCCTCAGGCTCGCCCTCAGGATCATCTGCATCGAAATCTGCGTTACCATAAACGGTACCGCAACTAAGTATAACCTAAACAACCCTCGAGAATAAAAATGCATTAATGCAACCAACAATTATCCATGCATATGATGAAATATGCATTATGCCCAATACATCATTTTCCTCGAAAATGAATATTTTTTAACGCTTTTCCTGCCATTTTCCCAGAAAAGGGCCCAAATCAATAATCCATCATTTTCATAGAAAATTATTTACACAAATTCTTTTATCCAATACACGCTATTTTCCCAGAAAATAGTCCAATAATCCATTTACTCAAGAACTCGCCATTTTCCCAGAAAATGGCCCATTAACCAATTTTACCATATGAACCCTCATCTCCCCTAGGGACCATCAGCACACCATGGCTTCCTTCGCCACATCACGGGTAACGACTATGCGTGTGACTTTGTAACGAGCGTGGCCAAGCATCCTCTAGCCCCCGCCAGCAAAGGGGCCACGGAGTCGGCACGAGAGCGTTACCATCCTGTCCGATCCCGTTGTCACCCAGCGACAACCTAAGGGACTTCACTCAGTATATTCTGCTCCCGAGTAACCAGAGGAGCTCCATCAAAATAATGTCCTATCTTGGCTTGGGGTCGTGATACACACGCACCAAAAAATCATTTCTCACATGAAAACCTAGTTTTCAATAAACACATGAACATGAATGCAATTACATGAAAACCCAGTTTTCATTTACAAACATGATCATGCGTGCAAATATGCCATGTGCATGAAACGACGCATTATCCAACAACCAACAATTCATAACACAATCCAAACACACAAACAATTCCATCCTCCAATCCATTCGACCCCCTTACTCCTCGGACTCAGTCAGACACAACCAACCAGATCACAATAAAAATGAGTTAGTGTAAAAATACATTTAAATCACGAAAGTTCTTTGAGAAAATACTTACAGTACTATAATATAATTTTCAAAGGATCCCGGAGGTGCAAGAATTAGCGGCACAACAACGGAATAGTGCAAAATGCACTGTGGCCGTGGGTCTCAAAATGCAAGATTTCGAACGGTAACAAACGAAGACTTGAGATTACAATGGAAGGGCTTAGGTATGTTGGTGAGACTAATTGTGGTGGTGGTTGGCGTGGGTGGCGGCGTAGAGGGTGGTTGAAGGCCAAGATGCTCAAAACGGAAATGGAGTTGGTGGAGCTTCACCGGTGGCAGATCGGAGCTGGAGATGGGTGGGTTAGGTTGCTAGGAGGTCAAGGAAGATGTGGTGAATAAATGGTGGCCGGAGATGGCGTGACAGCGGCGCGCGAACACAAGAGGTGCTGCCGCTTGATGCCATGCATGGGGGCTCACGGTGGCGCAAGAGGGGTTGGAAATCGGAGGGTGAGGTCGCTGGCTGGAGAGGAGATGAATGGGAGGGTCGGTGATGGGAAAGGGCGGTGCACGACGGCGTTGTGGGTGGAGGAGAAAAAAGAAAAAGGGAGAGAAGGAGGACGTTGCGCGCGGGGATAGAAGCAGGGGAGGAAAAAGAAAAGGAAGAAAAAGAAAGAAGAAAAAGAGAAAAGGGTAAAAAAGAAAAGAGGAAATAGAAAAAGAAAGGGAAAGAAATGAGGTACAATCCTCACATCTTGGATCACAAAAATGATCCAATGAAAAAGATTTCAAAATAGCAAGTCAAATAAAATAATTTAAATGTAGTGATTAAATGAAAATAAAATAATTAAACCCAACAATAAACTAATTTAAAATAAAGAGCAATTTAAATGCATAACAATAATTAATATTAAAAAAGCATATCAAAATAATTTTCACAAATTAAAAATAATAAAAATAAACCAACTAAAAATCTGATAAACTTAAAACAAGAGAACTAATATTTAATTTAATAAAAATAATCCTTCAATTAAAAATATACTAAAATACGGGGTGTTACACCTCTCATTCCATATGGTGCGATACGACCATTAGCTTCTGATGAAAGGGTACTTGAAATCAATCAAAGTAATGATTGGCTTTAAAGATCCAACCAGCAGGATCATTAGCACTAAAATGTGGAAAATCCAATCTCCTTGTAAGGATCGACTATTGCTGATACCACTTTTACTGTTCTTGATATCAAGAACACTACTGCACTACCAGAAACACCATAACACATGAGAATTCACAAGGGAAGAGAAAACAAGATTACACAACGAGACAGAAACTAGACTTTAATGAAAGATTCCCTTTGTGAATCTGGATAGGGGATTTTCGAGGAATCCCCAACTCTCAATCGTATTAAGCTCAATGATCAAAGTATCCTGTTTACACAGGCCATGCACTGCTTTTATACATGTAGAGCATGAAGGAATACCAAAATGCAAGGACTCAAAACATAAAACACACCTTATGACTCTAAAGACAAAACACCCCGTTTAACTAAAAGCAAAACTCAGGACTCTACAAACAAAATGACACCAATACTTCTATTTGCAATACACAACGTATTACTTAAACCAAAACTCCTCGTTTCATCCCAATGGCAGTTAAAGTCGTTACTGCTTCATCTCCTTCCTGCTACCCCTCTTCATAGCAACACAACACCTTCTTCCTCTTCAAGAACCTGTCCCCTAAGCACCCGTGACACTACGCTTGTGAGTCTCTTACTAGGCTGGTGAATCTCAGGATCATGGGTATGAACAAAGAGTAGTCTCGGCTCCTCTCCAGGCTATCGAACATGGAAGAAACATCCGACAACTTGGGCTCAGAAGCCATAGGATTAAGAACACAACCACAACCCAAAAACACCAAAATATGGAGTCAAGATTTCGAAGAGCGTGAGAGGGAGATTTGGGTAAGCAAAAGCTACCGAATAATGGAGATGGAAATAGGTGGAATTGGGAATATAAAAGGTAGGGGAGGAGGTGTGTGCCCACAGGAACTGGAAGGTTGTGGAATGATCTGGAACTTGTGAGCACTGAAGAGATGTCTCACTTATCATTTCTAGCCTTTTCAACATAGACTTCTGCTCAACCAAACTATTTGTGACAAGCTGGGAAGAGGAATTCAACACTGGGCCACTCTCTGTTATGATGATGGGTGTTAAAAACAATACACAGGTAAAATTTAAATTTAGCCATAAAAAATAAATTGATTGTTTGATTGTTGGCTATATTGATCTTAATGTTGTTTTATGATGTTGTGACTTCAATGTATTGTGAATTGTGAATTGATTTTAATATGAATGTTGGCTATATTTAGATGCTTGTTATTTATTTCGTGTGCATTTTTAACTCGAAGATGTTTTTTAAGTTGAATTTTAGTGGCACAGGGTACCAGATAAAAGATCTTAATAGAATGGCATATCATTATGTTTGGGAGTTAATTGGGCTTTTGAAATGAGGCTAAAGTAGGTAGAATATTTGTATTTCATAGAAAATTAGATAAGTTGAGCTTAGTTAAATGAGCTTAAATTCTTTCTTTTATATTTTAGATGGTTGGGTTGGGAATTGATTTAGGTAGTATTTTGAAATCCTGATTCAAGTGGTATTACACATATTGAAGGGGGGAAAAGAGTTGAGTTAGAGACAGTTGATTGAGAGAAATATGTTAGCGCCTAGATCAAGTGGAAAAAAGAGGTAATTTGTTGAATTTTTTAGAAGCCCTTGTTGGAAGTTCTCTCACAAACAATGGAATTTGTTTTGTTTCCTGTACAAGACCTTTGATTTTTGAACTTATATGACTAATGAGACTTGTTTCTCAATTGAATTTTCATGCTTGCTTTGATTGCCATGATTATGAAAGTTTGGCACTTTGCATCTTTTCATTATCCATGGTGCTACAAAACTGAGACCATTGCTCAATAAAACGCACTAGAAATGTTCAGACTAGTTGGTCTAAATGAGAGAATACCTTTGGAATTTGTTGTTAATTAGAACATGTTCCATGTAGCCCAAGCCAGTTTTATTGTCTAAATATGAAAGAGAACCAATTTCTCGATTGTGCTAAAAAGTCCATTGTGGCAATGGTACCAGCTGGATCCTTGAATATCTAATGTCTTTTTGTTCATTTGTTGATGTCTAATAGAAAAAAGTGATTCACAAGCTCTGCATGCCGACAACATAAACACATTCATTATTAGTTCTATTGTTCTGCATCAAAAAGATTCCTATGGTCTTTCATGGTGGTGTTGCAATAGGATGTTACAAGAGCATAACTATGAGGAATTAAAAGAGGAAGATGACGATGACCCAGTTTTTGTTCTGACTGATGAATGGAGGGAGTTCTTTGTTTCATTTGTTATCTATGTTGGAAGCAACTGCTGGTCATGAATGAATGAAAATACTGTAAATTTATATTGATTTAATGATTTACTACTTCGACATCAGTAACTAATATTTATATGTTTGAGTGTATTCTGTGATTGATACACTCAAATGTAGAATCCAGTTTGGTGTGATGAGACAATTCGACTATTACAATCCACTCATTTTTTAAGTAGGTAATTTGGAGGAGCTTTTACTTTAATTTAATAATTTCTATACAATATCACAATTACTACAAGAAAAACGGACTTTTGCGATCAATTTATTGCGACTAAAAGACTTTTCACAACCAATTTTAGTTGCAAATAGTCATTTCGCTGGAATTAACTGGTCGCAAATAAGCAGTTTTCTTGTAGTACGTACATTTTCTCTAAATTTTTGTGTCTGACATTTTGCAAATATTTACCTGTTCTATTCCTACAATGACTATGGTTACTTTAATTAACATTTGGTCAGTGTAATTGCAAAATATGAAAAAAAAAATTAAAATATTATTATTAAAAAAATAATATTATATTATTATTTTGATGAATCTAATGGTTAATCCAATATAGTGTTATGGATAGACAGGTTTTGGATTTCTAAAAAATATGTAATTTTTATCAAATTTTAAAAATGAATTTAATGAAACCAATACCAATACGTGAGATAGAGGAAAACATTCAAAGTAATAAGGATCATGATTCATGACGAGTTGGACGTATGTTGTTTGTGATGGTGGTTTTACAGCTACAGCGGGTGAGAGGAAATAGTTTAAAGGTCCGGATCCAGGGCTGAGCATCGACCCTTTCGGAGTCGGAGGGCCAAACCTCTGACTCCGACTCCGACTCCGAACGTACAAAATCCGACTCCGACTCCACTCCGACAAGTCAGAACGGAGTCGGAGCGGAGTCGGATTTTTTCATTTCAAAATTCCTCACTTGGTTTACTCATAAAATTATGGAGATCATTTTGTTATGTATTAAACTATAATGCCAAATCTGGAAATAAACATAGAAAAAATCAACATTACCAAAAACAGAGACATGGGTTTCGACTTTGGGTAACCTACCGAATCTTCAATAGGCAGTGATTGATCTATGATCCAATTCAAGGGACGATGTTCCGTGTTTGCACAGCTGCAATACACCTCAAGAGGCTATCGACGGAGACGATGGGTCACGGACTTGCGGGACCTAGGGTTTCAAGGGAAACTGCGAGAGAGGCTACGCGAGAGAGGGGCTGCGCGAGAGCAGTTGCGAGAGACTGAGAGAGGAGCTGCGCGAGGGAGGGGCTGCGAGCCTGCGAGAGGGAAAGGACTCAGGGGAGGGCTGCGGGCCTGCGGCGCTGTGCGAGACGGAGAGAGGGGAGGGTTAGATTGAAGATGAAGACAGAAGAAATAAGAATTGAAGATGAAAGAGGGGGAAATGCCGAAATGGAACTCCGAACTCGGGAACCCTCACTAAACGATTAATTAACAAGTAGAAATGGCTCCGTATTGTACTGTACAATACTAATCTATTTTATATATTATATATATAAATGAAGATTCATAAAAAAATATATGATATATATATTATTATATATGAATATTAAAAAAATGCACCATATATGAAATATTAGTAATACACTAATATACTTGCTATATATATATATATTAAATCTCTAATCTCTTATACTTGATATATATATTAATATATATAAATATTAGTTATACTAATAGTTATATTAGTATTAGTTATTATTAATAATATATATTATACTAACAATGATATTAATACTATATATAGTTATAGTGATTAGTATAACTATATTAGTATTAGTTTTAGTGATTTAATATAACTATATAATATATTAGTATAAGTTATAGTGATTTAATATAGTTATAATACTATAAGTTATAACTATAGTTTATATTAGTATTACTATTAGTTATAGTGATTAGCATAATTATATATTAGTATTTGCTATAGTGATTTTAATTTAGTATAACTATATAATAGTATTAGTATAAATATTATACTAACTATATCACTGATTGTATTAGTACACTAATGTCTAATACTAGTATATCACTATACTAAATATATAGTAATTTAGTATTAGTAATTAATACTATAGTGATTTGTATAGTAATATATATAGGCTTAAAGTGGTTTACTAATTTATATATAGTAATTAATACTATTAGTAATTTATATGAATAATACTTTAGTTATTATACATTAGTATTATATGTTATTATAAATTTATAGATTAGTGTTTATTCATTAGTACTACAATATTACATGTTGATGTTATTATGCATCTTAGTGTTTATAGTATATTATAGTCATATACTAAACTATTATTAGTCAATTTAGTCTATATATTATAGTATAAATATATTATTTAACTAGTATATTATTGAAACTAACTATATAAGATATAGTTGTATAAAATTTAAATAATTAATATATAGAAAAACACATCTTTTTATAAAATATGTATAAAATCGGAGGCAGAGGCGGAGTCGGAGGGCCACGTCGGAGGCGGAGGATCGGAGTCGGATCGGAGCGGAGTTGGAGTCGGATCATCAGTGAATCCGAATCCGACTTTCAAGAGGAAAAAACCTCCGACTCCGAATCCAACAAGTCGGAGCCAGAGCGGAGTCGGATTCGGATTCGGATTCGGAGTCGAATTGTCGGATTCGGATTCGGAGTCGGATTGTCGGATTTTTGCTCAGCCCTATCCGGATCAATGCATGGGAGAGCACTGAGAGTGAGTGGAGACTTTGAGTGAAGACTGAAGTCTCGTTTGGTGAAATAGATCAGATGGGATGAAAGTTAAATAAAATATTATTAGAATATAATTTTCTAATATAATTTTTATTTAAAAATTTAAAAAAGTTGAAATATTTATTATATTTTAAAAAAATTATAATGATAAAGAGTGGAGTTATCCTTTTTGGGTACTAATTTTATTGACTTCAAATTAATGACAAAGGGAAATTAATCTTTTGAATGTGCGAAGACGTCGAAAATTAAGGACATCATATTCCGCTTGGCCTCAAGATCCTGAGTTAGATAGCTAATCAAACGCGCTTTTTGGTCCTTCGAGAAGAAGACGAAGAAATTAATAGACGATTGAGCTCTAGTCTGATATGAGAGTGACTGCTAGATCGATATTCATTTTAAATTGATTTTTTCTAGACATTTTTTTTAATTTTTTAAAGAACTTTTTAGGAGATCCTATTAATTTTGTTTTGAAATTTGAAAAAGTTAAATTATTTTTTATTTTTTGTTTGAAAATTTGAAAAAGTTGTAATAATTTCTAATTAGTAATTTGAAAGTATTTGTGTCTAAATGATATTTGAAAAAGAAATGAGATGCGATGAAATAAAATGAAATAAGATGAAATGTGATGATATATGTTTCCAAACATCCCCTTAATGTTATATCTGTATTTCTTTAAAATTTTGAAATATATTAATAAATATGCTTCAAAGTTTTATTAGGGTTGACCTGACACTTCTAACAGTTGACTAATAGAATAGTGATAGAACTATTAATTTGTCTAAATAATAATATCATCTTATTATTACAATGTTTTTAAATTCTCGCACAAAATATAATAAACAATTCAAGTTTTAAAATTACAAAACAATAATAATTTTAAAAAATAATATTCTAACAATATTTTATTCAACTCATCTAAAACCATTTCATTTCATTTCATCTCATCCCATCTCATCTCATTTAACTTACTATCCAAACGGCACCTAAAATTTGGGATTAATCTGTTTTAGAGACAAATCATGGAAATTATATTAGTATTTGATCCTAAAGCTTATGTAACTGTTTATTTCAATAGTTTTAAGATTTACTGTAAAGACTCATGTGAGAACATAAACAGATCCTTTCTATCTTTTTTCACTTAAGAACTATTATCCTACCTATGTAACCTGAGCTTTGTATATCGGGTATTTTATTTTATATTTACTTATTGCAACACTTGTCCTACATGTGCATCAAAATCCATAATTGCAAAGAGTAAAACTGTACTACAATGAGATTTTGAAGATATCTTAATAAGTCAAAATTTAAGACAACAACTATTAATGCAAAACAATGGCGGTGAATATAAATAAATGAACTTTATAAACAATAGAAGATCATACATACCAAGGCACATTGTCGTAGTCATAGAGAAGAACCTACCTTAGTAGTGAACTTTCACTTAAATGCTTAGTGATGATTTGACCTCCCTTTGTTCGGTGTAGATTATGTTAGTATTTCAAGTTTTAATTTTGAAGTACGTGATTAATTAGAAATTTAAGGAAATTACTTGCCTATTTTACAGGAAATCAACTTCGCTCTAGAGATATTGGATTAACGCTACCAAGTAAATAGTTTGATTATAAAATTAGGATTAACACACGTTAGCCAGTTATATATATTATTATTTAAGTAAGTTATTTAAAAGCTAATGTTTATATACTATGCATATCATGATATTTGCAAGCATGTCATTCATCATAATTCATGATCATATTTAATTCTGCATATTATAGTTATGTATGTATTATGCATGTCATGTATCTCACATTGCATAAGACATGTAAACTTTTAAAAAATCAAATATAAGATAAATATCATATTAATAAGATGGTCATTCAGATATATGGTACGAATGCAATCAGGGGGGATGTACAAGCCACAGACTCAAATGTGGTCCAACACAATATATTACTATTAGATTAGATCAATGGTTCTCCCTATGGCCGTAGGATGTGAGACTGGTGCACAATGTTACACACAATATTAAGTATGTTGGCCAGTTAGATAAGTCAGGTAATTTAGATCAGTCAGATAATTCAAGACAAATCATGCATATCATAAGCATACGCATGAATAGTCATGATTATAAATTCTAGCGTAAAATATTTTACATGTGTAGTATGTTTAGTATGTTAACATTATTATGAGGTTCTTACTGAGTTTTCAACTCGTTTTAGTTGTTTTATGTTTTCAAACCACCCAAATCAAAATATTTATGAAGGCAAAGCTGCAAGACGAAACTTGGTCCAAGGAGGCATGGCAGAGGCTTAGATCATGCATAGAGTTTTTAAGTTATTATATTACAAAATTTTGAGAAATTTTAATAAGTACTTCAGCATAGTCTCTTTTATGATTTCAGTATTTTGAACAACTTTATTTATTATAAAGAATCTTTGAAAATATTTTTTAAGTCAAGTTCAATAGTAGCACACCAGTTCCTAAGATTTCATAAAAATGGCAACTTTCTTAACCATTGGGAAGCGGGGTATTACAGAGTATGAGCTTATCCTACGGAGCTAGAGCTTTTGGCTTTTCTCGAGGATTAGAGCAGAAGACACACACACATAGAGAAGGTGTGTGTGCTTTTCTTTAAGTTTTAAAAATCCCAAAGCGTGAGAGAAGAGTTCAGAAAGGTGAGGCTTTTATACAAAGAGTTGAGAAAGGGGCTTCACAACTCCCAACGTGGGTTGGCTGGTGAATCGGTGAAAAATCCACTTTTCAGGTTTACGTTGGATGGTGGGGTGATAGCAAAGAAGAGGTTGCATTCCGCACATCTCATAATTTTGGCCAAAGATAAAGGACACTCAGGCTGTCGCTTGTCAATGTCGCCCAATCATTACAACCCCTTGAAAGAAAACTTTGTCCTCGAAATCTATGGCTACTACCAGTATCATTACAATTAGTAAACAAGGGGTGAATTAAAATTGTACCTTAGTTGTTGCCTCCGTTTTCATTGGCTGGTTCGTTGGGCAATGGTGGGGGTACATTTGAGGTGATCCCTCAAATGTGGTACTCTATGAGTAGTAATGAAATTGTTCGTCACCAAAATTAAAATAGGCATCTACGAATGTGTTTGGATCCAATTGTTCATTTGGCGGGCTTAGGGCCCTTCCACTAGTTCTCTTTCCCCTTTTCCTTGTCACCTCCTTTTGACCCGTTGTAGTCTCTCTTCAGCCACTCTATTAAATTTTGCCTCCAAATGAGTAACTCTCTATATGCGGCTCATCTTGATTTCCTAGTTGAGTTCTCGTTCCCATGTTGTGAGTTTAATGTTGTGTGGTCTTGCCAACTGGGTGAAGATGACTTTGTTGTTGTAGTTCAGGACATAATAGCGGTGCCTCGTAATCTTGGCCATCGCTCATTGATGCTTCTCCTCGGCTCATTGTTGTTCTCCCCGTAGCCTTTTCACTTCACGCTTTCTTACATTAATCATCTAATTACTTCTAGTGATGAAATGAACTTTCGAGCAGTTCTCTTAGCTCTTACCATGATAATTGCAAGCTCTGTATATCAGTAACACTTAGAACACCTAAATAGGCATACTACAAGGACAAGCAGGGCCAATAGTTATATATACGGCTGCATCTACCAAATGGTCAGAGTGGTATTAATGACTCCCTTTATTGCGCAACTGTTGGGTTACTAGAAGCTGAACAAATGGGGAAAATGTTCCCTTAGGACCTTTTCACTTTCCCAGTGATGTCATGGTCTTCCGGACTTCCCCACAATAGCTTCACTAATGGTGTCTTGGACCTTAGCTTTTGTTCCTTCCAATCCAAATCTGCACTGACATTTCCTCATACCTAAGATTTGACTGAAGCTGAATCTCTACGGGGTCAACTATTCAGGGTTCTTGTTTCCTAAAATGCTTCCTTAGAGTGGAGATCTGGAATAGATTGTGCATAGCTCAAAATTTGGCTGTAAGGGCAACTTTATAAGCCGTTGGGCCTATCTTTTCCACCACTTAATAAGGTCCTGCATACCTCAAAACTTAAGTTTCCTTTTTATCCAAATCTTCTTATGCCCTTTATGGGTGACATATTGATGTACACCCAATCGCTTTCCTGAATGGTCAAGTTTCTTCTTTGTGTGTCAACATAACTTTTTTATCGACTTTGTACTGCTGCCATCTTTTCTTGTATGATCCTAACTTATTCCTTTATTTCTTGAATTAGCTTTGGCCCAGTGAGCTTAGCTTCTCCAACTTCATCCCAGCACAAGGGCAACCTACACTTTCTTACATAAAGGGCTTTATACAACGCCATTTGTATAGTTGCCTGGTAACTATTGTTACAGGCAAACTCAGTGAGGGGTATATGCCCTTAGCATGTCTTCCAGTATCTGAATGCTCCATTCTAATTGGTCATCTGCTTGTGGGTATTAGGCGTTACTAGATTTCAATTTGGTGCCCATAGCTGCTTACGAACTCTTCTATAAATAGGAAGTGAACCTTAGGTCTTTAGCCGAATATCTCCTCAACATACAATTGGATCAACTTCCATAGAGTATCCATGTTAGTAACTAAAAGAAAATTGACACTCTTGATCAATCTGTTCATGATCTACCACACTGAATTCTTTCCACTTGGAGCCCTTGACAACCTAACCACAAAATCCATCGCTATATCTTCCCATTTCCATTATGGGATCGGTGGGGGTTGCAAATTCCAAGCGGATCTTTGGTGTCCCCTTTTTACTTGCCAACACGTGGGACACCTCTCGATGAAATAGGCTATGCCCGCTTCATACATTTCCACCAAAACATTTTATTTAGATCTCTGTACATCTTTTACCTCCAAGATGTACCAAGTAAGGTATTGCATAGACTTTGGCGAGAATCTTTTTCTTGATCCCCGAATCTGTAAGGATTACTCTACGATTCTTATACAATAGTGTTGCTCAGATGACTAACACAAGAGGGGGGGTGAATTGACTTGTATTTAAAAATCCGAAATTATAAACCAAATACACAATATAAAATATGAGCAAAATATGAAGCAACAGTAAATATAAAGAGTAAGAGTAAGAGGAAGCAAACTTAGTATTTTAACGACGTTAAGCCCCACTGCCTACGTCCTCGCCTCAAGCTACCCCTTGAGGATTCTCAAATTTACTATTTAACCTCCTTCAGGTGGAGATAGAAACTTATTACACTTTTGTGCACTACCGCTACAAAGAATCCGTGTATAACACTCTTTACACTTACAATCACTTTACATGTGATAATTCAGCTATTCTCTGTGTAGAATACCTTTTACACGCACAAAGGTTATTGTAACAGCCACAATTTTTAAGTTAAGGATTTTAAATTATTTTATTTTTATTTTTTATATTATTAATACCATTATTATTACTAATTTTAGTTTTTAATTTATTTCCTTAAAAACCTTCAAATTTCTCAGTCGCTGTTTCCTTTTCTATTCCTCGGACGATCTCTTCGATTTTCAAACGTTACATAATAAGAACCGAATTCTTCAATTTATATTCTATATTCTCCAAAATTTCAGCATTGCAGTAAATACCCTACCTCCTTTATTATCTTGATCTCATCCATCATGCTACAGAAAATATATATATATATTTTGTTCGTGCTCAGCGTCTTTTTCCTCTGGTGGTAAGCCTCACTGGTTTGCTCTTTTCTCTTCCTTTTTTTTTTTTTCGTCAGTCTAACAAACAAGTATTTTGTTCACCTTAGTTTTGCTCCACTGTGCCTTCGGAAGAGGTAGATCTTTGTCCAGCCGTCGTTACATCGCTTTCCTTCCTCTCACATGAAGTCGCTTTACTATTAAAAAAGTGTCGTGCAGTCTTTGAAAACAAATGATTTATTATTAAAAATTAATTTTTTTTATATAAATTTCATATTTATTCACTATTTAAAAAAAAAGTGCACGATGCTTATGTATTTTATAACTGCAAATATCATTTATCTTTCTTTAAGGTATTGTTTGGATAGTTCGATGAGATGAGATTATAAGTGAATAGTAGTACTAAAATAGTTTGAGTTAAGATATTTTATGGAGTTTTGAGAAATAAGAGAGAAAAAGTTGAATAAAAATATTATTAAAGTGAAAATATTGTTAGAATATAATGTTTTAATATAATTTTTGTTTTGAAATTGAAAAAAGTTGAATTATTTTTTATATTTTGTTTAAAAATTTTAAAAAGGTTGTAATAATTAAGTAATAATTAAATTAAAAATTAAAAAACAAAAAATATTTATATCTATTATGTTAAAATATTAAGATAAGAAGAGGGAAAAAAGAGAGCGGTTGATAGATAGGAGTCCCAGATGATAATAAATTCGAAGAGGGAAATTGACAGTTATAAATTGAGAGCGGCCTCCAACTGTTTAAAAAACTAAGTAATAAATGATGACTACGATGATATTCTTCACTGAAGTTTATACAGTTTTGCAGGTGACCGAGGAAAACGTACATTAATGCGACAGCGCCACTGATGAAAGATCAGTCACCGAAGAGTGAATTACAGTACGTACTATGGAAAACTCCAATCTTTAACGACAGTAGTCTATCCGATCCAAGTCTGAAACTTTCTTTCTATGGCTACTCAATCCCTCTCCAAACTCATGCGATACGTTTTAGAAGCGCTTGAAGTTTACCGTTAAATATATATTAAAATAGCTCAGGTTTGATCAAATTAATTATTTTTTCATTATTCAACTGTTAAAAATATTTGGATTCAAATTCCCGTACAAAATATAATAAACAATTCAATTTTTTCAAATCTTAATTAAAATTTTCAAATCTTAAAATAATAATATAATTGAAACATAATATTTTAAACTTTCAAACAAAACACATATTATAAGAATCTAGCTCTTATACGTGACTGACTTATTCAAGATCATGCTGCCAATATTAAAAGATACATGCATGTTGATTCAATGACCTCGAACCCTCTTATTATGTGATGGCCAAAACATGTGATCTAAAAAGTTACTTTCAACTCATTTTCATCCGATTCTCCTTTATACTAGTGCAAGATTCAAGCTTATGTACTAGTTTATACATGCATGCACAAGATCAGAATATACATGCCATGGCTAAAACTCTCTGGCATTCATTTTTTCTCTGCATTTTAGTACTTCAATGTTATAGACCACTTAGATGTCAAAAGTCCATGCTTAGGAAACAACGTCTTAAGCGGCCATATGCATGCAAGATTTCACTTTTTTCATGAAGTGACCGCACGCTATGCAAGAGTCAGGAAATCTTTATGTTTTTGTCTCAAAAGTTGAATCGATCTCATGCTCTAAACACAAAACGTCACCAGAACATGCATGGCCATTATTAATCTTCCTTAACAAACACGGCAAGGTTTCCAACATTAATCATCAAACACGCTAATAGTAACCACATGCAAGTTGAGTATGTTGGGCTAAAATAATCACAAGGGAGGATGATACTTTCTTTTCTCACCTTCTACTTATTGATTAGGAGTTAAGGAACTTGTGGTATTAGTAGCTAAGTGTTGTTTGGGAGGTGGGAAAATGTGACAAAATTAAGGTAATAGGGAGGGTGTTGGTCAGCCAAGAGGGTGAGGAGATCAGAAAAGAGAGTCAAGTGATGAAAAACCGAGTCTATGAGTTTGTGGAAACTATAATGGTTTAGGGCCCTTGGTGGTGGTACAGTACAGACTCGACTATGTGATAGTGGAGTCTGCCCAACTTTTTAAGTGGAAGCCATGTAGGCTTCACCTGTATATTTCTTTTTAGATTATACATTTATTAGTATTGTTGTTGTTTTCATCATCATCATTATTATGGTAATGCCACTACATGATTTGTTTTATGGTGAATGACAATGAATATTTGTAGGTGAAGAATTTTGTTTTCTCGAATTTAAGACTGACGACACATTCTGAGGGTTAGGGGATGAATGTCTTGAAAAACCTTGGGGTTGGATGAATTTGAAGGGGCTGCATGCAACCTTTTATTTATAGAGATTGTGATTCTTAGGTTTCATTGATTCCTACAAGGATTGGGGGTCCTAGTTTAGCCAAGAATTCATAGTAGCTTTATTTCATGAAACTTTCTCGTTGAAATAGGATTCCTATGTTATTTGGGAAATTAGGCAACTTAAACTCCTAAGGCATTATGGGTCTCTTGGGCAAGCATGAGTTGGGATTAGAAGTTCTAACGTTAAATGAACAACTTGGTTGGGGTTTTAGGAGCAAGGTTGGGCCCCAATTTCATCAGCTAGGCTTCTATTATTAGGCTGGCAACCCTTTCATTGGGGCTTAACCCAATATTTTTATGTTCTTGCAGGACTAAAGTGTTTCTAATTGGACCTATGATGTCGACAATGGGTTGGGGAGGGTTTATAAGGTTGTTCTTGTTTTCTTCTAGTGTGGCTAAGGTTTCTAGCAAAGTCAAGGTTCCTATTATCACTAGGATTTTCTAGTGAATGTGATGTGGTCACAATTGAAGCAAGTACTTTTAGGATAGTACTCAAGGGTTTAACATTTTCATAATGATTGTGGTTAATAGATTTGCAAGGTCTTGACCTCTCACACACAATGAGAGAGAGAGAGAGAGAGAGAGAGAGAGAGAGAGAGAGAGTACTTTGAGGAAGTTGAGGCAACCAAATTGGAAGATTAACATATATCAAAACAAAATTTTATTATTTCATTTTCTTGTTCATGCAAGGTATTGTAAAATTCAAAGAACTTGCAAATCCTTCCAATCCTACAACAAAATTAAAAATGTCTCATGTAATATAATTTAGACTTAGCATTCATTGGAATACTCTTTTGATTTTAATTTTTGCAAAATGCCGTCTACTTCCAGGGTTATCTGGAACCTGAATATTACCAAACTCAACAATTAATTGAGAAGAGTGATGTTTATAGTTTTGGAGTGTTTATGCTTGAATTGCTAACATCCAAGCGATCCATTGAGAGAGGAATGTACATTGTCCATTAGGTGAGAATAGCGATGAACAAGGATGACTAAGAGCACTATGGCTTATGGGATATGATTGATTCATCCATTAGAGACACACCAAATCTTATAAGGTTTGGGCAATTCTTGGAAATTACTATGCAATGCATTGAAGATTCGCCTGAAGACCGTCCAACAATGAGTGAAGTGGTAAAGGCATTTGAAACAATATTACAAAATGATGGGATGGCTTCAAGCACATTTGTGTTGTCTTCTACAAGTGACCTTGGAGCTTCAAGACGGGGGTGCTTCTAAGCATCCTTATAAGGATGTTAGAAGCATTGATACCTTTGGTTATAATGGCGCATACACAGTCTCAACAAGAGTTGAACCCAAGTAGTCAATCCTCCCCTATATTCTACATTTCTGTATTTTTCTTTTCTTTTTGTTTTCGGAGTTTAAGGGGGAAAATAGTACTTTTGTACACAAAGAGTTGTTTCTAATTCTCAACAATATCTGACTATGTGTGATAGTAGAAAGATCTAGCTAGACATAAACATTTGCTATATATGTTACTACTACTTGAGTTACATTTCAAATGTAAGATAATTTCCTTATGACTAGGAATATAGGATTATGCATATCCCTTACATTTCAAATTCTGCACTCCAAACTGTCATGCATAACGGACACATTACACACTCGAACTATAAAAACTTGCAGGTTACACTTAAAAACTAACACTCAACATCCTTTATTAATTTCTGATGGTCATGAGTGTGCCATAGTTTTCATTTATCTCAATGGTCATAATTGAACTTCCAAAAGCTAGGACGGTTTGCAAAGTGTTAGTTTTTTTTTGTTTTTGTTTTTTGTTGTTGTTAGGAGTACATGCAAAAACCTTTGTACGAGAGTGCAAACTGTATTTGTTCACTTAATTAGTTATTTGCCACCAAAATGATTATTTTCTATTAAAATTAGTTTATTTTTATCGCCAATATATAATCATTTTTATAATACATATTCCGTCACAAATGATAAAAAACTAGCAGCTTGTAGATTCTACTTTGACACAATACTTTTATAATGGAAAATATTTTAGTTACAAAGGGATTATATAAAAGTAAACTCATAAATTTATGATAGATGTAGTTTGATGTGGTACATCAAATTGTAAAATTACTTTTATTCTATAGTAGATCTAACGGATCCCATGAAATCACGTCACTTTGAATATTTACTTTTATTTAATCATTATCTATAGTAATAATTCTCTTTACAAATATCCTTGAACCAAGAAGTACTTTCTAATAGCTCATGTATTTTAACACTTTTACTTCGCTTTTACAAATAAATAAAATAAAACCAAAGATACCAAGGAAGAAACCTTGATAATGGTTTGTTTGTCCAACGAGGAAGGAAAGAAAAAATGCATCAAAACTTATTGAACCTCATTTTTCTATAAAAAATAAAAATCATGAAGATATAAAACTCCATTAAAACATGGAATAATAGGAATAAGTATACCTTGCACCCTCAAACGTGTTTGGGAAAAGATGGTTCATCTTTATTGGGAAAGTAAAAGTCTAAACACACAAATGAGAAATTCAAATGTATATTGGTAGTTACATTACCAACAATCAATTTGTATTCCTCAATTTCGTAAAATGAAAAATATTATTGTTATGGACGTGTTTCACCGCCGCTACCTCGTGATCACCTGCAACCAAAGATTAGATGGCTTCGGGGTTTGATGGAAAGCCTCTAATACTTAAGTCAATAACAATATCATAATAATAATAATCTCCAAGAATCAAATCCCTTTTACGTACCTAGGTTCTCCTCTTATATAGAGTTTCTGAACCATTCTGTTGCTTAAGTGATAATAGATATATCTATTTATTCAAATTCAAACTTGGGAATGATGGTTCCTGCTTTAATGGATTGTTACAATAACTGCTCTTATCCCTTATTGTCGCTGGGTGGTTTTTTAGTCAACAATGGGAAGTGGGCTGGGCCCTTCTCAAATTTAATGGGCCTCTTCGGTATTGGGATTCAAATCATGAATAGGTAAAGGCCCAGGCCCATACTGTATTGGCGAGAGGAATATCCTCTCTAGTTATCTCGTAAAGTCTCCTTACATTTGGTGTGATGGGACTTGAATCCAAGTGTCGTTTCAGTTTTTGAGGCTTGTCAGGGTGCCGTTTGATCATCTTCATTCCTCGGGCACATCAACCGTCACCTCACGTTCATTCCTATTTAATGCCCCTTTGTTACTCATTTTCCCTCCCCTTTCTAACTTTTGTCTCTTTCACACTTCTTGCTCTGTTTCTCACTTCTTGCTCTATTTATGAGTGCTTGCTCGCCTTCCAAGTTCTTGCTCTCTTTCCGAGTTCTTATTCTCTTTTCCTTCTTCATGGCTTCTTCGTCTTCCAAAGGTAAGGGCTTGGTTTCTGCTTCTGAACCTTCACCACCCCGCAACTCCTCTCTCCTGGTTGTCATTGCTCCTCTAGCGTTCATATTTGTGGGCTCTCGCTGGTTTTCTCGAAACAACTTCAATATTCCTGACTCTGTCGATTTGAGGGCCCCTACTCCAAACCAGAAAGCTATTGACGCCAAAGGTATGGTCGTTTCTATTGCCCTTTACTTTGCTATGTTTACTATTGGGCTTCGATTACCCTTCGTGTGACTAGTCCGCGACGTGTTAGACGTCCTAAGGATCGCCCCGACTCAATTGGTGCCCAATGGCTGGAGAATTTTGATGGCTTGCTGCATTTTCTGGTGAAGGGTACTATAACTCGTGGGCGATCAATACCCAGATTTAACAACCCGTGAGTTTTTGTCCCTTCACTGGTTTAGGCATTTGGATGGGAATCTTTGCAGTTCTAGTGCTAAGTGGGCATTGTTTGATTTGGAACGTAAGCTTTAACTTGTAAACGATTGGACCAATAAATGTTTCCTGCTTATTGGCGAGGGTTGGGTATTTCCCGCCGATGAAGCTCTTAATCGGGAGTTTCTGATGAGGGTGTGCTGGCCTCCTATTCCCAATGCGGATGACTTTAAGGTTATTATTTCCCCACGTGAGGATGCCCGTGTGAGGTTGGTTGATTCCTGGGGTAAGGCTCATCCCAACTTATGTTTTGCGGATGTGCTTCTAAGCCCCGACAATATTGAGAAGTTCCTAATGGTTCCTAGTCGAGCCCATATATTAGGATATGAGTTTTTGGATGCACCCCCACCGGCGGGTGACTTGAGGAAAAAGAAATGCCCTGGTGCAGATGGATCAAAAAAGAGAAAACTCAAAAGGGCTCATGTCTCGCCTCGTTCAGATGAGTCCATCTGTTCAAAGCGTGACTCCTTACTCCCCCTTGCGCCGAGTGGAGGTAGTAAGTTGGCTCCTCTTCGGGAGCAACCCAGTGAATTGATGCCAAAGGTGAGTGGAGGTGATATTAAATTGCCCCCCCCCCTGGATCTAAACCGAGTGGAAAGACTTCCCGGGCAAGTTTGAGCACGAAGGCACCTCGGGAGCAATCGAGCAAACTATCCACTTTTGTGGTGCCATAAACTCTTTCCTTAGATGATGTGATATCTTTGGCCGACGAGGATCTTAAGGCCATTATTACAATGGGAGCTGCTATTGCGGCTGCTGTTCAACCCTTAAACACATCGGGAGATGTTTCTAGAAAGAAGGGCAATGATAATCCTCTGGGAGAGGATGATATGATCCTTCTGAATCCTAACTTGCTAGTGCCTCCATCTACTCAAATGGACTTCCAATCTTTCGAGACTCCTCTGCCTGCATTGCCTTTGTCCCCGCCTTCCACTGCTCGGTCCCTTGATGTTCCCGTGGAACCTCCTCGGGAGGAAGATGTTGAGGAGAAAATGTCGAGGAAGAATATGTTGAGGAAGCAACAACAGGTTCTAGCTCTTCACTTGCCTCTACGATATCTGGCGGGGCTACTCTTGATTTACATTTTGTTTTCCCAGCCCTTTCTCTTGCCAGTGGGAGCAAGGTTTCAATCCCTTCTCCCCCCTTTAGTGTTTCTCCTAGGGGGAGGGCGAGCTACCCCTGGTTGTTCCTAACGAAGATTTTCGAGTGACTCAGGGACCATCTCACCGAGATGAGGCTGAAGTATGTTCGGGCCCATACGTTTAGCACCTGTTAGTTATCCTCGGGGGCTTTTTGCTACTACTCCTATTCAAGCCTCTAACCCGAGGGGACCTCCTAGCCCTCATTTGTCGGGTTCCTCGCGTTCCTCACATGCTCTTTGCGAAGAGGCTTTCAGCGCCATCGTTCAACATCTTTGGAGTATTTTTGCACCAGTAATCTTTTCGTATCCACTTCCCATTTTCTGTGTGTTTTCCTCGTTATTTTTTGAAAAGATATTAGCATTCAACACATCCTGTCTCTCCCTCTTTTTTTTTCAGGGGTTCGATTGCCTTGCTACCGACTTGGTTGAAGAAAGATTATGTTTGGAAGAGGAAAACGATTGAATGGCTCATGAGTTGGCCCTACTGGAAGCTCGTTCCCACACGGCTAAAGACAAATTGGTTGCTGTCCGTGTCCAAGTTGAGTCACTTCGGGGAGAGTTGGCTAGTTCTGCTGTGGACGCCAACTACTACCGCCAAGAAGTGGCTGTACTCAGGAAAGAGCGAGATAATCTTGCTACCCCGCCTAAACCAAACGAAGAACATTGAGCAAGAGGGAGATGATCTTGCTGCTCGCCTAAACCAAACAAAGAACATTGAGCAGGTGTGAGATGATCGTGTTGCTCATCTCCCCTAGGCTGAGATGGCTACGCAGGAAAGGGATGATGTGGCCACTCGCCTACGTCAAGCTTAAGTGGCCGTGCGGGAGAGGGATGATTTGGATGCCCAAGTGGAAGCCTTCAACAAAGAGAGAGATGAGTTGGCCACCCAGGTGGAGCTTGCTTTGAAGGAGCTAGATGATTTAGTTGCGAGCCATGACCGGATAAAGACGGAGCTTGAAGAGGCGATAGTGGCCAAGTCTGACTATGCCTCTCGCCTTGCTTCCCTAAAGGACGAGCGGCGAGAGCTACTTATAAACTGGGGCGTGGCGGAAGGCGTGAATGTAGAGGATGAAAAGGCTTTGACTGAGGTGAAGAAAAATCTCAAAAATAATGATAACGAGTATCTTAAACTTAGCTCGGTTGTCGATTCTACCAAAAGGAAAATCTCTATTTTTGAGAAACAAGTATCTGAGCTGACTCTCACCTTAGAGGAATCACAACAGGACCTCAACTAAGTTCTTCCTCAATTGGCCACCACTCCCAAAGTTCGGGTGCAGGCCTAGGGTATTGGTTTCAAACTTGGTGTGAAATAAATCTGAGAACTCCTTCTCGCCAACCCAGAGACGAACTTACAAACCTTGGATTGGAAGTCAACTTGTGCTAGCAAGGTTGCTTTGCATGTTTGTGACTCCTTGGGTCGGGCTGGAATGCCAGACGCTTTTCCTCGCCCCTCATAAGACTTGTCTATTTTGAAAGTTTGTGAGGGATTTGTTTAACTCTTGTAAGGCTTTGTATGCGATGAGACTTCCTGCTATTATTAATGATACTTTGCGACCACTTTATTGACACCATGTTTTCTTTTGAACTTTGTTTATTAGATAATAAGCACTCTTTGTTGTTTCTTGGTAATATGTGCATAGATATAGACATGATATTGTTCACACTTTAAGTACTAGGCGAAGCTATTCATACCTAGTGTTAGGCTAGCGGGTGAGTTCCTCGATCAAGTTGCCTTTTTGGCGAGAAGGTGTTAATCGCAAGATGCCACTATTGTTCTAACCTTGAATTATTAGGCTAGTGGGAGATCTCTCAACCACGACCCCTATTTTGGCAAGAAGGTGTTAACGGGAGATCCCTTGACCGTTTTAACCTTTAAGTTATTAGGCTAGTGAGAGATCCCTCGACCACATCACCATTTGGCGAGAAGGTGTTAATAGGAAATCCCACGACCACTTTAACCTTTAACTTATTAGGCTAGTGGGAGATCCCTCGACCACGTGACCTTTTGGCGAGAAGGTGTTAACGAGTGATCCCTCAACTGTTTTAACCCTTAAGTATTTAGGCTGGTAGGAGATCCCTGGTCGACATTACCTTTTTTGGCGAGAAGGTGTTAACGGGAGATCCCTCGACCGTTTTAACCTTTGAGTATTTTAGGCAAGTGAGAGATCCCTCGACCACGTCACCTTTTGGAGAGAAGGTGTTAACGGGAGATCTCTCGACCATTTTAACCTTTTAAGTATTTAGGCTGGTAGGAGATCCCTCGACCACATCACCTTTTTTGGTGAGAAGGTGTTAACGGTTGATCCCTCGACCGTTTTGACCTTTGAGTATTTTAGGCAAGTGGGAGATCCCTCGACCACGTCACCTTTTGGCGAGAAGGTGTTAACGGGAAATCCCTCAACCGTTTTAACCTCTAAGTATTTAGGCTAGTGGGAGATCTCTCGACCACGGCACCTTTTATGGCGAGAAGGTGTTAATGAGAAATCTCTCGACTACTTTAACCTTTAACTTATTAGGCTAGTGAGAGATCCCTTGACCACATGACCTTTTGGTGAGAAAATGTTAATGGGAGATCCCTCAACCGTTTTAACATTTAAGTATTTAGGCTGGTGGGAGATCCCTCGACCACCTCACCTTTTTTGGTGAGAAGGTGTTAACGGTTGATCCCTTGACCGTTTTAACCTTTGAGTATTTTAGGCAAGTGGGAGATCCCTCAACCATGTCACCTTTTGGCGAGAAGGTGGTAACAGAAGATCCCTAAACCGTTTTAACCTTTAAATATTTAGGCTAGTGGGAGATCCCTCGACCACGTCACCTTTTGGTGAGAAGGTGTTAACTGGAGATCTCTTGATCATTTTAACCTTTTAAGTATTTAGGTTGGTGGGTGATCCCTTGACCACATCATCATTTTTGGTGATAAGGTGTTAACGGTTGATCCCTCGACCGTTTTAAACTTTGAGTATTTTAGGCAAGTGGGAGATCCCTCAACCATGCCACCTTTTGGCGAGAAGGTGTTAACAGGAGATCCCTTGACCGTTTTAACCTTTAAGCATTTAGGCTAGTGGGAGATCCCTCGACCACGTCTCCTTTTGGCGAGAAGGTGTTAACGGGAGATCCCTCAACCATTTTAACCTCTAAGTATTTAGGCTAGTGGGAGATCCCTCGACCACATCACCTTTTATGGTGAGAAGGTGTTAATGAGAAATCTCTCGACTGCTTTAACCTTTAACTTATTAGGCTAGTGAGAGATCCCTCGACAACGTGACCTTTTGGCGAGAAAGTGTTAATGGGAGATCCCTCAACCGTTTTAATCTTTAAGTATTTAGGCTGGTGGGAGATCCCTCGACCACCTCACCTTTTTTGGTAAGAAGGTGTTAACAGGAGATCCCTCAACTGTTTTAACCTTTGAGTATTTTAAGCAAGTGGGAGATCCCTCGACCACGTCACCTTTTGGCGAGAAGGTATTAATGGGAGATCCCTCAACCGTTTTAACCTTTAAGTATTTAGGCTAGTGGGAGATCCTCGACCACGTCACCTTTTATGGCGAGAAGGTGTTAACAGGAGATCCCTCGACCGTTTTAATCTCTGAGTATTTTAGGCTAGTGGGAGATCTCTCAACCACGTCACTTTTTTTAGAGAAGGTTGTACTACCCGAGTCCTACTACGTAGGTCCTTATGTCCTTTTTATTAATTCTTTAAGTGAAATATTCTTTTATGCATTTTAAAATAAAGATTTTAACTATTTTATTTTAAGATGAGTATGCTTTATTTTAAAATATGATTTATTGAAATAAATCATGGGTATGATTTTTAAGACCATGAAATATTTTCCCTTAACCCCTTTAATTTTAGAAAAAATCTAATTGTAAGCGATTTTGCGCACTAATACGTGCACTCATTCAATATGATTGGTCAGAAAGTAGATTTTATTGAAAACAATACTAATTTGAATTTAGAATATGAAGGCAACAACATTAGTACGCAAATTAGTACGCAAACTTGCTTATACATAGCAAAACTCTTAATTTTATTCATTTAAGAAATAGCCCAATCTTTCCGTACCATTGGATTGGTCGGTGAAAAGTAACCTTGAGGTGGATGGATCTCTACCATCCAAATTATTTCCTTGTGTTGGAAGGAGGGAACGACTAAAATGTCATTTTCCCTCCTCCTAGGTTACGGTCAAAGCAACACAAAAGGAAAAAAAAATTAAAATCAATTTCCCTTTAGTCCCCCTTAACCTGTCGGCTACACTAAGGAAAAGAAAGAAAAGGTTTTCATCTTCTTCTCCAAGTAGCCCAGCTGGCACCAACACCTCTTTTCTTCTTCTTTCTTTTCATCTTAAAGAAAACAAGCTTCTTTATCTCCCTTAAGCTTGTGACTCCATAGCAAGGTAAGAGTACCCTCAACCTTCTCCCTTGTGTATTTCGAAAATTAGTCACGGTTTAATCAAGTGGGTTTTTCTTTTGTTGATTGTTGATGTTTCCATTTTGGTCTTCCAACCAAGGGTTCGTGTGCTCTCTATTTACCTAAGCCGAACTCACCTCTTATCTTCTCCATTTTCGTGTTTTGGGAAGGATTCACCAAAGGTAAAGATCCTAGCTTGACCCACTCAGTTTTAGTTGATTTTGGAGGCCAACTAAATTGTTTTAGCTTGCATTTTAATTATAGTTATTATCTATGTTGTCAATGGAAGTGAATGATCTGTTTTTGGCCCAAACAGAGTGTGCTGAAGCTGTTTTTGCTATGTATTTTCCTATCATTTGAAAATGGTATTTTGCTATTTAACTTGGCTAGTCATAAGTGATGTTAGTTGATGTTTTGATTTATATATATATATATATATGTAAATAAATATATATTTATTGATGCTGTGTGTGTTGTGTTGAGGTCTGGTTGGTGACTTGTTATTAGGATACTAGAGGATCGGTTTAAAGGGGTTGGCTTAGTTCCTTGTAATTTTATAGCTTGCTTCTAAAATGTATTGAATGAGTAAACTACATTCATGGGTGTTTAAAGTTTTCAAGTTTACTTAATGGGTTTAACCTAGTTGTTTTACGCTATGTTTAACCAAATAATTATGTTTTAACAAACTTTTCTTTGAGTCTAATTTCACCAGATTTATAGTATGAGTTGGTATTAGAAGTAGATGATTATTTGTGCAAGTTATACGATTGTGTGTGAGCTGTCCAGCAAGCTTAATCCCACGTACATACCCTGTTTTGATGACAAGTGAGCCCTTTCTAATAAGGAACATCTAGCTACTCTTAAGGGCACGTCTTTCTAAATTGATTAGCTTGTCTTTGATCCCAAATCTGTCCTAAGCCCCTTTATTAAGTAAATTTCCAGATTTGAGCCTTTATTTCCATTAATTCCAAAGTAAGCTTAAATCCAATAAAGTTTGTTAAGCCAATGAGTCCTCAACTACGTTTCCATTTAAAATACCCAAGTGGCCCTTTCATGGACAGTTAACATGCTTTAGTATTAATTATGTGATTCTTGTAAAGGTTAGACAAGAGGCTAGTTAATTAGGATAACTCTAAGTATAGAAGGGACGCTAGATTGTAATATTGTGGCTTTAAAGGGAGGGCTAAAGAATATTGTATGAGTATTAACACGTTTATGCTATTTATTGAAATAGGACGTATATTGATGTTGGAAGTATCGAGGAGCATAGAGGTAAGTAGCTATGCCCATGCTTCTTACACCAAGTTCTCTTTATGAAAGAATGTCTCTCTCTCTCTTTTCAAATGTTCTTCTAAAGAAAGAGTAAATGAATATAGTATGTACAAGCCCTTTTTTTATAGCCCCTGTTAAGCACCCTATCGATTTTAATTGTGTGTATGTGTATAAGGTAATGCATGCACGTAGGTTCTAAATCATGAGATTTTCATACACGCTCTCTCAAGGAACTTATTGATTATTCCTATATATAGTATAGCATGAAAATGTATCTTATTGATAAAAATGCATTTGCATTGGATTAAGAAAGATGATGAAAATGTTTTGATTGCAAAGGAAAGGAATGAACGTCTCATGCCCTATGCTGTAAGTGATGCTTTAAATGATGCGAAGAAATTGCTTTAAAATGTCCCTATGAACTTATGCTTTAAATAACGTGAAGAAAGTGTTTTAAAATGCCCCTATGAACTGATGCTGCAAATGACACGAAAAAAGTGTTTAAAATGTCCCTATAAACTGATGTTTTATGGATGCCATGAAAGATTATATTTAAGCTCAAGCTTTTAAATGACGTTTTTTCATGGATGAATTGTTAAATGAAAATGACTAAAAAGAAAGCACTGAAAGGACTGGAATGAATGAAAGAAAGAAAGGACTAAATGAATGAATGTTTTAATGTATGAAAATACGTAACGGCCATATGAATGAAAGGGTTCCAAAGAAATGGGCAGATTGCAATTCTGGGTAAGTAGTACTAGTAGTGCACCCAATGCTGCCCCCTGATTGAAAGGGATTCTCAACCTATGGCCACGGGCAGAATCCAAGTTCAAAAGAAGACTGCTAACCCTAACACACGGGGCGTAATAGCATGTACCGACCAAAAGAAAGTGAAACATGAAAGCATAGTCAATTATCAAAGATATTTATGCATGAAAGTGTTTATTCCTTAAAATGTTTATGAATGAAATCATTGTCAACTTGTCAAATGTTTGTGTGTGTATGTTTTCAAAAGAAAAAGAATAGATGCCTAGTATGTTGACTACATGGTGTACTACTTACAAAGTATTCAACTCACTTTTGTTTTAAATGTTTAAACGTCTAGGAAATGATGAAGAGGCTGGGGAGCAAGGCATTACTATCGAGGGAGAGTCAGACGCTTTGTGTTTTCCTTGTTGGTTTGACCTTACATGGATGATGGGTTATGTTTATGGATGCTGTTTTTATATTGGGATGGAGTCCCTTCCTAACTAGAATAATTATGTATTTATGAACACATTATGGACTTTGAGAGTCTCTTATGGATGAATGTTTGAATATGATGTTTATTAGGTGTTCCCCTTTGTTAAAATAGAAATTTAGAGTACACGTGTGTCATTTTCATGTTGATCGCATATTACAAGAAAAATAAAAAGAAAAGAAAGTAAAGGACATGTATGTTTGTAGCGATCCCGCCCTTTCTAGGGCGGGGTTGTTACAAATCTTGGTATCAGAGCAAAAGGTTATAAGGTCATGTAGACTTTAGGAATGAACTAAGCTGAAGTCTCTAAAGTATGCCGAGCTCCGCAGCTAGTTTAAAAGGAATTTTCTTATTGTGTATCATGAATTATGTCAGAATGATTGCAAGTCATGCATATTTGTTTCATATGAGTCCATTGCTATTGTTACTGTTATATGTGTTTTAGAATGGCATTGATAGACAATACTAAGAAAGGCAGATAGCAGGAGGTTCCTAGAGATACGAGGGACCTCATCAATGCAGTTGCATGCATGATAGAGACTGTTATTGATGGACAAAATGGACGCAAAGGCAAACCCAACATTCAACAACCTTCAAACTATTTGCTAGATAGCATCCACTGGTCTTTGATGGCAAGTGTAGCGAAGTAGATGCTAACAACTGGATCGAATGCCTAGAGAAGATCTTCCGCGTAGTCTTGTGTTCGAAACAAGAGAAGATGGAATTCACAGCTTACAACTTATTTGATGTGGCAAATGGGTGTTGGAAGTCTACTCATGGGCTTATTCCGCAAGAGTTAGAGGCAACTCCAATTTTTTTAGGCGATATTTAAAGAAGCTTTCACTTACCAGTTCTTGCCCTTATTTCCCCATCGTGCATTAGTATTAGCCGATTCGGTTGCTACCCACTCTTTTATATCCCGTAGGTTTGCATGTTTAAGTGAGAGGGCCCCCAAGTCCTTAGAGTGTGTGATGTTTGTTTCTACTCTACTTGGAGACTCCGTAAATTGTAGTTCCATATTGAAGGGATGCACGATAGAGATACAAGGTCGTCACCTCCTTGCCAATTTAATGCTATTCGACATGGAGGAGTTCGATGCTATTTTGGGCATAGACTAGCTGTCTAAAGAAGAGAGTGGTCTTTAGACCACCGGCTGAGACAGAGTTTCGCTTCTATGCTGGGGGCAAGCGCCCTAGGCCCAAGATGGTTGCCGCGTTAAAGGCCACCAAGATACTGAAGAAGGGTTCTGTGGGATTCTTGGCTAATTTGGTTGTCACGACCACATGAGCCTCAACTTCTAGATATCGAGGTAGTGAGAGAGTTCCCCGATGTCTCTTTGGATGAGCTATCTAGTTTACTTTCCGATAGAGAGATTGAGTTCTCAATAGATCTTATACTGGGAATGACGCCGATCTCTAAAACACCCTTTCAGATGGCACCTGTAAAGCTCAATAAGCTTAAGGATCAGCTGCAGGAGTTATTGGAGAAGGGCTTTGTAACACCCCGCACCCGGAAGGGTCGGAGAATTACTACCTGTCACTAACAACCCTGTCTCTCCAAGCACTTAAAACTCAAAGGACTTCATGATTAGCACACAGCTCATATTTTCCAAATAACCATAATAAAACTCCATAAGTCAACATTACAAAACATAAACCAAAGGGGGTACACAATCTCCCAATAACCTCAAAAATATAACAATACATCTTTAGGTCTCAATAGGTCCAAACAACATAAAGTACTTCAAATACTCAAGTTAAATCCATCTACTAACAATGGTACACTAAAGTACCCAATCCTTCTATCCATATATAGCCAGCTTCAATTCTATTCCTGACCCCCGGCTGGGAAATCAATATCATCTGAAAATATATGAAGATAAGGGTGGTGAGGTATCAACAACTCAGTAAGCAGAGAACATATACTAGTATGTAAACATGAGCCTTTTCAGAAAGTTCAGTATGCAGAAACAAAAACATTTTATTTTTATATGCAGATCTCATAAAAACATGTTATCAGAAAATCAGAGCGACTTTTCAATCTTTTCATACTCAAAATTAACAATTCATTAAGAATCCATTTCATATTCAAAAACGCTTTGGCATAACATAACTGAACATCTTCATCTTATCATATCATATCATATACCATGTTTAACCCCCGTGGTAGGGTTGTGCTATCCCCGGTGGCCAAACCAGGCAGTATCATGTGGTGAACTTCTTATTTTTCAATCTCGGAGCTCCGAGTGTGCACACAGGAAAGAACACGTAAAAAGACCACTTTGTTTCCAAAGTGGGTGCAGTCATATCATATCATGGTGGTACCAACCATATCACGTGAACAGTATCATCATATCAGAACCATATTCAGAACAGATAAGTATGCCAAAGTTTTATCATATCCATATCATATCAAAACACGTGCAAAACATATTCATATAATTTCTATTTGATCACAAACAGATCCAAATCATTTCATATCACATGCATAAAAATTTCAATGATATCATATTCGCCCTTTTGCATATTTCAGAAACATGTCAAATATTGTTCATGTTTACACATTTCATGTCAAAAACATTTCTTTTCTCTTTCATACGTATCTGATGAGGGAATGCAAAACATATACTGAGGTTGTTTTTCACTTTTTCTTTTCAAAACAACATGCAAATCCAGCATAGGAACCCCTCTTACCTGGACTTCTTAGCTTTTTTTTTTTAAATTTCCTCAACAATGCCGAACAAAATTAATCGTCACCTATAAGATAATCACGTAAATTTCCAAAAGTCTCCAATCAATCTCGTATTTCGATATTCAAGCCTACAACTTCTAAAATAGTCCATTTTTAATTCCTCAAATTCAAAATTCTCAAAATACCAACATCACTTTCTAAACCCATCAATATCCAACTTCGACTAAACATTTAATTCTAACTTATTTACGAAAGAGATCTTACTATAATTTATAATACAAAGTAACATAACTATAATATATTCATTTTAGTTAGAAATTTATACTTTTGTTTAAATAATAATAAAACAAAGATATTATTTTTTTAAAGGATAATTTAAAAGAGTATTTTAAAATATTCTTTTTAAGTGTTACTTATCATTCTAATTACTAACTATTCCAATAAAATATTAGCCCTTTAAAAAAATATACCCATTTAACAAAATAAATCCATGCATCTATGCCTAATTAAAACATACTTTACAACCCACGCAATATACTCATGATTTCAAATCTGAAGTACATAACATAAACTTAATTAAGCTAACACCCTAAACACTAACCTTGAAGGTGTACTATAAGTGGACGGAAAAATAAAAACAAAACGATATTATTCCCTGTTATTAAGTTAACATAATTTACATATACATCCGCATATATATATACATATATATTTATATAATTACGCCAGAAAATTGATTACATCCGCATATATATACATATACATATATATATATATATTTACACCAGAAAAAAAAAGATTTACGTATATATATATATCTCCGCATATAATGTATATGCATGCACACAGAAAAATACTTCACACCGTGCGGTGGAGGCACTTACGGAGAGGTGGGGAAGCACGACAGCGTGGAGCTGGGGCTGGCTACGGCGGATGAGGGTGGTGCTTGGTCACTAGCTGCTAAAGCAAGAGAAAGAAATGAGAGAGAGAGACACACGGTGAGAGGACGGGGAGAGACCGAGAGAAGAGGAACTCCAACCGGAAAAAATATGGCGTGAGCTTACCGAGGCTAGAGGCGGCGTGCGGTGGTCTGGGATGATAGGAAGTCCTCGCCGGCAGTTTCTGTGGAGGCACAACACGGCGGAGTTCACGATCTGAGATAATGGCCCGATCTGCCACAACGGTAGCATAGTCCCGCTTCCTTCCTGCATACTCCAGTATGTACTCGGTTGCAAGTTCTACATTGATATGCTTGTTGGGTGCCCTGAACCACCCTTTTTCTCGAGCTACTACCTTCATTTCTCTTTTTCCACGATCCTTGGTCCATACCAGAATGAGGCCCCGAAGAAATAGTCCTCTTCTTCTGATCGTGCAATGCAGCGCTCCTTTGAAGGCTTCGCTCAAGAACTGTGGCCTTATCTACCAATTCCGAGAACTCTGGAAGCCCACTACTCGTTCATAAAGTTTTTCATTTAGCCCCTGTTCGAATTTACGCGCTTTCTTTTCTTCGTCAGGAATCAGATACGCAGCAAAACGGGATAATTCAATGAATCTAGCTGCATATTGGTGCACCGTCATGGATCCCTGCACCAGAGTGGCAAATTCCATTGCCTTGTCCTCTCGAGCCGAGCTTGGGAAAAATCGCTCAAGAAAAATTTGCTTAAAATGTGGCCAACTGACTATTTCTGTTCCCCCTGCTTCTCGGATAGTTCTTTCTGAGATCCACCATCTTTTTGCCTCACCGGTCAGTTTGAAAGTTGCATATGCCACCTTTTGTTCATCTGTGCAGGTTAACACCCGCAATATCTCTTCAATATCTTGCACCCAATCTTCAGCTAAGGTGGGTTCGCCTTTGCCATCAAATGAAGGGGGTGCATCCGATTGAACTGTTCTATGCTACCACCTCCTTCATTAAAGTTGCGTTGGCGACCTACGGGATTTTGCGCGAGATCGTCTATTAACTGATGAGCTGCTGCTCATAGTACTTCAGAAGCACTCGGGTTTGCTCCCCTTTCGTTCTCGTTCACGTTCAAGTCCGACATACTTCGTTCTCGACGACGAGGTGGCATCCTGCAATAAAGAGAAAATAAGTACGCGCAACAGTAGTAATGATTAAACTCCAAAGTCTAAAACTTTAACGCCATCAAATCTATTTAATAAAGAGTCTCCAAAATCAAACCAAACCACAAACAACATGAATTCAACTCATAGACCTAGAAAATCATACACATCAAAGTCATTCCTAAAGTTTGTAAAATTTAAGACCTCGAATACCTATGGTATTCTTCCTCATAGCCCACTCCACTATCACATCCAATCTGAAAATGATTTCTTAAAGCCTATCTATACTCCATGATCTTACACTCTATAGTCTACAGAACCTCAAACCTGGCTCTGATACCAACTGTAACGCCCCGCACCCGGAAGGGTCGGAGAATTACTACCTATCACTAACAACCCTGTCTCTCCAAGCACTTAAAACTCCAAGGACAGAATGATTAGCACACAACTCATGTTTTCCAAATAACCATAATAAAACTCCATAAGTCAACATTACAAAACATAAACCAAAAGGGGTACACAATCTCCCAATAACCAAAAAAATATAACAATACATCTTTAGGTCTCAATAGGTCCAAACAACATAATGTACTTCGAATACTCAAGTTAAATCCATCTACTAACAATGGTACTCTAAAGTACCCAATCCTTCCATCCATATCTAGCCAGCTTCAATTCTATTCCAGACCCCCGGCTGGGAAATCAATATCATCTGAAAATATATGAAGATAAGGGGGGTGAGTTATCAACAACTCAGTAAGCAGAGAACATATACTAGTATGTAAACATGAGCCTTTTCAGAAAGTTCAGTATGCAGAAACAAAAACATTTTATTTTTATATGCAGATCTCATAAAAACATGTTATCAGAAAATCAGAGCGACTTTTCAATCTTTTCATACTCAAAATCAACAATTCATATTTAAGAATCTATTTCATATTCAAAAACGTTTTGAAATAACATAACTGAACATCTTCATCTTATCATATCATATCATATACCATGTTTAACCCCCGTGGTAGGGTTGTGCTATCTCCGGTGGCCAAACCAGGCAGTATCATGTGGTGAACTTCCTCTTTTTCAATCTCGGAGCCCCGAGTGTGCACACAGGAAAGAACACGTAAAAAGACCACTTTGTTTCCAAAGTGGGTGCACTCATATCATATCATGGTGGCACCAACCATATCACGTGAACACTATCATCATATCAGAACCATATTCAGAACAGATAAGTATGCCAAAGTTTTATCATATCCATATCATATCAAAACACGTGCAAAACATATTCATATCATTTCTATTTGATCACAAACAGATCCAAATCATTTCATATCACATGCATAAAAATTTCAATGATATCATATTCGCCCTTTTGCATATTTCAAAAACATGTCAAATATTGCTCATGTCTACACATTTCTTTTCTCTTTCATACGTATCTCATGAGGGAATGCAAAACATATACTGAGGTTGTTTTTCACTTTTTCTTTTCAACACAACATGCACATTTTTACAAACCAACCTCAGTTCATTTCTTTTTATGCAAATCCAGCATAGGAACCCCGCTTACCTGGACTTCTTAGCTTTTTTTTTTTAAATTTCCTCAACAATGCCGAACAAAATTAATCGTCACCTATAAGATAATCACGTAAATTTCCATAAGTCTCCAATCAATCTCGTATTTCGATATTCAAGCCTACAACTTCTAAAATAGTCCATTTTTAATTCCTCAAATTCAAAATTCTCAAAATACTAGCATCACTTTCTAAACCCATCAATATCCAACTTCGACTAAACATTTAATTCTAACTTATTTACGAAAGAGATCTTACTATAATTTATAATACAAAGTAACATAACTATAATAAATTCATTTTAGTTAGAAATTTATACTTTTGTTTAAATAATAATAAAACAAAGATATTATTTTTTTTAAAGGATAATTTAAAAGAGTATTTTAAAATATTCTTTTTAAGTGTTACTTATCATTCTAATTACTAACTATTCCAATAAAATATTAGCCCTTTAAAAAAATATACCCATTTAACAAAATAAATCCATGCGTCTACGCCTAATTAAAACATACTTTACAACCCACGCAATATACTCATGATTTCAAATCTGAAGTACATAACATAAACTTAATTAAGCTAACACCCTAAACACTAACCTTGAAGGCGTACTATAAGAGGACAGAAAAATAAAAACAAAACGATATTATTCCCTGTTATTAAGTTAACATAATTTACATATACATGCGCATATATATATACATATATATTTATATAATTACGCCAGAAAATTGATTACATCCGCATATATATACATATACATATATATATATATTTACACCAGAAAAAAAAAGATTTACGTATATATATCTCCGCATATAATGTATATGCATGCACACAGAAAACTACTTCACACCGTGCGGTGGAGGCACTTACGGAGAGGTGGGGAAGCACGACGGCGTGGAGCTGGGGCTGGCTACGACGGATGAGGGTGGTGCTTGGTCACTAGCTGCTAGAGCAAGAGAAAGAAATGAGAGAGAGAGACACACGGTGAGAGGAAGGGGAGAGACTGAGAGAAGAGGAACTCCAACCGGAAAAAATATGGTGTGAGCTTACCGAGGCTAGAGGCGGCGTGCGGTGGTCTGGGATGATAGGAAGTCCTTGCCGACTGTTTCTATGGAGGCACAACACGACGGAGTTCACGATGGAGGGAGATCGCAGCAGCTCGGATGATGCTCTATTTTTGACAACAAAAATAGAGTATTTCGGGGCTTGAAACCGGGGCTACGTGCGTTGGGTGGCAGCACCGTGAGACTGAGGTGGCGTGCGGCTGGGGTGATGGACTCCGAATGAACTAGGTACCGGCGTGGGTTTCATTTGGTGTGGCTGCAGAACGTGTCTCGGCTAGAAGGTGGCAGTTCACTGGTTTGGAGCTTACGGGGGAGTGATGGCTGGTGCGCGTGATGCGGTCTGGCTGAGGTTCACGGTGAGAGGTGGAGACATAGATAGTTGAGCAGCTGCGAGCATGAAGATAATGTAGCGGCACTGAAACTAGGTCAAGAAGGATAACATATATAAGTAAGCTAAAAGAAGTAAAGAGAAAAACCTAGAGAGAAGTGGGCTGAACGGCATGCATGAAAAAGGAAGGTGGACGGGATTCTACACGACGTCAAAACTGGAGGTGTTTCACGGGCCTAGGCCTGAAAATGGGCTGGGTCTTACAGGCTTTATTCACCCTAGCATGCCACCATGGGGAGCATCAGTCCTCTTTGTGAAGAAGAAAGACGGATCATTGCGCATTTGCATCGATTATAGAGAACTGAACGGGGTGACCGTTACGAATCAATATTTAAGTTAAATACTACGTTGGTCCATACGTTATTTTTATTAATTCTTTAAATGAAATACTCTTTTATGCATTTTAAAATAAAGATTTTAATTATTTTATTTTAAGATGAGTATGTTTTATTTTAAGATATGATTTATTAAAATAAATCAAGGGTATGATTTTTAAGACTTTGAAATATTTTCCCTTATGCTCTTTATTTTATTTATTTAAGAAATGACCCAATCTTTCCCTACCATTGGATTGGTAGGTGAAAGGTAACCTTGAGGTGGATGGATCTCCACCATCCAAATTGTTTCCTTGTGTTGGAAGGAGGGAACAAAGTCTAAAATAACCTTTTCCCTCCTCCAAGTTTACGGCCAAAGCAACACAAAGCGAAAAACAAAATTAAAATGAATTTCCCTTTAGTCCCCCTTAACCCGTCGGCTACACTTAGGAAAAGAAAGAAAAAGTTTTCATCTTCTGCTCCAAGTTGCCCAGCCGACTCCAACACCTCTCTTCTTCTCCTCCTCTCTTTTCATCTTCAAGAAAACAAGCTCCTTTATCTCCCTCAAGCTTGTGACTCCATAGCAAGGTAAGAGTACCCTTAACCTTCTCCCTTGTGTACTTTGAAACTTAGCCATGGTTTAATCAAGTGGATTTTGCATTTGTTGATTGTTGATGTTTCGGTTTTGGACTTCCAGCGAAGGGTTCGTGTGCTCTCTATTTCCCTAAGCCGAACCCACCTGTTCTCTTCTCCATTTTCATGTTTTGAGAAGGATTCACCAAAAGTTAAAACCCTAGCCTGACCCACTCGGTTTTAGTTGATTTTGGAGGTCAATTATATTGTTTTAGCTTGTATTTTAATTATAGTTATTATCTATGTCTCAACAAAAGTGAATGCTCTGTTTTTGGCCCAAACCAAGTATGTTGAAGTTGTTTTTGCTATGTATTTTCCTATCATTCGAAAATGGTATTTTGCTATTTAACTTACTTAGTCGTAAGTGATGTTAGTTGATCTTTTGATATATATATATATATATATATATATATATATATATGTTGATGCTGTGTGTAATGTGTTGAGGTCTGGTTGGTGACTTGTTATTAGGATACTAGAGGATCGGTTTAAAGGGGTTGGCTTAGTTCCTTGTAATTTTATAGCTTGCTTCTAAAATGTATTAAATAAGTAAACTATATTCTTGGGTGTCTAAGGTTTTCAAGTTTACTTAATGGGTTTAACCTAGTTGTTTTATGGTCTGTTTAACCAAATAATTATGTTTTAACAAACTTTTCTTTTATTGTAATGTCACTAGATTTATAGTATGAGTTGGTATTAGAAGTAGATGATTATTTGGGCATGTTATACTATTGTCTGTGAGCTATCCAGCAAGCCTAACTGAAGTAGAAGGGACTGGAATGAATGAAAGAAAAAAAAGACTGAATGAAGGAATGTTTAATGTATGAAAAGACGTAACGGCCATATGAATGAAAGGGTACCAAAGGAATGGGCAGATTGTAATGCCGGTAAGTAGTATTGGTAGTGCACCCAGTGCTACCCGCTGATTGAAAAGGATTCCCAACCTGTGGCGATAGGCAAAATCCAGGTCCATAGGAAGACCACTAACCCTAACACACAGGGTGTAACAATGTGTACCGACAAAGAAAATGAAACATGAAAGCATAGTTAATTCTCAAAGATATTTATGCATGCAAGTACTGTTTATTCCTTAAAATGTTTATGCATGAAAGCATTTTCAATTTGTCAAATGGTTATGTATGCATGTTTCCAATAGAAAAAGAAAAAGAATAGATGCCTAGTATGTTCACTGCATGGTGTACTACTTACTCACTATTCGACTCACTTTTGGTTTAAATGTTTTAAATGTCCACGAAATGACAGAGGTTGGAGAGCAAGGCATTACTATAGAGGGAGAGGCAGACGCTTAGTGTCTTCCCTGTTGGTTTGACCTTACATGGATGATGGGTTATGTTTATAGATGTTGTTTTTATATTGGGATGGAGTCCCTTCCTAACTAGAACAGTTATGTATTTATGAACGCATGATGGACTCTGAGAGTCTCTTATGGATGAATGTTTGAATAAGAAGTCTATCAGGTGTTCTCCTTTGTTAAAATAGAAATTTAGAGTACACGTGTGTCATGTTCATGTTGATTGCATATTACAAAAAAAAAAAAAAAGAAGAAGAAAAGAAACTAAAGGATAGGTATGTAAGTAGCGATCCCGCCCTTTCTGGGGCGGGGTTGTTACAAATCTTGATATCAGAGCAAAAGGTTATAAGGTCCTATAGACTTTAGGGATTAACTAAGCTGAAGTCCTCTCTCTAAAGTATGCCAAGCTCTGCAGCAAGTTTAAAAGGTTTTTTTCTTATTGTGTATCATGAATTATGTTAGAATGATTGCAAGTCATGCATATTTGTTTCATATGAGTCCATTGCTGTTGTTACTGTTATACGTGTTTTAGTATGACACCAATAGACAATACTAAGAAAGGAAGATGTTGGGGGCAACCCATTCCCATAGTGTAGAGAATCAGCAGGAGGTTCCTAGAGATACAAGGGACCTAACCAATGTAGTTGCCTGCTTGATAGAGACCGTTATAGATGGTTAAACTGAGACGCAAAGGCAAACCCAACATTCAACAAGCTTCGAACTATTTGGTAGAGAGCACCGTCTAGTGTTTGTTGGTAAGTGTAGCGAAGTAGATGCTGACAACTGGAGCGAATGGCTAGAGAAGATCTTCTGCATAGTCTTGTGTCCTAAACAAGAGAAGATGGAATTCACTGCTTACAACTTATTTGACGTGGCAAACGGGTGTTTTTTTTTTTATTTTTTATAAAAGAGTTAGAGCCCCCTGTCCACGAGGAGCCCCTCCCTAATTTTATTTATAGCCATCACATATGGCAGAGGAAAACCATGGTTACATTCAATGACTCCAAGTATAAAAATTCAGAGTCCTAATAAATCCATAACAACAATCAAATTCTAACCCAAAGACTATACCCAAATAAAAATCAAAACAAAATAGCCCTGCAAAAAAATTGTTAATACACATAAAAATAAAACTTAACTTTAATCAAATTAAAATTTAAAACTGACCACCAGAAACATTTTTGATCACCATATCTTCAAGAAATCTTCTGCACCATCCTAAAATGCCAAATAATCCGAGAGCCCATACCCAACGATGAGAGCAAAAAGACCGAGCACCTGTACAAAAAGTTAGTACCCATATATATAAAAACACATAAACTTTAAACCAACCCAGATCACCAGAAACGTTATCTTCCGCCATATCTTCCTGAACCTCTACATCTAATCATGGGAAGACCCCATTTATCAATCCTCAATAAACCCCACAGATAAGAATGAGTTTTGACATCTGAGACCATTCTGAATCACCTCTCCTTGCACCCCTTCTTGCTAACCAATCCACAGGCGCATTCCCTTCCCTATATATATGAGATACTGTGTAATCCATATTTGGAAGCAAATTTTGTAGCTCATCCCAATATTCTTGTAGATACCCAATGTCAAAACTTTACATTGCAACCAATACAGGATTACCTTTGAATCAATCTCTATGTCTACCGCCCCGAAAGTTCTTTTTTTACATTGTTTTACACCTTCCAACAGAGCCCTCAACTTAGCACGTGAACTTGATCCATACCCAATATTCATAGAAAATGCAAAAAGTAGAGTACCTCGCCTATCTCGAACTACCCCTCCTACTCCTGCTGCAGCAGAGCCAAAGAAATATTCATCCAAACTTGAGTTGTATCCGACGATGCAACAGGCTCCATCAATGAAATAATTTGAAGTTTCATCTTACCAACCAGCTTTTTTAACCTCCCTTTCGAAGTACGTAGACCTCGGATATTCCATATCAATATTGGCCTGATCTAGCTAACACCCAAGATGATCTCTGTACTTTATCAAAAAAATTTCAAGTACCTTTTTTTCTTTTTGTTTCCTCCTCATCATTCTCAAAGGCATATAGTCTTTTCGAGAATAAAAAATTTTGACCTCTCGCTCTTGATCAAGTTTAGAAACCGAATCCTCCAAAGTGAATAATTCCTCTTCAGGCACTCGTAGAGCATCATCATCATCCGATAGCAAACTAGACTGTTCCATGTCCTCCTGCATATTTACAACCCTTTCCACAGAACTTTCCCCCTCTTTTGACACACCTTTGCCCTTCAATATCTCAGTCTTATTAGTATCCTCCACCCCTTTAGACTCACTCTCATACCGAATCATACCCATGTCCCAGTATTCTGCAAGAGTTAAGCAAGGCAACTCCAATATTGTAGGCGATAATTAAAGAGGCTTTCACTGACCCGTTCTTCCCCTTATTTTCCCATCGTGTATTAGAATTGGGAAATTCTATTGCTACCGACTCTTTTATATCCCGTAAGTTTGCATGTTTAAGTGAGAGGAGCCCCGAGTCCTTAGAGTGTGTGATATATGTTTCTACTCCACTTGGAGACTCCGTAAATTGTAGTTCGATATTGAAGGGATGCGCGACAGGGATACAAGGTATTTAATCTTATTTGACATGGTGGAGTTCGATGCCATTTTGGGCATGGACTGGCTGTCTAAGCACCATGCCTGTATGGAGTGCTTTGAGAAGAGAGTGGTCTTTAGACCACCAACTGAGACAAAGTTATGCTTCTGTGTAGTGGGTAAGCGCCCTAGGCCCAAGATGGTTTCCGCGCTAAACGCCACCGAGATACCGAAGAAGGGTTCTATGGGATTTTGGCTAATTTGGTTGTCTCAACCACATGAGCCTCAGCTTCTTGATATCGAGGTAGTGAGAGAGTTCCCCGATGTCTTTCTGGATGAGATACCTAGTTTACTTCCGGATAGAGATTGAGTTCTCAATAGATCTTATACTGGGAATGACGTCGATCTCCAAAACACCCTATCAAATGGAACCTGTAGAGCTCAAGAAGCTTAGGGATCAGCTATAGGAGTTATTGGAGAAGGGCTTTATTCACCCTAGCGTGTCACCATGGGGAGCACCAGTCCTCTTTGTGAAGAAGAAAGACGGATCGTTGCGCCTTTGCATCTATTATAGAGAACTGAACGGGGTGATCGTTCAAAATCGTTATGCATTGCCTCTGATCGATGATCTATTCGATCAACTTCAAGGAGCATAGGTATTCTCGAAGATCGATCTTCATTCAGTGTACCACCAGTTGAAGATTAAGGTAGAAGATGCTCCTAAGTCTGCTTTCAGGACAAGGTATGGACTAATGTCCTTCAGATTGACTAAAGCTCTAGTGGCTTTTATGGATTTAATGAATGGTATATTCCAGGAGTACGTTGACCAGTTTGTTATCGTATTTATTGACGATATCTTGGTTTATTCTAAGAGCTTGGGGGAGCATGCAAATCACCTGGAAGTGGTCCTACAAATTTTAAGGGAGAAGAAGCTATATGCCAAACTGACTAAGTGCGAGTTTTGGCTACAAAAGGTTTCTTTCCTAGGCCACAAAGTGTCAAAGATGAGATTTCTATGGATCCTTCGACGGTTGAGGCAATTGTAGAATGGCCTAGACCTAAGACGGTCCAAGAGATTCAGAGCTTCTCGGGTCTTGCAGGGTATTAACGGAAAATTTTTGAAGGGTTTACCTACATCGTAGTCACCATGACAAAGCTCATCAGGCAAGAGGAGAAATTTATATGGACTGAGTAGTGTGAGAAAAGTTTCTAGGAATTGAAAGAGAAGCTTGTGATGGCAGAGGTTTATTCTCTTGGACATGGAGAAGCTTGGAGTGGAGATGGTGAGGGATTTAAAGACAAGGTTTAAGTACCCTGGTTCTTAGTTTGATAGTATTGGACCAGATTAAGGCAACTCAGAGTGAAGATGTTAGCCTCCAGTAGATCAAGAAAGAGGTTTCAGAAGGGAAGTAGCTCGACTTTATGGTTTTGGAAGATGGGTCCCTGCGGTTCAAGGGGAGACTTTGTGTATCACTGAGAAAGAATTATGGGATCTACTACTGAGGGAGACGCACAGATCTTTACACACAGTGCATCCGGGTAGCATCAAGATGTATCGAGACCTAAGACAACACTATTGGTGGAGCGGAATGAAAAGGGAGGTATCTAATTTAGTAGCTCATTGTCTGACGCGCCCGATGGTCAAGGATGAGCATCAAAGGCCTTCAGGAACACTGTAACCAGTACTGATCCTAGTTTTGCCATGGGACAAGATTAGTGTGGACTTCGCGACAGGATTTCCTAAAGGCCCGGGCAGACAAGACTCAACTGGGTGATCGTCGATATGTTGTCCAAGACTGCTCACTTCATCCTATTCTAATCACCTATTCGATGAGCAAATTAGCATAATTGTAGGTCCGAGAGATAGACTAAATGGGGATTCCATCCAAGATTGTGTCGAATCGGGATTCGAAGTTCACATAAGCGTTTTGGAGGTTTTAGAAAAATTCTAAGGGTAGCTCCTATGAAAGGGGTGATGAGGTTTGGAAAGAAGGGCAAGCTAACTCCCAGATTTATTGGCCCATTTAAGATTCTGGAAAGAATAGGAGCAGTGGCTTAGAGACTTGCACCGCCTCCACAATTTTCAACCATGCACGATGTATTTCACATCACATTGCTTCGAAAGTATGTGCATGATCCCTCCCATGTGATCGGGTACGCTTAGAAAGTTTCTTTATTATCTCCTCCATTTATGCAAGTCTTTCCTCCATATTTTGTGAAGTTTCTCCCTGATCTCTATTTGCCTGAGATCAAGTGGTGATGGGCATGGGCATATGAAAAGCACGCTAAATGTGAGACAAAAATTATCCTGCAGACAGCGAGAAGGAGTTAATGGGGGATCACCTCGACCGTTTTACCTTGTAAATAGGAGGCTAGTGGGAGATCACCTCAACTACGTCACCTTTGGCGAGGAGTTAACGGGAGATCACCTCGACCGTTTTACCTTGTAAATATGAGGCTCATGGGAGATCACCTCAACCACGTCACATTTGGCGAGAAGGAGTTAACGGGAGATCACCTTGGCCATTTTACCTTATAAATTTGAGGCTAGTGGGATATCCTTCGACCACGTCACCTTTGGCGAGCTAGAGATCGATTGTACCAACAAAAACAAACATGTTAGGTTAAATAATCCAAATCACAAGTTTGAAGTTCCAAAACTTGGTCCATCTCGCTTGAGTGGTGAAGGCTGGTGATATATGGGCAACATACGTTGGTGAGGAGCACCCTGTGCACAACCTGCACAATACTTTCCATGGAGACCTTGGTGTGGTTGCATGGTGGAGATGTCAGTTTTGTTGCTTGCCGAGAGGCGTTGGTTTGCTTACTTGTCTAAGGTGTTGGTCTTGTTGCTTGCCGAGGGGTGCAAGTCCTCTTTTAGTTGCTAAGTGGGTCATGGGGTTCTTTGACCTCCATGCCCTCCTCGATAGTTGAGTGAGCCATGGGGTTCTTTGACCTCCATGGCCTTCTTGATTGCTGAGTTGGTTGTGGGGGTTCTTTGACCTCCACACCCTTTTTAATTGTGCGGCGTCCTGAGATATTTTCACTAAAACAAAATAGGTAAGTTTAATACAATTTCTAAGTTTGAGATTTGTGAACCTGAGTCATCCTGCTAAAATGTGGCCATCATGTTTTTGTAACGATGAGGACATGGGATGCCCGTGATACCAAACGGTCAAAGTAATTTGTCCCAATTGAGATCATTTGCTGCTGAATGATTTTTGCATGGAAAAATTGCGTATCCTTGAGCGCTTTTGTAGCAATGAAAATTCTTTGTCTTTGGCGAGCTCAATTTCCAGTCAACTAGCTTGACTTTCTTTCTTCTTCTTCTTCTTTCTTTCTTTTTTTTTTTTTTTTTTTTTTGGATTGTCACTAAGTAGTATTCATGTGAATGGCGTGGAAAATATTGTGTATGGCGAGAGACACTTTATGCAGTGTGTAACTGGCGAGGAGTATCCCCTTGGTTAAGCAATTGGCGAGTAGCACCTCCCGTTGAGAAACCATGCATGGGCTGAATTAGTCCCTGTGGCGAAGGACTTTGCTTGGCGAGGGAAGCTCTAGCTATGCGGTGAGTAAGTGGTGAGAAGTATCCCATAAATGTGCAATTGGAGAGCAACATCTTGTGGCGAGGAACCGTGTATGAAAGTAACTCTTAGTGGCAAGAACTGATGGTGAGAATCTTTTGTGGCGAGCACTGGTACTGCATGTGGTGAGGAGGTTTCCATGCAGTTTTGTGGCGAGCAGCACTGACACACTTTGATGTTTCAGTGGTGATCTTGTGAGTGTAGAATTCACATCGCGCAAGGGTGTGGCAAGCATGATATATATATATATATATATATATCTGTTTATTTTTTGGAGACGATCTCACGAACCAAGGAATCTGAATTTTTATAGACGATGTAATTTGAATTTTAATAGACGATCCTGTGAGTCGGAGACTATCCTTCTCTCAATTCCGGTATAGAGAAAAAGTCGATCCCACAAGCGGTGCCAACTGTTATGGACGTGTTTCAACACCGCTACCTCTCGATCACCTGCAACCAAAGATTAGATGGCTTCGAGGTTTGATGGGAAGCCTCCGATGCTTAAGTCAGTAACAATATCAGAATAATAATAATCTCCAAGAATCCGATCCCTTTTACGTACCTGGATTCTCCACTTTATAGAGCTTCCGAACTATTTTGTTGCTTAAGTGATAATAGATATATCTATTTATTCAAATTCAAACTTGGGGATGAGGGTTCATGCTTTAACGGAATGTTACAATAACTACTCTTATCCTTTATCATTGCTAGGTGGTTATTTAGTCGGCAATGAGAAGTGGGTTGGGCCCTTCCCGGATTTAATGGGCCTCTTTGGTATTGGGACTCAAATTATGAATAGGTGAAGACCCAGGCCCTTACTGTATTGGCGAGAGGAATGTCCTCTCCAGTCATTGGTTATTTATTTTTATCGGATTTTGCTAGAAAAATCTGCTAATAACACTTGCATATTTTCCATGTTGTTTACATTATTGTACTTACTAAACATATTACACTGAAATAAGTATACTTGTATTGACAACAACTATAACACTTGACCTAATATCAGTAGAATATGGATAATTTTATTTGGCCTAAATTACGTTTAATGACAATGCATAACTGAATGCATAAACTAAAATTAGAAGATAAACTAAAAAACGTTCTTCAAACTTTTTGGTTCAAAAAAGGAGCTCGAGTCGAGTCAAGTTGACCCAAGTCGAGCTGGAGTTGTTTATTTTTTAAGTTTTGAATAAAATTTAATAATTAAGAAAATAGATAAATAAAGATATAAATCTAATGAAATTTTTACAACTAACAAACAGACTCTTTATTGAATTAAAAAATTCTAAAAGTTTATAAATCATTAATATGAACTAGTTGATATTTACTCATAAAAATTTTCTTTTCTTCTTTCTTCTTTCTTCTTTTCTTCTTCTTCTTGTTGCGAATCTGTGGCCTCCCCTGCGTCGCCGCCCCTCGCAGCCAACCAACTTGAGCCACGCATCCAGCACTGCGACGCCTCTCCACCCCGGCTTCTTCCACCATCTCTCTTCTCCCCTGCCCATGAGCCACGTGTCCACTGTCTCCTTCATTTCGTCTGCAGCCAAAGCTTTTCTTAGCCATGGTAGCTCGCCGCTGCACATGGTTTGTCGTGGGATTCCACGTTGTGACCCATGGCTCACCTCGCACCGCCTCGTTTCATCAATCGCAGCTAGCACTGTGATGGCCGAAGGCCTCTCTTTAGCCAATAATAGGCCTCATTCCATCCCCCTCAAACTATTCCTCAATCCATTCTCCTTCCTCTCTAGTCAAGCCATAGTCTATATCCCTCATTTCGGTCATTGTCTAGAAATAGTTAGGAGTGTTTTTCCGCAAGCACCGCTGTGCTCCACTGCTCTTAGCTGCCTCCTCAAGGCTACGCAACCATCCCCAAGTCCCTAGAGTCCCTTTCCTGTCATTCGTATCCCATAAAACACCCAATCCGTAGGTTGAAGCCGACCCTCTCCTTTACTCTGCCTCGCTCTGCCACACCCCGCCATAGCGAACCTCTCCACCACCATCTTGTAACCAGAACCGAAATTTCCTTGTGAAAAACCGCAAAAACACCATTGTTCTGCCCCTGCTCCGCCTCTGCCCACTGCCACTTTGGTGACACCTTACGACATGAGCCTTTGATATTACACGGGACCAGTTGACCAAACGCACGATCTTTCAGAAATTTGTTGATCGCGTCGTAAGTAATCTTCCAATGTGACTTTCGAGTTTAAAATAATATTTTTACACTAACACTTTTTTGCAGTCTGGTTGTGTTGAACTAGGCCTTGGGTCTAGTGGAGCGTTGGGAATAAAATTGTAGTTGGGATGGAATTGTGTTGGAAATGGAGGTTGGGAATACGCGTGTAGTTGTTTGTGAAACTGTGACTTGTGATACTTTATGTTGCTGTGCTGTCTGATGAGTGACCTAACATGTCATCCAATATATTGTTTATCATGCATTTGAGCATTTTATGTTACTGCTAATCTGAATTGTTTGTATTACTGTGCTATGTTATGCCATGATGGATGAACTGGTTTTATGGTCTATGTGTGTTGGCTGTAGTATGTGGGTGCGTGCGTATCATGGCCCCAAGCCTAGATAGGGCATCATCTCGGTGGAGGTTCTTTTGTCACTTGTAAGCATAATAAACAGATGTGATGTCTCCTGGGTTGTTGTCGCTCGTTACGAAGCCACATGCACGAATGTACCCATGGTGTGGCATAGAAAGAGTAGTTGTGTAGATGGTCCGTAGGGGAGACCATGGCGCATGCTTAATAAGATAAATGGATAAATTTGGGTCAATGGGATTTTTGGCATGTGTGGGAAAATGCGTCCTTTTGGACAACAAAGTGGTGGATTTGTTTTGTTTTATTGTATGGCTATGGACATGTTGGTTGCATTGATATGTTTTAATCTCTTGGATGTTGATTGGTTGCTTACTTACTAAGATTTCATAATTTCACTATAGTGCTTTCACCTTTGATTCCGTCTTAGGGAACTGTAGACTTTGATACAGAGGATGAGTATGAGCCGGAGGAACTGACTCCGCCAGAGGCATGACTTGCTGATGTTGTGGTTGCTTGGCGCTATGGGATTTGTTTTCCTTCATGTTGTGATTTTCCTATTTATTTTAAAATTATCTATTGGATGACTGCATAATTCTCTTTAAAGGACATTTGTTGTTGTACTGTTTTTTTTTTGTAAGTTCCTGGTACTTAGTATGTTTGCCTCTTTCATTTCTCTGTTGCGATTATTATAATTGTACTTATTGCATGTTACACACACTCTGAGCACTTGTCGTTGGGGCGCGTGATCTTTGTGGTCATCATCCCGGTATCACGACTTCCAGTAAATCACACGTGGGGGTCGAGGGTGCCACATTGAATTTGTGTTTTAAATTTAGCAGATAATTTTTAAATGGAGTTGAGTGTTCTAAAGTCATTGAAGTATTTTAAATGTCCAAAATTATTTTAAATGGAGTATTTTTAGTGTTACTGGACCAAGCCAAATTTTCAAGTAAGCTTTTTTATATTGTGAAGCTCCAAAAATAATATAGTTTTAGAAAATCATTTTATTTAAATCATTTTATTTCTTTAAAGAGTATTATTTAATGTTCATTATTTTATTTCATGTTAAAAACTCTACTTATTTAGATGATTTTATTTCTTTTAAAAATATGTTGTAAACTTCATCATTTTGTTTTATAATGAAAGATTATATTTTTAGAATTTAAGTTGGGTTTTAAATTAGTCATATTGTTTTTCTATTTTATTTTCCCTATTTTTAGTTAGTTTATTTTTAATGTTTAAATCTCTACCGTTAGATAAAATCTGGGGACCCCTAGATGAAGGGCTAGGATTAAACTCCAAAAATCCTAACTTCCCCCCCCCCCCTCTCCCATTTTGCCTTTTCCTTCTCTCTCTGTCTCTCCCCTGTTGTGCCTAGCACTGCCACCATGCCTTCCCAGCACCACACCTCTCTCTCCCTCTCTCCCATGCATATGACCTGGTCTGGTGCACTACCGCCGTGCGCCACCTCCATGTCAAGACCTCATCAAAAACCGCCCTAGGACATGGTCCTAGGCATGCATGGCTAGCCAAGGCCACCAAGGGCCAATGTCGTGGGCCCCCATAGGTTCCACACCACTATCATTTGTTTATTGATTGATTGATTTATTTTTATTTATCAAGGGACCTATTAGGATTTCCACTTTGTATTCTCTATAAATAGGGCCCATAGGCATTTAGTTTACATCTTTTGAACCTTTGGCAAATTCCCTAAGTGGGTAGACTTGTTCTTGAGATCACCCTTTCGGTGCTAGGCACTTGGGCTACTTGGGTGCAATTCGTGAATCCCTAGTAGAGAATCATCACCTTGCAATTCGTGAATAGGCGTGATTCACTTATCTTGTTCTTGCAACTTGGTGCAATTTGTGAATCCAAGTTGTGTTATCTTTGTTATTTTCAAGTTTATCAATAAAGAGGTTATTTCATCTATGTGCAATTCGTGAATCATAGTTGAATTGACTATCTTTTGTTCTATTCCATTATCTTCATTGTTCTTATTTTCTATCTTGTTCATCTACACTTTCTTGCATATCTAAATATTCATATAAACCAAAAAGAATCTTCATTTTCCTTTGTTGAGTCATTCATCTTTGTGCATTCTTGAATTGGTTTTGAAGTTGTTCATCGTTGTGTTCTTGAATGTTCATACGTCTTCATCCATTTTCCTTGATGTTCATATCTTGTCTTGCATATCAAAATATCCATATAAACCAAAAAAAGTCTTCATATTCCTTTGTTGAGTCTATTCATCTTTTGATCATACTCGTCCATCTTGTTCATCCATATTGTTCTTCCATATTGTCATCCATTTTGTTCAACCATATATTTCCATTACCCCATTCAATCCATCCATACACTATAATTCGACCACTATAGTGTTTGCCCTAGTTGTCCATATCTCATATTTACCCTTCATCCATCATAGCCATTAGCCATTAGCCCTAGCCGAAACCCACTAAGCCTCCATCTTGCCATACACAAATCTTGCCTTATTTGGTAACCCTATCCTTCCATAAGGATTTTCTAAACTCTAGGAATCCTAAACATAGCCACCCTTCATCCAATCCATAAACCCTAGCCAAAACACTTGTCTTCCATAAACTCTAGCCATCCCTCAAGAGTCCCACTTGGCAACTTCCTTAATTTTAGGAAAGTTGACTCATCTCAATCACATTCCTAAAATCTCTCCATCTCTCTAATCACTCAATCAATCCCACCAATGACTCATTCCCTAAAATTACTCTAGTCAACTAAGACCTTCTTCACTTACCAAAACCGACACCCTATCTTTCCTTGATAGTTTCCTACCACTTAGGAATCTTCCCTCAATCATCTCTATCTTTCCAAAATCCTACCAATCCCTTAATCATCCCCTACAAGTTAGGAGTTCATCTTCCATCTTCCAAGTCTTCCAAATTCGAAATACATCCATTGCCTTAGTCAAACTTCCAATTCTTAACAACTCCCAACATCTTGCCATATCCAAATCCTCTTGCCATATTCAAATCATATCTCCCTTATCTTATCTTAGTCAATCCCTTAAATCCCTTAAATCTCTCAACTCCTTCAATATACCAAGTCAACCAAAGACTCCATCCTCTTACCATATTCAAATTCCATCTACCATATCCAAATCCTATCTTGCCATATTCAAATCCTATCATCCAACTCCAAATCCCTAAACTCTAGGAACAACCTTAGACTCATTCAAACACTATCCATCTTCATCCACTTACCTTATCCAAATCTTATCTTCCTCATCTTACCTTTAATCAATCCCTAAAGTCAATGAGCAACCCTAGACTCATTCAACCACCAAATCCTAGCCACCAAACCCTAGCCTCATTCTTCCACATCATTCCCAAACCCTAACAACTCATCTTAGACTCCAACCCTAAGTCAACTCTTCTAATCTCGAAATCCTCCTTAGCCACCACACAAAACCCTAGCTACACTTCATTAAATCAGCCCTAATCACCATCCAATTGGCCCCAACATCAAGGGCAACCTTCCATCTGTTCCACATTGCATCAAACACTCATATTCATCCATTAGATCACCCAAACTCATCGTCATCATCATTCCATCACTTAAACAATAAATCTTCATCAACCTAGGAACCCATCATTACCACCATACACAGCCATTATTGTCCAAAGACCAAGCAAGTTGGTAACGTCACTCGGTCATCATTCACACCAAGGCGAGCTCGTGGTCCTTAGTGTTAGGGACAAGACCAGGGTCCCTAACAACCACGGGCGTCGCCTCCCACGGCCCTCAGTCGTACCCCCAGTCACCACCGTCGTCCAACACTACTCCACCCTAGCCCCTGCGCCTTTCCCTTATCCTCATTTGTTTCTCTTGACTCGTGGCCCTAGTCCTTCCTACGCCGCTGTGAATCACCACCTCAAGGTGTGGGCATCTCGGCCAGCCACCAAGGACCATCCCTCTCCATCTCCCTTCCCGATCTCCTCAACCATGGCCAACCTCCACCGCAGCCCATCACTGCCCCTGCATCGAAAACAAAACACCAAACCCTAGCTCAACCCTCCTCTAGTTCCACCACTGTGCACAGCAAACCTGCCCAAACTAGTGCCTTTTTTTTTTCCATGGGACCTTGCCGAACAGTAAGCGAAGCAACGGGTCAGCCCTGGCACATGGTATAATCTCTCTACCTTTCCCTCAATAGTTTATTTATTTAAAGCTAGATGTTGTTGTGGACTGTGCTATAATTGTGGAGTGTGTTGTGTTCTAAATTGTGAACTGTGTGTTGTTGTTGGGGTGTGTTGTGTGACTTGTTATGAAGTGTTGGGATGGTTGCTTAGTTGTGAAGTGTTATGTGAATGGTGATGTGAGGTGTTGGGAGCTGTTAACGGTGCTCTGTGGAGTAGTTTGTGTTGTGGCTATGCATAGTTTAAAGTGACGAGTTTGTTGTGCAGGTGTGATGTAGTTGATGTTATGGAAGTGTGCTATGAAGTGATAGGGGTTAAATGTAGATTGTGCTGTGAGAAGAATGGGGTGATTGGGTAGTTGCGCAGTGGCTAGATCTAACACCCCGCCTAAAAAGCTCATTAGGCCTTGACCTTAGTAGCCTTAATCCTAGTTAATTAAGAGTTGAGTTATTCTAGTATAAGAACAATTTTGGATATTTGAGTTGATAAGAAGACCATATACTTTGGGTTAGAAGAGTTATTAGAAGATTTTAGTGCAATATTGATTCTTGAGGAAAAATGAAAATTTTGGAGCTTGATTGGTTTGTAATATTATGCTGGAGAATTTTTAGTGCATTATTAATTTTGAGGATAAGAAGCCAAGAGGCCCCTAAGGGAATGACACATGACATATTATTGAATGATTGCCACATTAATGGGCTAAGAAATTTGGATAAAACTTTTTATGGACATAGGGAGGCCCAAGAGATTGGTTTGTTAAGGGCCCAAGCTTTTAAAGTATAAAGCCATAGGAGAGGCAATAAGACTTTAGGCCCTACTTGATAGACATAAAACTTTAAGACCCTAATGCACTAAGGATGTGATGGGCTAAAGTTAAGATGTTAAAAAGGCTTAGGCCCAACTTAGAAGATATAAAGTTTTAAGCCTTTCTTAGAGAACTCTAGAAAATAGGCCGAATGAAAAGACATAAGGTCATTGGGCCTAACTTAGTAAGAGTGGAGGTATTGGGCCCAACTTAGATTTATTTGGACTGTGACACTTCGTGTCATTAATTATTAAGTTTGGATTAGAGAAACAAGCCATTAGTAACCCTATTAAAGTCTTTAGAACCTTAGGACATTTATGGGTCAATCCTTAGAAGCCCTGAAACAAGGTTTATAGTTGTGCAAGACTTGGTAGGATAGCCTGACCACAAGTATGAGGAAGGCATAAGGCCTTTGGGCCAAGCCTGGCATAGATTTGACCCATGGCTCAATTATGTCAAGGTGAGCCTTTCAAGTCCCATCTTAGTGGATCTTGAAGTCTCTTTTAATCCCTCAAAATTTGGAAATAAGGTCACCTCTCATTTAAGCCCAAAAGCCCATGAGCCCTTGACCCACACTCTTTTAAGCCCACAAGGCCCAAAGCCATGTTTGGTTTTATTTCACTATTCAAGCTAGAAGCCCAATGCACCATACCATGGGTTTCTTTAAGCCCATATCATACCCTAAATACCCAAATTAAGTTTTGACAGTTGGCTAAGACCATTAATCAACATACATAAGATTAGTGATCTTTAAGTCATGCTTTGAAACTTAATTTCATTTTTAATCTTTCCCTAACCTTTTGATCAGAAATCTTCTTGTTTTATTACTCAATTACATCATTCTTAGACCATATTAATACCCTAGATAAACCTCCCCACATGTCATCAAGGGAAATTACATCAATTGGTTCATATGTATGCCCTTTGAGTACATGGACTGTTTTACCCTTAGGCCCAATATTTTTGTTCCTTTTTCCTTAATGGTAATATGGTCCTTAGACACCTCATGAGATCCCTTCAAACCGAGACCAAGCCTTGGGTGTCATTGGTTTCACAAACCAAACCAAATAGCCAAAACCAAATTGCACCATTAGGCTAGTTGAATGGGAACCGGTTGGGTTTTGTTTTAACCAACCACCTGCCTTGGTTGAGTCACCACCCCATGCCACCTCCAGCCCCACCCAATCGCCAAGAGGCGCCATGGCCATCATGAGCATTTGACTCAATTTTCCCACCTAAAGAATACACAAAACTAAAGGCATCAGAAACCACTCCACTTGGCAACCACCTCCATTGCATCATCTTCTTTGAGCTACACCTTCATGATTGAGTTGGCAGCCAACCATCCATCTTCTACAACCTAAAAAGGGCTTCAAGAAATGTCCTTACCTCTTCACAATTCAGCCTTGAAGAAGAGTCAAAGAGGAGACACAAAGTGATGATCAAATCTGCCCAAGGAAACCACTTGAACCCGCGGCTCCCTTGGATGGTTTTGGTGGTTTTTCCCATATGACCTCTGCCCCACGACTTGGCCACCATCTACAGGAGCAATGTAGCCATAGTATGGAGGAAATCATGGTAGTTTCAGGCCACTATCCACCCTGCAAAAGGTGACACAAGCTAATGAAGGCAAATCTAGAAATTTCAGCTTCTTACACCACCTCCCACCTCCACCAATCACCATGGACCAAGGACAATGCCTCCACCCCTTTGGCCGCCTATAAAAGGCCCCGTCACCCCCTCATTTCCTCCACACCTCATCTCCAGCTCCCCCTTGAGCATAGAAAGCAATCTTCCCCCTTAGTTTTGAGAGAAATCGAAAGTGAGTGAGTTTGAGTGGTTTTGGGAGTTCTTGAGAGTTCTTGTGCTAGGAGCTTGAGTGTGCTCCAAAAATTTGTAAGTTTTCTTGCCTTGATGTTAGTTTAAATTTTAAGCCTTGTTTCCAAGTGTTGGAGTGAATTTTGGTTGGGTTTAGAAAAGGTTGCAATGCTTAATTCAAAATCAGGTTCATTAAAGATGGTTTTAAGTGTTTAAATTTTTCTAAGTGAAAATTTTAGTTATGAAATTTCCTAACATATTTTGATATGATTATTAACGTCTTAGAATGATTATGGAAGGTTTCATTTTTTATTAGAAGTATGCCATAATAGGTTTTAATTCTATTTTGTTTTGATCATCATAATATTTTAAGTAAGTTTGTGGATTAAGGCGTGAAGCTTGATTTGTTCCACCTAGGCTTGTTGATTAAGTAATTAGAAGATCTTGTGATTGGGATAAGAATTAAAATACATGTTTTGAGTGAATTTTGAAAGCATGTCTTGGTGATTTAGGCTAGGAATATCAAGCTTGATTATTAAAAGCTTAATGAAGATTAATGTTTTTAGCCATGATTAAGTATTGGGATGAACTTGCTTACCCACTTTATAAGGATCAATAGTTGAAATCACACTTAGGCATCAACTAAAGTGCATGTCATGGGTTGTGTATGTTTAACCTAGTTCAACTTTGAATTTTATAATTCTAAGAATATAGATGGTTTTAGAATATGAAAAATATGAGGTCCATAAAGTTCTATTGAATTTGAGGTTTGTTTGCAAGTAGTGAAAAATTTAAGACCATAGTGGCAATTTTTTATAGTTTAAGGGTATTTTTGTAAATACCCATTTTTGAACCTTTTGATTATTAAAGTCTTCCATATTAGTACAAATCCTAACTTAGTATGAATTTGATTTCCGCTACTATGATATTTCCAAACTCGGGAAGTTTGTAAGTTAGTAGCTAACATGACATGTGAAATTCACTCCATTTTTACAAACTCGGGAAGTTTTTAAATTAGCTTTTAACTTACTCTTAGATAATTTATTTATGATTCTTGTGTAAACACCACATTCATATTACATGTAATTTTGAGCATTGAACATCATATAATACATCACTGAGCATTTGATTACTTGTTAACAGGACATGTGAGATTTCCACCATTTTTTACAATATTGCATATAAATGTCATTTTCACATAAAAGGTTACTGCTATGCACATGTCATGAAATATAATTTTCAAGCATAACATGAAAATAATTTTTGTCACAACCCCAAAGACTAGGATGGGGAATTATCCTAGTAGAACTCATTTGTCCACTCTGAGTGTTTAAGAATGGAGTGGTAACCCATGAGTTGATGAAGAATATTCAACGGGTTTCGAATGGGTTGTTTTTAAAGAACACCGGAGTGAAGTCAAAATGTTATAACATCTAATGCTAGTGGGTGTACATGTTAGGATGATATTATGTTATATTATCAATGCATTGAGAACGATATTTGCAGACAAAGAGGTAGTGTCAACATGAGTTGTGCTACGGTTACCAGCAAGTGCTCACAGTGTATATGGGGAACCGTGATGCTACCATATGTATGTTAATGATGGCTTTAATAAAGATGAAATGTTATGATTTTTAAAAGCAATGAGGTATGAAATGTCATGTTTTTGAAATGAAAATGTTCTCTAAAAGAGAAAGTGCATTATAGTTTTTCTGAAAATGTTGGACAAAGACGGATTTTTTTTTTTTCTGCATATCATTGCATGCATCTCATGTTTATTATTAATCATACATATCTTATCTCATTGCAAATTGGTTGTTTAACTTACAGAGATTTCGAGTAAATCTCACCCCTTATGGGACCACTATCATTCCACTCAGAATAATAGAAGTTGTGTCAGGTCTCGAGGAGGACGGATTAGATGGAACACTGGATTCGAATGATTGAGGAGGAGCCTCGAGAGGAGACTGGACTTTATCATTTTGTTTATAGCATTAGTCCTTCGTGCTTTGGAACGTATGAAGTGTTTGATTTAGTTATTCTGGCATAAGTTATATTTCACCCTTATATCTGTTGCAATTATTGCATACTGCTAGTCGCATACTAGGATGCATTGCATATTAAGTGTCATAAACGGTGGTATCTAACCTTGTGTGTGTTATATGTCCCGATGCTCTAAGTCTCCATTCCATCCCAAGTGCAGGTTGGGGGCATCACAATGGATGCCATTTGAAGTGTTGGGATCACGTGCAGTTTGAAAGTGGTTGGGAATTGTGTAAGGTGTTGGGATATTTGTGTAGCTTGTGAAGTGGCATGATGTCAAATGAAGTGTTGACATTACAAAGGTTGAAAAAGACTGGGAAGCATAATGATTGTATGTGCTTGAGTTGGATGTTAGTATCAGGTGTATGAAGCTTGTTTACATAGGCAAACGTCTAATGGATTAACTGTTGATCTTAGGTGATAAAAGGGGTAGGGTGGATGTGTAATTTGGTTGGACACGTGTGCCAGACAAATTTACCATATGTAATGGATAATCTGTTTTAAGCATGCGTACATGATGTTTAAGCCTCAAGGTTGGTGTTGAAGATGTGTCAAGCTTTTAAATTTGTATTTTCATTAATGACATTTTTCTGTAAATAGATTAATGGTAAACTTGTAATATTTGAGTGATGGCAAAGTTGTAATATTGAGTGATGGCAAAGTTGTAATATTTGAGTGATGGCAAACTTATAATATTTGAGTTTATATAAAAGGCTATTGCCTACGGGACGTGGGACGAAGCAGAAGAAAGAAACAACTTTTCCTTTTCATTTCGACGCTGCACGCATCTGGAGAGAAACGAAGGGGTTTTTTCAAAACCCTAGATTTATCAAGATCAAATTGGAGCTTGAGGAGATGATCAAGTGTATTTTATGGTATGGTTTCGTTAGAGGTTAATATGAGGAAGTCAATCCATAATTTGTGCGGTGATCTATGGTTGTAAGTGATTGAAAACTCAAGTTATTTGATGCATTATTCAATAATAAAGACTCATAAATTGTTCCTGCCGTGGATGTAGACTATTAGGGTCGAACCACGTAATTTCTTGTGTTGATTTCGAATTTATTTTATTATTCTTGCTTTTATTTTGATCTTCCATGAGTATATACTGTGATTTTGGGTTTTCTAATTGGTTTAAATAAGAAAACTAAAGCAATCACGTCAATCATATATTTTATTGGATTTGGTTGTCTGATATTCAATATTAAATTGCATATTACAATTACTCGTTAATCTTGTTTTTGTTTGAGTATTTGTTTGTGAGAGGCAGAAAATATAACAAGCGGTATCAAGAGCTTTAGTTTGTTGGGGACTGCAAGGTTCGATATCGAAAAATTTGATGGAAAAAATGACTTTGGGCTATGGAGAATCAAGATGAAAGCCCTTCTCACTCAACAGGGTCTCCAAAAAGCTCTTCTTGGGTAAAAGAAAATGGAATCTGTTGAAGAGAATGATAAGAGAGAAATCTTGAGGAAGGCTCACAGCACACTCATTCTTTCTCTCGGAGACAAAGTTCTGTGGGAGGTAGCCAACGAAAACACCGCTGCTGGAATCTGGCTGAAATTAGAGAGCCTCTACATGACAAAATCTCTGGCCAACCTACTGTACAAGAAAACAAAACTCTACACATTCAAGATGTCAGCAGGTATATCGATTTCTGACCATCTCAGTGCTTTCAATAAAATTATTTTAGATTTGGCTAATATTGATATTAAAATTATGATGAAGATCAAACAATTTTATTGTTGAGTTCTCTGGATAATTCTTATGCTAGTTTGAAAGAGACCATGATGTATAGGAGGGAAACACTGACCTTAGATGAGGTTCAGGCCGTATTACACTCCAGGGAATTACAAGTCATATCTTAAATAAAATTTGAAGTTGGGGAGAGCTTGATTGTGAGAGGGAGAGCTGAAAAAGGAGATTAAAAGGGAAAGAATAGTAAAAACAATGTGAGGGGTAGGTCTAAGTCTAAAGGGAAACAATTAAAATGCTTCCTATGTCACAAAGAGGGGCATTTCAAAAGAGATTGTCCTAATAAGAGACCTTACATAGGAAATGAGTCTAAGGAGGAGGGGGATGCCTCGGTTGTGAGTGATGGGTATGAGAGTGTTGAGGTTCTAAATGTGTCTGAGATTGTTTCAGGAAAAGAATGGATCTTTGATTCAGGATGTTCTTTTTACATGTGTCCTAATAAAACATGGTTTGAAACTTTTACTAGTTTAGATGGGGGGTTTGTGATGCTTGGCAACAATAAGTCTTGTAAAATCCAGGGTATAGAGTCGGTGAGACTACGGCTCCATGATGGTATTGAAAGACTCTTAACCGAGGTTAGATACATACCTGAATTAAAAAGGAACCTAATCTCACTAGGTGTGTATAACCAATCCGGGTACACTTTTAGATCTGAATTTGGATCTTTGAGAGTTGCTAAGGGTTCACTTATCGTGATGAAAGGAGTCATTAAAAATGGCTTATATACCCTCATTGGGAAAACTGTTATAGGTGAGGTTTCTTCTATCCTTGAGAAGGGTGAGGATAGGGTTGTTTTATGGCATAAAAGGTTAGGTCACGTGAGTCACAAGGGACTTTTAGAACTCCACAAATAAGGGCTGCTAGGTGAGAAAAAGCTAGAAAATTTACCTTTTTGTGAGGATTGCATTCTTGGGAAAGCAAAAAGGGTAAGCTTTAAAACAGCCACTCGCACTACAAAACAAACCCTGGACTATGTGCACTCGGACCTTTGTAGTCCAGCTATGGTCAACTCACATGGAGGGGGAAGTTATTTCCTTTCTATAATTGATGACTATTCCAGAAAAGTGTGGTTGTACACTCTTAAAAATAAGAGTGACACTTTTGAAAAGTTCAAGGAATGGAAGAAATTGGTAGAAACTCAAGTAGGAAGGAAGGTTAAGAAATTAAAAACTGATAATGGGCTTGAGTATCTCTCAAGTGAATTCAATAAGTTTTGTAAGAAGGAGGGTATGGCTGGCATAAAATAGTAAGGGAAACCCCTTAATAGAATGGTCTAGTCGAGTGGATGAATAGGACCATATTGGAGAGGGTTAAATGCTTACTGTCAAACTCAGGACTTCCTAAGTCTTTTTGGGCTGAAGCTGCCACAACTGCAGTCCATTTAATTAATAGGAGTCCTTCTTCAGCCATAGGGTTTAAGACTGCTCAAGAAATGTGGACTAGAAAACCTTCTAACTAAGACTACTTGAGGGTGTTTGGGTTTGTTGCGTATGCTCGCACCCGAACTGACAAACTAGAACCAAGGGCTATGAAATGTATCTTTTTAGGGTACCCTAAGGGAGTAAAAGGGTACAAGTTATGGATTGATGAGCCAGGGATACAAAAATGTATCATTAGTAAAGATGTAATCTTTAATGAACATGAAATGGCTCAAGTTAAAACTAAAAGACTTGAACCCACTCACGATACTAATCTTGAGAAGATAGATCTTGAGGTGGAGCAACCTGACAATAATTTGAGAAAATTATTAGGTCAGGATGCTGAGACTCAAACTCCCACTTTAGGTGATGAGGACCAAGCTGGTGTTAGTTCATACAACTTGGTCAGGGTTAGAAAAAGGAGGGTTATAAAACCCCCCCCCCCCCCCCAAGAGGTATGGTCAAGCTGAAATGATTGTTTATGCTTTGACCGTAGAAGATGAAGTTATAAAATGGATCATAGATCCTACAAGGAAGCCATGGAAAGTATTGAGTCTCATAAATGGGTACAGGCCACGGATGAGGAAATGGATTCTTTGAAAAAGAATTATACTTGGGAAATGGTTGTTAAGCCTGAAAAGGCTAAGCTAGTAGGGTCTAAATGGATCTACAAAAGGAAAGAGGGCATACCAGGAGTTGAGGGTCCTAGGTATAAGGCTAGGCTTGTAGCAAAGGGATTCACTCAAAGGGAAGGGATATATTTTAATGAAATTTTTTCACCTATTATTAAACACAGTTCAATAAGGTTAATTCTATCCTATACTGCTTATGAAGATTTACACTTGGAGCAATTAGATGTAAAAACAACTTTCTTACACAGTGAACTAGATGAAACTATTTACATGCAAACCTCTGAGGGTTATGTAAATGAGTCCAACATTGATCATGTCTGTTTACTTAAAAAATCATTGTATGGACTTAAACAGTCCCCAAGGCAATGGTACAAAAGATTTGACTCTCATCTGTTGGAAAATGGGTTTAAAATGAGTCATTATAATAGCTGCTTTAGGCATTTCGGGGACCGCATTATCTACTTACTCTTGTATGTAGATGACATGTTTATAGCATGTAGGGATGCCGATCTAATTAAGAAAGTCAAGTGTATACTGAAAACAGATTTTGAGATGAAGGAACTTGGGCCAGCTAAGATGATATTAGGTATGAAAATAGTTAGAGATAGGAAAAGAAGACTTCTCTATCTATCTCAGAAAAACAATATCACCAAGATCCTCAACAGGTTTGGCATGTCTAATTTAAAATCTGTTAGCACACCAATAGGATAACATTCAAAACTGTCCATAAATCAAGCCCCTAAAATCGAGGAATACATTAGATTTATACAAGATATACCCTATGCAAGCATGGTGGGAAGTATCATGTATGTTATGGTGTGCTCTAGACCTGACTTAACCTATGTTGTTAGCATGGTAAATAGGTTTATGAGTAACTCTGGGAAGCCACATTGGCATGCTATGAAGTGGGTATTACAGTATTTAATTAGAACTCAGTATCTAGGTTTGAGGTTTGGAGGGGATGTGCAATAGGGGAGTGAGTTAGAGGGATTTGTGGATTATGACTATGCTGCTAATTTGGATACCAGAAAGTCTTTGACTGGTTATGTATTTACAACATTTGGAGGGGTTATTAGTTGGAAAGCTAATTTACAATCTATAGTTGCTTTATCAACAACTGAAGCTGAATATATTGCTATGACAGAAGCAATAAAGGAGGCTATGTGGTTAAAGGTTTTTTCACATGAGTTAGACATATTTAAAGGGGTTATCACAATTCACTGTGATAAGCAAAGCACTATACATTTTGCCAAGAATTCAGTATACCACGAAAGGTCTAAACATATAGACATTCGACTTCATTTTGTGAGAGATGTAATAGCATCTGAAGAGGTTAAAGTATAAAAGGTTCCAACTGAGGAAAACCCTTCTGATATGATGACAAAATCCCTACCAGCTACCAAGTTTAGGCATTGCCTAAATTTAATCAATATGGGGAGCTATTAGAGCTCGGATTACTTTGCAGGAACAGTCTAGAGGAAGAAGAAGATCACTTTGCAAGGATAAAAGACTTTTCAAGGTGGAGATTTGTTGAAGATGTGTCAAGCTTTTAAGTTTGTATTTTCATTAATGGCATTTGTTTGTAAATAGATTAATGGCAAACTTGTAATATTTGAGTGATGGCAAACTTGTAATATTTGAGTTTATATAAAAGGCTATTACCTACGGGACGTGGGACGAAGCAAAAGAAAGAAACAACTTTACCTTTTCATTTCGATACCGCACGCATCTGGAGAGAAACGAATGGGTTTTTTCAAACTCTAGATTTATCAAGATCAAATTAGAGCTTAAGGAGATGATCAAGTGTATTTTATAGTATGGTTTCGTTAGAGGTTAGTACGAGGAAGTCAATCCATATTTTGTGCGGTGAACTATGGTTGCAAGTGATTGAAAGCTCAAGTTCTTTGATGCATTCTTCAATAATAAAGACTTCTAGATTGTTCCTGCCGTGGATGTAGACCATTAGGGTCGAACCACGTAATTTCTTGAGTTGATTTCTCATTTCTTTTATTATTTTTACTTTTATTTTGATCTTCCATGAGTATATACTATGATTTCGGGTTTTCTAATTAGTTTAAATTGAAAACTAAACTGATCACGTTAATCATATAATTTTTTGGGATTTGGTTGTCTGATTTCAATTTCAAATTGCATATTAAAACCAGTTACGTTAATTTGGTTTTCTGAATATTTGTTTGTGAGAGACTAAAAATATAACAGTTGGCTTAAAGTTGTATATTATGTTTGGTTAAGATTACGGTAAAGTGTTGGTTAGGTTATGCATGAATGGAGGAAGGAATGTGTATTGACTAGGATTGGGTTGTATATTGGATGGATGTAATACCCGGTTCCACCACCACCACTCCACTAAGTTTATCATCATGTCCAGCACTCATTATGTTTTTGAATTATTTGGATTCCTACCCATTACTCCCATGTGCGGACAACTCCCCCGCATGCACCTCGTGAATTCCTTTCCCTCCTTTCCACCGCTCTGTTGTTTGTTTTTTTGTCTCTTAGGTGAAACGGTTTGTTTTTCGACCGTCGTATATTTTTCTTCTGCTTTATTCTAAAAACTCTGCACTTGAATGCTTAGTCTCGGCAAGCCACTCCCCAACCACTGTGTTTGTTTTCCCCGCATCAAAACACGGAACACCCCCACCGTAACCATCAACCACCATCACCGAGATCCTTTTCGACCTCCATCGTCACGTGAAAATTGGCACCACCGAAGTGTAGTCACTGCCAAGCCCCACCATCACAGAGAAGCCACCTGGCCGCGCCAACCACCATTCACTGCTACCACTCCTCCACCATAAACCACCGCCTTTAACAAGTCTCTGTTTTGGACCACCGAAGTGTAGCCGCTGCCTCCCGCCTCCATTTTGTAGCTGCAGCCCGAGCGGAAACCGGGAACCACCAATCCAAGCTGCTGCACCACCGCAAGCCGCCAACCCCGTCCGTTGACCCCTTTTTCCGCAGCCGTTCATCGCAGTTACACGGCCCCTCACATCACCGAAGCACCTCTGTTTTGGTTCTCAAAAACAGAGCACCGCTCCCTCCACGTTGAGCTACAACCCAGCCACCCCATGCAGCCACTCCTCAACTCCTCTCCAGCGCCGGCAAGACTACACAGCGCCGCCGATCTATAGAGCCCAGGACCGCTGTTTCCCCTCACGGTAAGCACTGCCGTCTGCCCCTCTTTCTCTCGGACTCTCTTTCTCTCATCACTTGGCTCTCTCTCATCACTCTCACTCTCTAACCAGTGTTCTGCCGCCGCCCCACCACCGTAGACAACCGCCCAGCTCGCCGCCCATCGTGCTCTCCATCTCTCGATGAGCCTCTGCCTCGCAAACTCCTATTTTACGTAACATGGCTTTACTTTCTACTAACAAAAATTCTACTGAAGCTTTGTTAATGCATTGTTTAATTAAATGTAATTACTTTTTTACCCTTTGAACTACCAGTTGTGTTTTAAAACTTTTAATACGTGTTAATAAACTCTAATTTAACTATGATAACAAAGGCGTAAATCCCAAATAATAAATGGCTAGTAATAATATTAATAAGAATAAGATTAATAAGAATAAGAATAATAAGCAGTAAAACCCGTCATATGTATGATAGTAGATAGTGCAGGCAGTGTAACCGACCATATGCATGAGGAATTAAATAATATAGAAAATATATACAAGATAAACTTCTTCATTAAAACATAAAACTTACAAGGAGACTAATTCTCAAAGGTGTAAGAAGCTGTAGACATGAAGTAATGAAGAAAGGACGATTTAAGAAGTGAGGAGAATTGGAATTGAGTGGTTTGAGCGAGAAGGAAGAGGCTTCAGATGGAAAATTCTGAATACACTTCTTCCTTCGCGAACCACTTTTTATAGATATTAGAACAGTACAATACAATAATTCTAATTATACATGAACAATATTAGCCGACACTAAAAATAAGAACAGTATCAACCAATACTAAAAACAAACTAACACAGTATAGGACACGTGAACTGATATGTACAAAGTCATTTGTTGTCTTTCTGAACAATAATCTGACACGAAAATAATCTTCTGGAATCACATAATCTGGGAATAATATTCTGGAATCACATAATCTGGGGATCATAATTTACTAATTTCAGATCGTATGGATCGTGGGATTCCATGTAGGGTGAGTAATCTTGAGAATGAGAGGCGGCTGAGTTACCTTGAGAATGAGAGACCTATTGAGAAGGAGAGGCTTGATGTGTAACGCTCGTCCTTGTGGTGGGACTTTTTATAAAAGATTTTAGAAATGACAACGGGAATTACCGTTCGATTTAAAACTTTTTACTTGCATACCCAGGGTGCAAGACTTTACGTTTATAAAATAAAATGTGCTATGACAATAAAAGAGGTTTACAGCGGAAAACTCAGTTTTAACTAATAAAAAGGCCTCTTGTAAATTTAAAACTCATGCCTAGACTTCCGTGTTCTTCCCCAAGGGCTGTGTCCGTCCTGATGCCTACTTCATTCGGTTCTTGTGGGGGGAAGGGACATACATAAAAACTAACATGAGTCGAAGACTCGTAAGCATTACTTCATACAGTTAAAATATAACAACATAGGTTTTTAGTTATGCATTCATCATACCATACATACTATACATGCATACGTGCATTCATTTAAAAAGGTCACTGGACGGGGTTTTGCTTTTAATAATGGGCTTTATTTTCGTAAAGCGTTTCTCTCATAAGTGCCTTCATTTCTTCAAGAATATGTGCATTCATGCATTCATGCATCAATCCATTCATTCTTATCACTTTCATTGGCCGGTAGACACTATTACTCCCCGTGTGTTAGGGTTAGCGGTCTTCCTTTGGACCTGAACTCCGCCCGTGGCCCCGGGTTGGGAATATCTTTTCAGTCAGGGGGCAGCATTGGGTGCACTACCAGTACTATTTACCTGGCATTGCAATCTGCCCATTCATTGGTACCCTTTTCATTCATTCATATGGCCGTTATGTATCTTCATACATTAAACGTTCATTTCATTTCAGTCATTTCATTTCGTTCATTCATGTCAGCTCTAAAGAGCTGGAGCTTTTATTCAGTTCTTTCTTTCATTTAACAGTCCTTTCGTGAGAAAAATTTCTTTTCGTGATAAAACATCATTTCATGAGCATGCGCTTAAACATCATCTTTCATGGCATCCATAAGCATCACCTCATGACATTCATAAAAGCATCAATTCATGGCATCCATAAAAGCATAGGTTCATAGGGGAATTTTAAAACACTTTATTCACGTCGGTGAAAGTATCAGTTTAAGGCTCGAGGCATGGGCCTCGGCGTTTCTTTTCTTTTCCAGGAAAATACATACAATAGATATACCGTATAGTCATCCATTCACATGCATACAATTAATATTTTGGTTGCGTAAAAAGGGGCTACCAAGGAGGGGCCGTATATACGTATACTTTTGAACACTTAGCATTTTCTTTCAAAAGCATCGTAAAGAGAAAGCGTTTCCTTTTTCATTTTCATATATTTTAGAAAACTCTAGAAGAGTATGAATGCAATACTTACCTGGACTCTATGTTACTTTCATACCATGTAGTCCATTTATGCGCGTGTCAGATGGCAACCTACATGCATACACATAACCTTAACGTCATTCTCTATCTAATGCATAAGTAACTTAAACTAGAAATAGAACTATGCTTCACTTGGAACACTCTCCTTCTATCCCGTGCTCTTCCATATCCCTTACTATGACAAGACCTTCGGGGATCCATTACGGTCACCACATCTTCCAACTCAAGATCTTGCCTCGAGTACTCATCCACTAAAGTGAACCCATGATGCACCTTAGAGTTAAGACAGTAGGACCTTCGTCTTACTTCTTACTAACCACATTCCGACACACGATTTCGACCGATGGAATCACGCATCCCAATCCTAGACAAAACACCCCTCACTCATGCACCTTAGCTTACACTAATCCTCATTCCCATCCATACAAGCTAGACGGCTCTAAGCTAACTCTGAGACTTAAGCACCATGCAACTATGCTTAGGACAAATCACCCATTACATATGGTGAATCTGTCCGGCACATGTGTCTCACCAGATTACACATGTACCTTACCCCTTCATCACCTAAGATTAACATATAACACGTTGATCACATGCTTGTGTAAACAAGCACCATACTACGATACCAACCTTCTCTTACTCAACTAGTATGACTTTTCATGCTACCCGTCCCTTATAACAATTCATCCCACACTTAGTGCGACAAGACTCCTTTCACAACTACGCCTTAAGTCACGTCATATAGTTCGAGACTGCTCCACAGCTATACCGTGACCTTGTTGCATTACCCAACATTCTACTACATCAACTCCTAACTCATCGTGAGTACGGTTCCTCACGTACTCCCGTCACACCGTGACATCTCATCACGTTCCCGTTATGCCATTCCTGCACTAACTCTTCACCCATCACAAGCACGACTGTCAGTAACCACGTCACTTCGTGACGTTGCCCAGTCATGCTTCTGCTGCACTACTCTGATACTTGTTCTGCTACTTCACACATACTCCCAACCATAAGTCAAGTATGGTGACACCCGTCACTTTAGACTACAGGCTGCACCATAACTACTTCGGGACATTGTTCCACAGTTCCCAACATTACTCATCACGCCCTACACCCATCAACCACACAATCATTCTTATTTCTGCGACACACCACACGGTGTATCACTACACCACATGGAGTATATTCTGCATGTACTTCTCTCATACACACCACGCTACATCACCATTATGGCATATCCGCCATATGGTGCATCACTCCACCAAATGGAGTATACTCCATGTGTACTCCCTTCACACACGTTACGCTACACAGAGTACACTCAGCGTGTACTCTTCCCATTCCACACATGCCACGTCACCATTACAACACATACCTCACAACCACACTTCACAGCACAGTCCACAACACTTCACAACACACTTCCCAACTATGCCCAACACTTCACAGAGTATTACACGGCACAATACATCTCCACACTACACATATATGCCCAACACTTCACATACACAGCACATCACATCACCACACTACATAGCGAACCCCACAATACAAACAACACAATCCACAACCTAATCAACTAATTAACATCTAACATAAATAACGAGGGAGAGAGAGTCATACCATCGATGGGATAACCCATGTGTTGCTCACTGACCGTCACGGTCGATGAAGCCGGAAGGGTCGTACGTGGCGCTAGCCATGTACAGTGGCTGTTTTGGCCATTGGAGGTGGCTAGAGTTGCGGGTCAAGGTGTAAGAGGGTCGGGTCGTGGTCCTGGAGTGGTGGTGTCGTGGTGGTGCAGAGGTGGCACCATCGGAGACACGGCGTCCCGTGGAGGAGCTAAGGCCGTGGGTCTCAAGGCATGGGAAATGGATAGGGGCTTGGCAGGTCGTGGCTGGCCATGGGAGGCTTAGGGTGTTGCTGGTGGAGTTCGTGGTGGCGTCGGGGGTGGCGCCATGGTGGCTCTACAACGGCGGATCTAGCTAAAGGGTGGAGAGGAGCCATGGGAGAGTGGGAGAGAATGAGCATGCATGGGTGGCAGATCGGGGCTATGGGCGGTTGGGATGGGTAGGTGGTGGCTGGAGGAGGCTGGAGATGGTGGTCACACGCCGTGGGTGGCGGCGTACGATGGTGGAGTGGCCTAAGGGGAAGTAGGCGTCCGTGAGAGAGTGAGGGAAGGTGAGCATGCATGGCAGCTCGGCTGGATGTGGGGATGGCTAGGAGAAGTGGTTGGTGGCCAAGGGAGGTCCCGGTGGTGGTGCGGTGGCCATAGGAGGTGGAGCTCCTCCTGGGTGTAAGAACCCTTGTATGGAGGAGTTGGACTTCGAGGGAACAGACGGAGGGGAAATGGAGGCCGAACTTGCTGGAGGATGATGGCCGGTGGGAGGGGAAGCTGTCATGGAGGTGGTGGCGCCGTCGGGCGGCGCAGCAACATCAAGCCCATTTGGGCTGTGCACTGCCGAGGGAGAGGAAGAGAGAGCATGGGAGAGAGATACCAGGATGGGGGAGCTCCCCAGAGGGAGGTGGAGCTGATGGTGGCGGCGCATGGCGATGTCGGGGTGAGCTACGGAAGAATCGGGCGTGGGGGTGGAGTCGTGCAGTGCAAGCCGAGAGGGAGAGGGAGGAGAGAGAGAGAGGGCTGGGGGAAAAGTGAGGAAGAAAGAGAGGGGGTCTGGGTATTTAACCCTGTTCCTTCATCTGGGCATCCTCGCAATGATTTAACGACGGATCTCAAATACTGATTTAAAATGCATAAAACATTAACTTAATTAAAAGTATTAAAAGTAATAAAGATAGAATATCATTTAACTGACTTTAGTTTATAAAATAATATTTCTTCATCAGTAATAAAATGATGAAGTCTCACTTAACATATTTAAGAGAATAAAACCATTAAATTAATTAAAACATTAAATATAATTTAAATCTCGCAATATTTAAAATAACTGAAATAATTTTAATAATAATATTAAAATGATTTCCGACAATTATAATATTTTTGGAACTCTTCAAGAATATTATAATTGTCGTGTTTAAAATCAAACTTAATTCAATAACACTGGAAATACTCCTTACAAATATTTACAGCACATTTAAAATATTGGGCGTGCCCTAGAAGTCACACGATATCTTTTGAAACATGCCATCATGGTTCGTCATGCCTAACGAGGCTCGCAGTCACTAGATAGAAGGGGTAGATAAATCACATAATCTCTACCCTCAGAATTTGCTTACGTCACAAAGAATGAACGTACGTCAGAAAGAGAGAATCGTACGTAAGAAGGAAAAAGCGTATGTAAGAAGGAATGAGCGGGGTGTTACATGATGGCCTGGTGATAATGTAGGTTGTTGTAATGGAGATAATCTGACGAGATGTTGTGCTTCTTCTTCATCGTCACTATCTGAAACTTATGACATTGTTTCGGCTAGTTTTTTCAAATCCTTCTTGTTGGTAATGGATGCTAATTGCGCTTGAAATCTGCTTCGTTGGACTAGAACTTCTGGAGTCTTGGTAACATTTGAAAACATTTTTAAGACACGGTCATAATTATATTTTTCTCATTATTTGACAGAAACTTGGCAAGCTAGAAACATAATGGTTTTGAGAGAGGGATGAGATTTGATAACATATTCCCATTTCATAATCCAATTTAATTTTGTCTTGAGGAAGAAAAGAAGGAGTGGTGAACAATGGTTTAATGCTGGAAGATTGTCATCTTGTGAAGTAAAAATTCGAAAACTTTCTTGGAGGTGAAGAGGAAGGAGAAGAGATTCAGGTTCATAATATTCCCACCATAGTGAAAACCATTTCGGAGTGTTTTGATCTCTTATAATTTATGAAAATGAAAGAACCACGAATGATGCAAATTTTTATTTTGTTTTAAGAACATTTTTGTTCATGCTTGCTGATAGTTATAATAATCATAATAAAGCAGATTACAAGGATGAGAAAACTTTCTTGTTAAATAGAGATTTTTTCCCCATTATTCCAAAGTGAGAACTTGTTTAATGGTAATTTTGTGAAAAGTAATAATAGGAGATGCAGGTGGAGAAGGTTGAGTTTGAAGACAATAAGAAATTTCAGAGAGAATAATTGAGTCGGTATCTACAATTATGAATTCATTAAAATACTGAGTTTTCTTAATATTTTGCGGAACATAATGCCAGTCTGGTAAAAGAAAGGCATCAAATAATTTTTGGGGGTCAGACAGGTGTTGAATTTCAGATTCGATTGGGAAGACTGAGTGCCAATGAGATTTAATGATAATGGGAGATGAAGAAGATTGAGATAGTAATGGAGGATTAATAATTTGGGAAGGAGAAGAGGAAGAAGGGGAAATAGCTTTTGAGTAAGTTGGTAATTTTGGACGGGCTAATGGTGAGAATGAATTATAGGATGGTCTAATGTTTTGTGGTAATGACCCCAATACCGTATATGGTCATGGAGTTGCAGAAGGATAATGTGAAGGATATGGAGGAAATAGTGGCCGTACATATGAAGATTTGGACTTTACTTTTGATTTTGAAGTTGACATGATTTTTCCTGTAAAATTTTTCGGGATCGAAAATCAGGAAGAAAATTAGATTCTTCTCTAATATGTTCAATATCAAAATAAAAAATATTTAATATAGCTTGTCATCTGACAAATATTTGTTTAGCAGCCAGGTTTTTCACATCTTTAATCAAAACTTCCTTGGCTGATTTACAATCTATTCTAAGTAAAAACTTTTAGTTCAACAATTCATCTTGAAATTTAGAAATACATAACACAATAGCTAAAATTTCTTTTTTAGGAGTACTGTAATTCTTTTGGGCAGGATTCCAACATCCTGAATGGAATCGAACAATCTGTTCTAGATTAATTGATAATTTTTGTTTCATAATTCCTCCATATTCAAGATCAGAGGCATCTGTTTCAACGATTTTAAAAGTATGAGGATATGAAAGTCTTAAGCATGGTAATTTTTTAACATTAGCCTTAATTTATTTTATAATATTTGTATGTTTTTCTATCCAAGGAGGTGAATTCTTTTTTAATATTTTAAATAATAGTTTACATAATAGTCTGAGAGATTGATAAAAGTCTGTAACATAATTGAGGCTTCCTAAAAATCTTTGTAATTATTGCTTATCTTTTATTTCATCTGGAAATTTATCAGCGAATTCTATTGTTCTGCTAATTGGTGTAATAGTTCCTTGATAAATCTCATGTTCAAAAAATCTAATTTTATCTTGAAATAATTTTATTTTATGTGATGAAAAAACTAATCCATTTTGATTGAACGAAAGTATTTAAATGTTTCCAATGTTATTCAATAGATGAAGAAAATATTAATACAACATCTATATAAACTATCGAAAAATGAGTAAAATGAGTAAATATCTCATTCATAATATGTTGAAATTCACTAGGAACATTTTTTTAATTCAAAGGGCATAACGTTCCATTCAAAATGTCCAAGGGAACTGTGAATGCTGTTTTATAACGGTCTTTTTCAACAATTTGGATTTGTCAAAATCTACTTTTCATATCAAATTTTGAAAATACTATAGCATTATATATAGTCGAGATAATAAATCTTTTTTATTAGGAATTGAGTATTTAATCCATTATAATACTTTATTTAAAGGTTTATGAATGATGACTAGACGAGGAACTCCTCTTTCTAATTCTGCCTATTTTTTAACATAAAAGGCAACACAAGTACATGGTGATTTACTTTTTCTTATTAATAATTTTGTTCTTAAATCATTAATTTCCTTTTTGCAGTATTCTAATAATTCATTATTCATTTGAATAAGTCTGGCATTAGTTGGAAAATCTTTCTCAGAAAATCCTTTTTCATAGGGTAATTCAACTATATGTTGTTTTCTGTTCCAGAAAGCATTAGGCAAGTTAGGTAATAACGGGCCTTTTAATTGTTTTTGAATTCTTTTATATTTTAATTCTTATTTTAAAAAACTTATCTGTTTTTCTTTTCTTCTAATTCTATTTTTTGTTAAAAAAATTAATTTCTCTGGTTAATGAAACTTTTTTAAAAAAGTTAATTTCTTTTGATACTAGGGGAAACAGAGTATCCAAATATTTTAGTAAAAATTCATTCTTCTGCTACAGAGAAAGGATAAAGAAGGGCAAGAAAGAGATTTTCTAATATTACTTTAGTATTAATATTTTTTACTAAAATAAATTCCATTTTTACAAATATGTGCATTAGATGATTTATAATTTATGTTTAGTTTTGTTTCATTAGCTTGAGATAATGTTTCTTTTATTTTTTCAAAATATTTAGAAGGTATTAAGTCTTCTTGTATGCAATTTAAATATGCTTCTGTATCAAATAGGGCAATTGTAGTGAAAGAAAATTATTGATTAATTGAAACTGTTACTTCAGCATACCATTTTTTAAAATTTATCTTATCAAGGATATTAATGGAATTATCTGTTTCATCTTTTATAACTAATGTTGAACACTCTCCATGTTCTTTATCATGAAAATTATTTCTGTTTTTCTCTATTTTTAATAATATAATTTCTTACAATAAATGTTCATTTGAAACTTCTAATTTAAGATTGGATGTTTTCAAATTTCTAATCTCTTGTTTATCTCATTGATTTCTTATTGTATATCTTATATCGTAATTTTTTATCTATTTTAAAATTTTCTATTATTTCTGAAAAATTATAAGGTGTTGAGGGCGACGTTACCGAATTGTTTTGATTATTAAAAGTATCTTTTAACTTTTCTAAATAATCTTTTCTTTTTTGTCGGTTACTAATTATGTCTATTAATTCTAATATAATATCTTCTTGTTTTGAAAGTACATTAATGATTTTATTACAGATACAATTATCCTTATCTAGACAATTGTATATCTATACTTCATCTTCTTCGGATTTACTATCAGAAGATTGTTCTGAAAAACTTGATTCTTTTAATTAATAGATTTCTTCTTTTTCTGAATAACTATCTTCCTCTTCACTTGAGTGTATTATAAAAATATATAATAATTTTTCTTTTAATGCTTCAGATATATTTAGTTCATTAATCTGTTATTTGATTTTACAATTTGATTTATAATGTCCAACTTTTTCGTTTTTATAACAAACAATTTGTTTTTTCTTTTTATTAGTGTTTTTAGGACTTTGTAGTGGTTTATTATATGTTTGTTTATCTTTTATCTTTTTATAGAGTTTTCTGTATTTTTGTTTTTTGATAAAATAATTCTTATAAATTCTTTTCCATTTTTTGTGTCTTCTTGAAGGGGCTAATAATGGAGTATAATCAAACTGTTCACAAAAGGTACCTAATTCTTTCTTAGCAAATTTCTTTTCTTTCTCCATTTACTTTTTTCATCTTAAATCATTGCACATAGTTAAACAAGTTCTATTAATATTACTTATTATATCACCATATGTGAGATTATGAAAATCAATAGTACTATCTGATTTTGATAATGATTCTCATACCTTTTGGGTGAAGTAATATGGAAATCCGGCTATGAACTTTTCCTTCCAATATAGATGTTGGCAGTCATTTCTTATCATAATTTAGTTAGAAATATATCTTTATACCAATGGAAATCAGATAATTGAGGGCATTTTCAATTAATTAATAAATCACTAGTTCTTTCTTTGAATTGACCAGGATCACCAACAAAGTGTTTAGTTAATGCATATATTAAAGTATTTACAGCATCTTTTAAAGATAAATCGTTTTCTGTTTTAATCGGTTGCATGTTTTCATCATATTTATATCAGTTAATATTTGTGACTTTTGTTTATATGAAAGGTAGTGATCCCACCAGCCTTTTAATTGGCCAGTAAACTCTGTTACAATAATATGTGCTACTCGATGATCAGTTTTTCTATTACTTTTATAGACGTTAGCAGCCATAATCATTTCTTGGAAATGATTTCATAATTCATACTCAAATAATCCATCTATATTTCATTCATATAATACATCTAGTGTGAATGCAGATCTTACTATATGTTCTCTCTCTTCAAATTGCATATCCGGTGGAATAGGCCTCGGATACCAATTACGAGTAATGGAAACATGATGTTTAGAATCTCTAGCTGAAAAACTATTAACATGATCTCTTCTAGTCTTATTTATTTGTAAATCTAGATTTTTAAATTGTTTTTCAATATTACTAATTTCAGAGTCAGATAATAAAGGTAAGTCTGTCTTACTTAATATTTTAATATGAGGTTGTTTTGAGGTAGATGCAGTATTATTAATAGTTATTTTTTCTAATAAACTAGAGATTTGTTCCAATAAATCATTTTTGTTTTTGAAAAAAATAGTTTTTAAATGAGATGAAATTTCATGGGGAACAAGCAAAGGAGCTTCTTATTTAATAGTGGGTTTGTATAGGAGATATTTGGGCTTCAATTCTTTCTAATTGTTTACTCATGAGTTTTAGATATAAATTGGTATAATTGTTTTGTTGGATTATATTATCAAGATTTTTTTTCAGTGTTTGTAATATTATGTTTTTTTATTGGTGAAGCCAAAATTTGAGTATTTCTCTAATTGAACTTGATGACTTCAAAATGGAGGTATTCTTCATAAATAATTTGATTATTCTTTCATTTAATCTATTGATTAGTAGTCCTCTTTGTAGTAGACAATTGATATGATTTATATATCTCAAACCATGTAAAGAAATGTATATTAATCTATAGTTTCTCTAAATACTCGTAATATTTTTCTTGAATATAATCTCTTTCTATTTTTGTAAAGTTGAGAAAAATACTATTCTTTTGTGACAATTTTCTTCTTTCATATAATCTTGTTTGAGATATTATTTGTTAATTTTAAATTCTTCTTTATTCAGGGTATATATTTGGGCATCATCTCCAAATACTTGTGAATATGTTGAAGAAGAAGGTTCTTTTTCAGGATTATGAGAAGTGGATGCTTTATCAGGATGACTAACAGTACATACTGGTGTATCAATAATATTTCTTGGAATAATTCTCCGAATCTGTGTGTCAAGATTCTGGGATCTAGTGTCAAAAGATCTATTGTCAAGATTTTGAGATTTATTCCGAGAGATTAATGTAAGAACAGATCTAGGTGTATGATAACTAGAGGGTGCTGGAGAAGAATAATGTGAAAAAGATCTTCTAAATGGTTGAAAAACTATTTGGACTGTTCCGTCCGCTTTTTGATCTTTATATTCAAGATCTTCTTTAGAATTATTCTCTATCTTAGGTAATGGAGTAATATTCTCTAGTTGTCATTCATTAGGAAGATTAATTTGATTCCAATTGATTTGTTTAGGGTTTTGTATACTAGAGTTTTGTATATTAGATTGTAATAATAATGTATATCCTTTTGGACTGGTAATAAGGGCCTTTGGTTCTAATGTTGTTTTCATTAATTTATAATAGATCTTATAAACTACTGTTAAATGATTTGATCCTTTCATCATCTGAAACCATTTTTTTTAATATTTAATGTTAAAGCATGTAAAATATTAGCATGGAATAATGAAAGAGAATAATTTGGATAACAATTAAAATAAACTGGTCATTCGAACATGCTTGACTCTACCATTCCAAGTAATGAATCATGAAAATTATAATATCTTCCATCTCTTAAACAGAATAATACTGAGGTGTTTAATCCACTTCTAGTGAGTGGTTTTATAGCTACTTGTACTAGTCCAATATGTATGAAAGAATATTTCTGTTTTTTGTGATTTTAAATTGTATATTTTATGATGGATAATTATTATACTCATAATACTGGTTTTCATGATATATATCAGTTAAGATGTCTAGATTATAGTCTAAGAATTAAATTAGAAATATTAATAATAACATAAGAGATCTTAAGAGACAACAACAATTGATGAGACAAGATTATACACCAATGATTACTAAATATCATGTATATCAAAGTAGACAAGCGGCAATAGAATATTATGAAACTGACTGCAACTTCTTAAGAAACAAAATTAAAAGTGTAAGAAATCACTTAAGGATTCTTGCCTTCAAAAAAAAAAAAAAGAGTAAGATATCACTGATACAGATTTTTTTTTACAAAGATAACCTATAACAAAAGAGAATGAAGTATATTGGGAAGTTTGTGTTGGTAAGCCATGAAAAATCGATCGTCAACCCATTCTTGCTGGAAGGGTTTAAGAGTGGTCCCGGTAGTGTTCCTTCAAGTTCTTAATTTACATATTTCTCTTTGGATATAGGAAATCTTTGCTTAAAAAGCTGTCTTAATGAATTCTTCATTCAAACCTAATGAATCCACTACTAGTATCCCCATAGAACCTGATAATATCAACCAGGAAGATTATAGTATAATAGATATAGAAAGAAATCTACAAGATTGGACAATTCCTAATGTTCTAAAACACCAAATATACAAACATTCTACTTTTTCTTCTAAATTGTCATTTCTTACAAATCATACAATTAAAATAGTAGAAAAAACTATTAGTTTAAATAATGATTATTAATCATTACAGTTATTAAGTAATTTAACATGTTATTAAGTAAAGATTTATTTTAAGAGTAATCGATAATGGTGTAATTTTATTTTGACACTTTAGATATGATCTAGTTTATTAAATAATAGTTCTTGTTTATTTTACAATATTTTGTTATAATTATATTATCTAGTATTAAATTTATAGTTTGATTACACTAGTAATAAGTTAGGATTTAAGTCGGAGCAACTAAGTAGATATTGATGGATTTGGAAAAGTGATGGTATTTTAGAATTAAGAGAAACTTTAGGTTTTTGAGGTATTAAAATAGATACTTCAAGTGTAAATATGAGATATCTGTTCATTGGAGATTTATTTAAGTTACATGAATTTTTATAGGTGATGATTGACAATGGTTCAGTACTGTGGTGGGAAAATTTTCAAAAGTTAAGAAGTCATGGTAAACGGTATTCCTATATTAGACTTTGCATAAAAGAAGAAAATGAAATGAGGTTGATCTAAAAATATGCATGTTTATTTTGAAAAGAAATCCGAAAACAACCTCAGTTATGTGTTTCCGCATATGCATGAAAGTTGTATAAAAGAAAATATTTTTCTATGTCATGACTGGTGTATACATGAGCTAATTTTGCATATCTTGTTTTTCAACTATGCAAAATTAGCGAATATGAAATTTGTAAAAATTTGTACATGTGATATGAAAATGTTTTGAAAATGTTTTTGAATATGTAAAAAGATCTGAATTTGTTCAGTACTTTGTTTTGGATATGTTGTGACATCTAGAAACCTTGGCATGACATTCTGACTCAGTATTCTGATTATGTTGTTATGCTCGATTTCCTTTACGGCCCCAACCACTGGTTAGAATAGTGGATACATCCTAACCAAGAGTTATAATAGTGGATACAGCCTAACCACATGTAATAATAATGGATAGGGCCTAACCATGGGTTATAATAGTGGATAAAATCCTGCCACGGGTATAATGGTAGTTTATAAGCCTACCACAGGAGTTAAATATGGTATACGGCCTAACCACGGGTATAATAGTGGTTTATAACCCTACCACGGGAGGTGAAACATGGTATATGGCCCAGGCACGGGTATAATGGTAGTTTATAACCCTACCACGGGAGTTAAATATGGTATCTATCCTGATGTGATGCCCCGATATAATGAAGAAGAGGTCTCAGATTTTGATATGCCAAAAGAAGATTTTGAATAAGAAAATTTTCTGAAAGCTTCACTCTGAAATTTTAGTAACATGTTTTGATCTTGCATTCTGAAAGCAAATGTTTTTTATCATGAATTCTGAAAGTAAATATTTTTGTTTTGAATTATGCATTCTGAAAATGCTCATGTTTACATACTAGTATATGTTCTCTACTTACTGTGTTGTTGATAACTCACTCCTTATCTGCACAATATTTTTCAGATGATTATGATGGTCCTACTGGCAAGTAAGAGTAGATTGTGTTAAAGAAGTTGTGAAGTTCATAGAAGAATAAGTACCTGAGGGTACAAGTATTCATTATGGGAGTCTCTTTAGTTGATTTATGATTTTATGTTAATTTTGGTATTGTAACTCGTGGAAATTTTGAGACTGTGTATTTTGATGGAATATTAGAGTGTACAAATCTGTTATGGAAGACGATGTTAGATTACAAGCGCTAACTCTCCGGACCTCCGAGTGTGGGGCGTTACAGTCTGTATTAGAGTTATAGTTTTGAGATTCTGCAGATTATAACTTATGAAGTTTTGGATATCTATAGGTTTATTTCTTTTGAATTTTATTTGTTATAGTCAGCTAAAATAGGTAACTCTCACTCTACTAACTGTCAAAGAAAAATATCTAATAATTATCTGACAAATATTTAGGATGATGGGAGCATAAGGCCATGTTTAGATATAGAGATGGTTTTATCTCATCTCATTTCATCTCATCATTATAATTTTTTTAAATTTTCACACAAAATATAATAAATAACTCAATATTTTAAATCTTAAAACAATATTAATATTAAAAAAATATTTTAATAATATTTTGTTCAATTCAACTAAAATCATCTTATCTCATTATCTAAACTAGCTTATGAGTCTTCATGGTTCACTCTGAAACTCTATAGTGGTCAAATTGTACTTTCTTAGGAAAAATGTCAAACCGTACTTGTCCATTTGACCCAAATATGAATTTGAAAACTTCGTTGGTATTTTTTGTGAAGCCCAAGCCCGTGTCAGCTGAAGCCAACCCAAAACCCGCTAATACGATGCCGTTTGCTCTTCCAGGTAAGATCTTTTTCAGTTTCTCCCTCACCCGATTTTCCCTTCTTCTATTTTGCATTTTGTGAGTTTTCCCCTTTAATTCGTGACAGTTTGCTTCTCTCCCAAAACCCTTCCTCTCAACTGTATCTCTTTTCCCTCACAATCGGTTTCTCTCTCAAGTCGACGCCCTCTCTCTTACTCCTATGTTTTTTGTGTTTCTGCTTTGAGATTTCAAGTAGTGCCGCTGCAATTTTTCGTCACTGATCTCCCCTTTAGACGCTCACCCACTCTCGTTTCTCTCTTGTTCTCTCCCGTCTACGAAGTAGTTAACCTCGGTGCCGAGGTGTTGATGCCGAGCCCTGTCGAACAAAGGTGAGGTAACCCGAGTGTCTGTTTTACACTTTACATGGTGTAAATTAGTGGCTTATATTGTTATGATCTTTGGAAAATTTCTACTGTTTGATAATTGAACTTGAGGGCCACGTAAATTGTTGGTGAGTTGTTTTTGAAGAAGAATTATAAAGGGTGGCTGTTGAGTTTGACGTGGCTGTGTGGGAGGAGTTTTGTAACTGTTCGGGGTTGTTGATGGTTGTTTTGAGTGTTTATATAGACTATTGAATTGACGTGATTTCCTTGTGGGTTATAAGTTACGGTCTGAGTTGATATTGGTAGTCAAAACTGTTTTTATGGCTGGTTGCATGTGATGAAGTGTGTTTGACTTTGGTTTGGTGGATGTATCAGTCATTATTGAAATTGAAATACGGTATTTTGGATTGAAGTGTGAGCTGTTTAGTTTATTATTTGGCTGTTTGGGTTGGGTTATTTTGCTGAAATGAGGGTTGGAATCATGAGTTTTAATCATTTTGGATCGAAGTTGTGTCAATGGCCTTTGAACACTTAGTGTATATTTTGTTTTCTATCAATAGGTAATGAGATTATTAGAGGTCGAATTTAAGGTATAGATAATATGCTGCATGAGTCAGGTAAGCGAGGTTCCTATGCTAGGCTTTATACGAGTTATGAAGACTGAGGTTACTTTCTAAAAACTTTGCATATTTTGTGATGAAATGAGAACTTGGGAAAACAAAACCAATCTCGGTCTCTTATTTGCATTACTCATGAAATCTGTGTGGAAAAGGAAAAATATTTTCTGACATGTATTGTGTAAACATGAGCTAAATTCTATCATGTGGTCTCTGAAATCAAAGAAACAGCGATATTGGGAATCTAAAAAATTGTGCATTGATTTAGAAAGATGCCCTGAATTTTATTTTCAGTATGTGAAAATGATCTAATTATGTTTTGGTACTCTGTTTTATTTTGATATAACATCTGAAAACCTTTGGCATGGCGTACTAATTTTGTATCTGACTCTGTCTTTGCTTTGCTCTGCTCTGCTTTGTTATGCTCTGCTCTGTTTGGGTTGGTACCAACTTTTCAATCTCTGAGGGCACCCACTTTGGAAACAAAGTGGTTTTATTGTGGTCTTTCCTGTGTGCACACTCGGGGCTCCGAGAAGAATAAATGAAAGATTTCACCTCTGTCTCTACCTGGTTTGGCCACTGGGGATAGCACAATCCTATTACGGGGGTGAAACATGGTTTCTGCTAAGTAAAATGTTCTGTTTTGATGTGATGATGATGCTCAGGTTATGTTATGCCAAAGTACTTTGGGTTATGCTTGTCTTAAAACCATCGCTATGTTACTTTTGAAAACATGTGTTTTTCTATGTGATAAATTCTGGAAAATATTTTGTTCTGCATACGGTATTGTGTAAATGCTCATATTTGCACACTAGTATATGTCTTCTTCTTACTGAGTTGCTGATAACTCACTCTTTATCTTCATAATATTTTCAAATGATGTGGAGAGTCAACTGAGGACCTGGATTAGGAATAGTGAGTATGATTAAGCTGAGGAGAGGATGTTAAATGAAGGAATTCTGATGTCTTTTAGATTTAATTATGTTTTTGGTTTAGTAGGACTTATGGAATTATCAGTTTGGTACGTTGTGACTACCAGGAGATTGTGGACCCCTTGGTTTATTATTATTGTAGTAATGACTTTGCGGAATATTTGAAGGTGTTTGTTTAGAAGATATGAGATTAATTTTGCTTATGAAGTTTTTAGAGATTTTTTATTTAGATATGTTGGGAGACATGTTTATAAGTGACAGGTAGTAATTCTCCAATCCACTCGGGTATGGGGCATTACAATTTTTCCATTGCTTTGGCATGAAAAAAATAATTCAACAAGTCAGATGTCTTTTTAAACATTATTATAACAAGTTTACAATGAATAGGCTTTAAAATATTTATTAATACTGAGTTTGTTTTTGTCAATATGGAACCTAGATAAGGATTTAATATGGTGTTTATTTATTACTCTTTTTATTGAATTCTTCAGTTTATAACATAAACAATTGAAGAGGATTTCAATTTTAAAAAATTAATGTAACAAGAGAGGTAAGAACGAAAGGAAGAAACATAATTAATAACATTTCATTTTCAAACCATAAACTTCTTAGAATTAAAATATATATATATATATATATATATATGTGTGTGTGTGTGTGTGTGTGTGTGTGTGTGTGTGCTATTTCAAATTTTCATGTAAATATTATTTAAACATAAAAATCAAAATGATTTTTACTAAAAATTATTTTATTCTCAAACTGGCAGAGTTAGTTTGAGGAGGAGGCGACTAATCTATTCTTGCGAGTGTCCCAGCTCCCCATTCAGCTCGGATACTTTCGATTCGAAAGCAGCCAAGTTTTTCTTGCAAGTCTCCAAGCTCTAATTTAATGCTAAATAATGGTGATCGTGTTCGTTGAGAGCACTCTTAGCCGCGGCTAAATCCTACTCTGCCTTATCCTTCTCATCCTGAGCTATGCTTAGCTAAGCATTAAACTCCCGACATTCTTCCTTTGAGGCAGTCAGGTGGCTAATATAGTTAATTTTCACCTTGCGCAATCCCTCCACATCTTTTTCCACTTCACTCAAGTGGGCTGCCAGATTATCTCGTTCAACCTCCCTATCAGACGCTTTAGCCATATGCAGTGCAGTTTCCTCCAACATGCTTGCCAACTAAGATTGGAGAGAGGCAATCTGGTCCCGAAAGGTGGCTTCAACTTGGGAAACCTCCACAGCCAATTCTTCTTTCTCCACTCGGGCAAAGACAACAGCACCGTTGGATTTGCTAATGAACGCGTGCATGAAGTTGTTTTCCTCCTTGAGGTCCTTCCACCAGCGTAGTAGCAAACTTGTCAACTCCCTACAAAAGACCTAGTCAGGATAAGAAGGTAACAGCCTAATAGAAACTTAGACTAAAAGTAAAGTGAAGCTCACTGGTGAAAGGATGATACGGAGGTTGAGGACAATGGGATAGAAAGCTTCACCGTGGTGCGACCTATAGGCCTAAGAGGAGTCACTAGGGCGAGAAGAGGAAGCACCATGGCGAGTACTCGGAATCTGTAAGGCAAACCCAGCAGCACCCTCCGGGGTGAACTACTCTAGAATAGATTGAGGCGAGGGACCACAAGTCGCTTGAGTTGATGTCTCGACTGTTTCGTCGAATTGAGGAATAACAACTTCCTCCCTGAATGGAGACCTGCTAGGAGGGCCAGTTTGAAGATCGTTAATGAGAAAGGTTGGAGAAGGTTCCTCACCCCCCCCCCCCCCTTCCTGGGGAAAGTATTGAAGGGCGAGAAGGGATCGACACCCTGCTCCCACTAGTGAATGATAGGTTTGGGAAGATAAAGGGCAACACATGAGTATCCCCACCCGAGGCCGTCGAGGCAACAGAAGCTGGCTCACCAACATCTTCAAGGTGAAAGGAGTCGCCAAAACCATCTAGTAAGGAAGGAAGTTCCCTCGCAGGAGGTGCATTAAGTATGGGTTCAAAACAGAGACAAAATCATCCCCCTCCAGATGAGGGTAACCTTCGGGATTAACTACTTTCCTAGAAGCTAGGGCCTTCTTTACAAAGGGAGCCTCTGACCTCATGACTTCCTCAGCCTCCAGTATGAAGTATAGTTCGGCATTTGCCTGGTCCATGATGTCATCTAACGAGCTGGTCAAGGGCATTGGAGGGTTTCTCAACCCATCTCCTCCACTCGTCAGAGAGGAAAAAGGGACGCTCCTGGAAGAGCTGGATGCGTCCGAGGACTTGGCCCCAACGCGAGCTTTCTTCTTTTTACGCCTGCCTCCGACAGTGGTCCCCTTGTTAAGTTTTTTGTTGGCGATGGGGTGCCCAGAATTTCTTGGTTTAGCACATGGGCCCAGCTAGTTTCCATCAGGAACCTATCGATGTTGGTGGGCGTTAAAAGAGTGTCAGACCAAGTGGACCTAATGGTAGCCATCATCCAAGATTGAACCAAGTGGATGTGAGCTTCCTCTTGGGGAGACAACAAAATCTCAAGGTCATGCTTGTCGAGAACGAGTGACCAAGATGCCCTGATAGGGAATTCCCAATGTGAGGCTTCATTCGTCAGAAATTCCCACCCCCTACCCAAGACAAAAAAAAAAATAAAAATTCTTCGTCCAATCCTTGGCTTGGGAATACTTATGCTCTAGCTGCACCAATTTGCTGTAGGACCTAACCCTACAAAGGTTCCTATCTAAATGCCTAAACCCATGAAGAGAGAGGAACTCCAGAGCTGTAACGTCAGGATGGTCATCACCAGTTGGCTCCAAGACCCATCGCCACAGAATGCAGCAGGCCATTAAAATTCGCCAATCATTAGGTACCAAATGGGCCGACGCAAGGCCTAAGACGTCATGAACAGGCCCCATGAAGTGCAGGCAAAGTCCCATTTAAAACATAGCTAAATAGAGGACAATAGAAACTGCCATACCTTTGACCGGGCAGCGACAGCCCTACCGTATCAGGATATTAAAGTGGTCCCTCACAACTTCTAGTTCTTAACGTGAGAGGGTGGAAACCCAGTGATGACCATCGAAGATGGAATGGGAAGCATCTGCTTCGACTCTAGGGTTACCTGTAGCACCTTCGCGATGGACAAAGGAATCATGAGGTCTTGAAGAACCACAACCACGAGGTGGCTTGCGCCTTTGTCTCTGCCAGTAGCCATGGGATGCAAAAAATAGAGGAAAGCAATGCAAGAAGAAGGATGAGAGGGTTTGCAGCACAGAAGGCACGATAGTTTTTGGACGTGAAGCAAGAAAAGGAAGAAAAAACAAAGCTTGTGCAAGAAGATAGGAAGTCAGGGGGAAAAAAAGTAAAGTGGCAAGGAACAATAAATACCTGTGGTGGTTGAAAAAGGAGAATGCATATCGAAGTGATGATGAAACAACTCTGACAGACGTCCTGAAGGAATAACAAAGCAGAACCCCAAACATTGCCCCAAGAATGAGTCTCACCGCATTGCGCGTGGTGAGGACTCGTGGGGTAACCGGAGGGCTTTGGCCCAATTCAAAAGAACCAACACCTCATAGTTTAAAAGCCCCATAGCACAACGTACGATGAGGCTTCATGGGGTAATTGGAGGGGCATCAATTAATTCTACTGAAAGGGCCCAACGACATCTTGTACAAACTTCTGATCGAACAATGTGGGATGAGACTTCGTGGGGTAGTTGGAAGGGCTTTAATACCACCATAAGGGATCGCGGGGTGCCACCATGGGCCTAGGTCATGGTGGCTCAACAAATCATTCCACTCAAGACTCAAGCCTCTCTGAACCGATAGGGTTCATGCCAGTTTGTCAAGGACAAGAATGCCCGCCTGCTTATCCTGGGACAATTGAGATATTCACTCATTCAAAGTGAGTAAATAGCCCGAATGTTTTGGGTTACAAATTTCAAATAATGGGTGAAGCAGTTAATCTGGGTGATCGTAAGTAGTCAAAATCTCTATTTAAATAATCCAGCTACGCTAATGAAACTCTCGAATAATTTGGCTCTAAGAAGATTCGTATAGTTACTGGCTTAGGCATCAGAAGCGCCCCATCATACCCCCAAAGCCACCTTACTCTTTGGTTGCAGGAGATCAAGAGTGTGTAGCAGTGAAACACGCCCTTAACATTACTCGTCCAATGTTTATGTCTCGAGTAATACTATATATAATTGTAAAATATGCAAGCATCGCGAAGTTGCTTTGAAGAAGAGTGAGGTCTATTATTAAAAAATTTATTTTTCTGTGTCCCATATTTACTATCCTTTTTTTTTAAAGAGATTACGTAGTATTTGCACAAATCACGACTGCAAATATCACTTCTCTTATCTCATGAGTCCTTTGCATACCTTTCCTTGCCCAAAATTTTGCATACTCCCATTCGTTATCCACTTATCCTTTTCTAATCATTCGCTTTCCTGTCATCGCTTTTTCTTGGGTCTTTGTTCGTGAACCTTTTGCTTGATTGAACTATTCGATAGAATTGAACAAATGTCTTAGGCCTCATTTGTGAACATATCTCATCTCATATCAAAATTACTCATAATTTATTTTTCAAACATCACTAAAATACAAATATTTTTTCAATTTTAAATTTTTAAATTTTTCATCTAATCATGACCTGATTATTACAATTTTTCCAAACTTCAAAACAAAATGCAAAAACAATTCAAATTTTTTAAATTATATTAAAAAATTATATTATAACAATATTTTAACTCTATAATATTTTTATTTAAATTTTTTCTAAAATCTATAAAAATATTTTAACTCAAATAATTTCATTATTATTCACGGATTTCTCATCTCATCTCATTTCATTCTCCAAGCAAAGCCTTAGTGAAAGATTCTTAATTCATCTCATCTAATCATTACAATTTTTCTAAATTTTCACACAAAATATAATAAACAATTTCAAATCTTAAAACAATAATAATATTAGAAAATAATATTCTAACAATATTTTATTTAACTTTCAACTTTTATTTCAACTCAACTCAACTCGCTAATCCAAACCTCCCCTTAGTTTTGTACGTGGGATGTTAATAGATTATATCCCCAAACGATTCGTATATGTAAACATTCATGCTGAATCACATAAGCCTTTTTCTCTCTTTATTTACCTTTTATACGTTTGATTTATTATTTACCTTTTATGCTGAATCACATACCCTCTTACTATCTATTTACTATTTATAATGTGTTTGAAGTTTTTTATTTTTTAATCATTTTCTTTTAAGTAATTTTTTAACATCCTTAATCATTAAGAAAAAAATTAAAAATATATATATTTAAAAATATATATATATAAGTAAAATAAAAATTTAAAAATAATCAAATACAAAAAGAGTAGTTGGAGAGTAATAACCCTATAATTATCCTTATTTGAACTTTGGCCATATTGAAAAATTACATTAACTAAGTAGTAAACTATCTCTATCCTTTCGCCTAACATCCAACTAGGAATCGCCAACGGCCTAGGGGCGAGCAATGTTTTATGTTTGTGTACAAAGCATTCTCGGTTAGATTTTAGATTAATGGAGATGTTCGTTCGGAGAAAGTCACTCTTATGTCTATAAAAAAATGATTTATATTTAAAAATTAATTTTTTCATATAATTCTTATATTTATTTATTTTTTTTCAAAAAAGGTGCACGAAACTTACGTGTTTTATGACTAGAAATATCATTTATTTTTCCTTAAGATTTTGCTTAATTGGATAGTGAAATGAGATAAAATTATTTGTGAATAATAGTTAAATGATTTGAGTTAGAATGTTTTATGAAATTTTGAGAAATGAGAGAGAAAAATTGAAATAAAATTATTATAAAATTAAAATATTATTAGAATATAATTTTTTAATATAATTTTTATTTTAAAATTTGAAAAAATTGAATTACTTTTTATATTTTATTTAAAAATAAATTTATATTAATTAAATAAAAAAATTTAAAAATATTTATACAAGATAAGATGAGAAAAGGCAAGACACTGACACTTTGAACTAAGTAATAAATGATGACTACGATGATATTCTTCACTGAAGTTACAATCAACCAACTGTTTAGACATTGCCACTTTAAACCAAGTAATAAATGATGATGACGATGATATTCTTCACTGAAGTTTATAAAGTTTTGCAGGCGACTGAGGAAAACGTACATTAATGCGATAGCGCCACTGATGAAAGATCAGTCACCGAAGAGTGAATTACAGTACGGATGTAACGCCCCGTACCCGAGGGTCCGGAGAGTTAACTCATGTCACTAACAAACCTGTCTCTCCAAGCACTTAAAACTCTAAGGACTTCATGTTTAGCACACAATTCATATTCTTCCAAATAACCATAATAAAACTTCATAAGTTATCATTACAAAACATAAACCAAAAGGGGTCCACAATCTCCCAATAACCTCAAAATATAACAATACATCTTTAGGTGTCAATAGGTCCAAACAACGTGAAGTACTTCAAATGCTCAAGTTAAATCCATCTCCTAATAGTGGTACTCTAAAGTACCCAATCCTTCCATCCATATCTAGCCAGCTTCAATTCTATTCCTGACCCCCAGCTGTGAAATCAATATCATCTGAAAATATATGAAGATAAGGGGGGGTGAGTTATCAACAACTCAGTAAGCAGAGAACATATACTAACATGTAAACATGAGCCTTTTCAGAAAGGTCAATATGCAGAAACAAAGCATTTTATTTTTATATGCAGATTTCAGAAAACGTGTTATCAAAAAATCAGAGCGACTTTTCAAATATTTCATACTCAAGTCAACAATTCATATTTGAGGATCCATTTCATATTCAAAAACACTTTGGCATAACATAACTGAACATATTCATCTTATCATATTATATACCATGTTTAACCCCCGTGGTAGGGTTGTGCTATCCCCGGTGGCCAAACCAGGCAGTATCATGTGGTGAACTTCCCCTTTTTCAATCTCGGAGCCCCGAGTGTGCACACAGGAAAGAACACGTAAAAAGACCACTTTGTTTCCAAAGTGGGTGCACTCATATCATATCATGGTGGTACCAACCATATCACGTGAACAATATCATCATATCAGAACCATATTCAGAACAGATAAGTATGCCAAAGTTTTATCATATCCATATCATATCAAAACACGTGCGAAACATATTCATATCATTTCTATTTGATCAAAAACAGCTCCATATCATTTCATATCACATGCATAAAATTTCAATGATATCATATTCGCTCTTTTGCATATTTCAGAAATATGTCAAATATTGCTCATGTCTACACATTTCATGTCAAAAACATTTATTTTCTCTTTCATATGTATCTCATGAGGGAATGCAAAAACATATACTGAAGTTGTTTTTCACTTTTTCTTTTTAAAACAACATGCACATTTTTTTTTTACAAACCAACTTCAGTTCATTTCTTTTTATGCAAATCCAGCATAGGAACCCCGCTTACCTGGACTTCTTAGCTTTTCGAAAATTTCCTCAATAATGCCGAACCAAAATTAATCGTCGCCTATAAAATAATCACGTAAATTTTCATAAGTCTCCAATCAATCTCATATTTTGATATTCAAGCCTACACTTATAAAATAGTCCATTTTTAATTCGTCAATCTCAAAATTCTCATTATTTTCAACATCACTTTCTAAACTCATCAATATCCGACTTCGACTAAACATTTAATTCTAACTTACTTACAATTGAAGTGTAACTTTAAATTCCTACTATATAATATAATTATATAGAAAAAAAATCAAATTCGAGTCTAACTACCCATATCTAAAACAAAAATCTCCGTCCAATAAAATTACTAAAACAGTTTATCAAACATAATAAATCACGTCTAATAAAATTAGACGGGTTTACCAAAATGACGTATAACTATTTAATCTCAAGTCTTACAAGCTAAAAAAATAATTCACTAGGTTTAAACACTAATCAATAAAATTACGTCTATAGATATAAATCTTGTAGTTCATTGAAAGCCTCTCCAGAAATTAAAGTATGCCTTTAATAATAGGGGTAGAAAGGCCAAACCCGAAACACACCATTCTACCTACTGTATCCTCCGATATATATATACTAAATGTTTCTATTTTAATCACTAATCACAACTACCGAACACAACCTGCAAGGCTCACGCGGGAGTTGCGACAGAACTCACCCACGACCAATCGAGGCAGTGACACCCTGGGAGTGCAACGAAGGCTGGGCTGAGTCGGTGATGATGTCCTCGACAGCGTTGCACGGGGAGAGAGATAGAGCTGAAACCGAGAGAGAGTAAACGTGAGATAAGAGGCGAAGGGGGAGATACGGTGAGGGGGTTTCCGTGGCTTACTGAAAGGGCAGAGGTGGCACGCGGTGGACTTATGGTGGTGCGACAACGGCTGGTGGTGAGGATTGCCAAGATGGCAGCACACGGATGGAGGGAGAATTCCTCTGTTTTTAGGCGTGAAAACAGGGGAGAGGCTCTAATCCAGCGGCTGAGAAACCGGACATGGAACCCTGAGGGACGGCGGCGCACGGCTGGGGAAAGGACTCCGAGTGCATGAGCTACCGGCTGGACTGTGTGTGGAGGAGTTGTTGCACGGAAGTGGCTCTGCGTGTGGCCGATTGATGCTGCAGACCGAGGCTTTGGTTTGGTGTTTTGCAGAGAAACCGTGGTCTTCTGTGAAGAGGGAACCGAGCGGCACTTAGTCTAGGGTTGAGAATACTTACTATATATATAGGCTATAAATGGAAAACAGACTTCTTAAAACAAAGTGCAGGAAACGTGCATGGAGAAAAAAAAGAAAGATGGTGTTAAGTGTGACGGAAACTTAGAGGCGTTAAGCACGTACGTGAGTGAAGCAAAGAGCCGGGTTTTACAACGGAAAACTCCCATATGTACCAACAGTTCTCTGATCCTATGGATAGAAAACGTCGATACCATTATTTCTCTGTATGAGTAGCGCCATCCTTACCGTATTATGCATCAGTTTTGTATTTGACCAACGGGATGACTTAGTCAAACACAGCTTGCTTTGTCGTCGTCCACAAACAAGACGATGAGGAAGATGTCCTATACGCGTGTACGTAGACTTATCTCTTCTTTGATATATAGGAATGTGTGGTGAGATACTTATTAAGCGAACGCGCACACAGTGAGAGAAGAGATAGATCATTAAGCCGGGAGAGAAAGAGAGAGAGAACGAGAGAGAGAAAGAGAGAGATCATTAAGCCTAACATCCTTACCGTATTTTTTTCAGTGTTTGTAATATTATATTTTTTTATTTTTGGTGAAACTAAAATTTGAGTATTTCTCTAATTGAACTTAATGACTTCAAACAGGGGTATTTTTCATAAATAATTTGATTATTATTTCCTTTAATCCATTGATTTGTAGTCTTGTTTATAGTAGACAATTGATATGATTTATATATCTCAAACTATGTAAAGAAAGGTATATTAATCTATATTTTCTCTAAATAGTCGTAATATTTTTTTTAAATATAATCTCTTTCTATTTTTGTAAAAGTTGAGAAAAATACTAATCTTTTGTGATTATTTTCTTCTTTCATATAATCTTGTTTGAGATATTTTTTGTTAATTTTAAATTCTTCTTTATTCAGGGTATATATTTGGGCATCATCTCCAACTACTTGTGAATATGTTGGAGAAGAAGTTTCTTTTTCAGGATTATGAGAGGTGGATGCTTTATCAGGATGGGTAACAATATATACTGGTGTGTAAATAATATTTCCGGGAATAATTCTCCGAATCTGTGTGTCAAGATTTTGGGATCTAGTGTCAAAAGATCTGGTGTCAAAATTTTGAGATTTATTCCGAGAGATCGATGTAAGAACAGATCTGGGTGTATGATAACTAGAGGGTGCTGGAAAATAATAATGTGAAAAATATCTTCTAAAGGTTAAAAAGCTATTTGGACTGTTCCGTCCACTTTTTGATCAATAGATTCAAGATCAACCTTAGAATTATTCTCTATCTTAGGTAATGGAGAATTATTCTCTATCTTAGGTAAGAGAATAATATTCTCTAATTGTTATTCATTAAAAAGATTAATTTGATTCCAATTTATTTGTTTAGGGTTTTGTATTCGAGAGTTTTGTGTACTAGATGTAATAATAATGTATATACTTTTGGACTGGTAATAAGGGCCTATGGTTCTAGTGTTGTTTTCATTACATCAAATAATGAAAGAGAATAATTGTGATAACAATTAAATAAACTGGTCAGGCTTGATTCTACCATTCCAAGTAATGAATCATGAAAATTATAATGTCTTCCATCTCATAAATAGAGTAATACTGAGGTATTTAATCCACTTCTAGTGAGTGGTTTTATAGCTACTTGTACTAATCCAATATGTATGAAAGAATATTTTTGTTCTTTATGATTTTGAATTGCATATTTTATGATGGATAATTATTATGCAAATAATACCGGTTTTTGTGGTTTATATGAGTTAAGATGTCTAGATTATAGTCTACGACTTGAATTAGAAATATTAATAATAACATAAGAGATCTTAAGAGACAACAACAATTGATGAGACAAGATTATACACTAATGATGACTAAATATCATGTATATCAAAGTAGACAAGCGGCAATAGAATATTATGGAGCTGACTACAACTTCTTAAGAAACGAAATTAAAAGTGTAAGAAATCACTTAAGGATTCTTGCTTTATAAAAAAAAAAAAAAAAAGAGTAAGAAATCACTGATACAGATTTTTACAAAAATAACCTATAACAAAAGAGAATGAAGTATATTGGGAAGTTTGTGTTGGTATGCCATGAAAAACCAATGGTCAGCCCATTCATGCTGGAAGGCTTTAAGGGTGATCCCGGTGGTATTCCCTCAAGTTCTTAATTTACATATTTATCTTTGGATATAAGAAATATTTGCTTAAAAATCTGCCTCAATGAATTCTTTATTCAAACCTAATGAATCCACTACTAGTATCCCCATAGATCCTGATAACATCAACCAAGAAATCTACAAGATTGGATAATTCCTAATGTTCCAAAAAACCAAATATACAAACATTATACTTTTTCTTCTAAATTGTCATTTCTTACAAATTATACAATTAAAACGGTAGAAAAAACCATTAGTTTAAATAATGATTATGAATAATTACAGTTATTAAGTAAAGATTTATTTTAAGAGTAATCGATAATGGTGTAATTTTATTTTGACACTTTAGATATGATCTAGTTTATTAAAAAATAGTTGGTGTTTATTTTACAATATTTTGTTATAATTATATTATCTAGTATTAAATTTATAGTTTGATTACAATAGTAATATGTTAGGATTTAAGTCAGAGCAACAAAGTGGATATTGATGGATTTGGAAAAGTGATGGTATTTTAGAATTAAGAGAAAATTTAGGTTTTTGAGGTATTAAAATAGATACTTCAGGTGTAAATATGAGATATCTATTCATTGGAGATTTATTTAAGTTACATGAATTTTTATAGGTGACGATTGACAATTGTTCAATACTGTGGTGGGAAAATTTTCAAAAGTTAAGAAGTCATGGTAAGTGGTGTTCTTATACTAGACTTTGCATAAAAGAAGAAAATGAAACGAGATTGATTTGAAAATATGCACGTTTGTTTTGAAAAGAAATCCGAAAACAACCTCAGTTATGTGTTTTCGTATATGCATGAAAGTTGCATAAGAGAAAATATTTTTCTGTCATGACTGGTGTATACATGAGCTAATTTTGTATATCCTATTTTTGAATTATGCAAAACGAGCGAATATGAAATTTATAAAAATTTGTACATGTGATATGAAAATGTTCTGAAACTGTGTTTTGAATATGTGAAAAGATCTGAATTTGTTCAATACTTTGTTTTCGATATGTTGTGACATCTAGAAACCTTGGCATGAGATTCTGATTCCGTATTCTGATTATGTTGTTCTGTTCGATTTCCTTTACGGCCCAACCACTGGTTAGAATAGTGGATACGGCCCAACCATGAGTTATAATAGTAGATACAGCCTAACCACAGGTAATAATAGTGGATATGGCCCAACCACAGTTTATAATAGTGGATAAAGCTCAGCCACGGGTATAATGGTGGTTTATAAGCCTACCACGAGAGTTAAACATGGTATACGGCCCAGCCACGGGTATAATGATGGTTTATAACCCTACCACGGGGGTGAAACATGGTATATGGCCCAACCACGGGTATAATGGTGGTTTATAACCTTACCACGGGGGTTAAACTTAGTATCTATCCCGATGTGATGCCCTGATATGATGAAAATGAAGTCTCAGATTTTGATATGCCAAAAGATTTTGAATAAGAAAAATTTCTGAAAGCTTCACTCTGAAATTTTTAGTAACATGTTTTGATCTTGCATTCTAAAAGCAAATGTTTTTTATTATGAATTATGAAAGTAAATATTTTTGTTTTGAATTATGCATTCTGAAAATACTCATGTTTACATACTAGTATATGTTCTCTGCTTATTGAGTTGTTGATAACTCACTCCTTATCTCCACAATATTAAAATTTCACTGTTATAGATATGGGTAGTTAGACTCGAATTTGATTTTTTTTCTATATAATTATATTATATAGTAGGAATTTAAAGTTACACTTCAATTGTAAGTAAGTTAGAATTAAATGTTTAGTCGAAGTCGGACAAATAATGAGCTTTTTTCTTTTTACCCCTGCCTCCAGGAGTGGTCCCCTTGTTAAGTTTTTTGTCGGCGATGGGGTGCCCAAAATTTCTTGGTTGAGCACATGGGCCCGGCTAGTTTCCATCAGGAACCTTTCGATGTTGGTGGGCGTTAAAAGAGTGTCAGACCAAGTGGACCTAATGGTAGCCAACGTCCAAGATTGAACCAAGTGGATGTGAGCTTCCTCTTGGGGAGACAACAAAATCTCAAGGTCATGCTTGTCGAGAACGAGTGACCAAGACACCCTGATAGGGAATTCCCAATGTGAGGCTTCATTCATCGGAAATTCCCACCCCCTACCCAAGACAAAAAAAAAATTCTTTGTCCAGTCCTTGGCTTGGGAATACTTACGCTCTAGCTGCACCAGTTTGCAGTAGGACCTAACCCTACAAAGGTTCCCATCCAAATGCCTAAACCCATGAAGAGAGAGGAACTCCAGAGCTGTAACGTCAGGATGGTCATCACCAATTGGCTTCAAGACCCATCGCCACAGAACGCAGCAGGCCATTAAAATACGCCAATCATTAGGTACCAATTGGGCCGATACAAGGCCTAAGATGTCACGAACAGGCCACATGAAGGGCAGGCGAAGTCCCATTTAAAACATAGCTAAATAGAGGACAATAGAAACTGCCATACCTTTGATCGGGCAGCGACAGCCCTACCGAATCAGGATATTAAAGTGGTCCCTCACAACTTCCAATTCTTGACGTGAGAGGGTGGAAACCCAGTGATGACCATCGAAGATGGAATGGGAAGCATCTCCTTCGACTATAGGGTTACCTGTAGCGCCTTCGCGATGGACAAAGGAATCTTGAGGTCGTGAAGAACCACAACCACGAGAGTGGCTAGCACCTTTGTCTCTGGCAGTAGCCATGGGACGCAGAAAATAGAGGAAAGCAATGCAAGAAGAAGGATGAGAGGGTTTGTAGCGCGAAAGGCATGATGGGTTTTGGACATGAAGCAAGAAAAGGAAGGAAAAACAAAGCTTGTGCAAGAAGATAGGAAGTCAGGGGGAAAAAAAGTAAAGTGGCAGGGAACAATAAATACTTGCGGTGGTTGAAAAAGGAGAATGCATATCGAAGGGATGATGAAACAACTCTGACAGATGCCCTGAAGGAATAACAAAGCAGAACCTCAAACATTGCCCTAAGAATGAGTCTCACCGCATCGCGCGTGGTGAGGACTCGTGGGGTAACCGGAGGGCTTTGGCCCAATGCAAAAGAACCAACACCTCATAGTTTAAAAGCCCCATTGCACAACGTATGATGAGGCTTCGTGGGGTAATTGGAGGGGCATCAATTAATTCTACTGAAAGGGCCCAACGACATCTTGTACAAAATTCTGATTGAACAATGTGTGATGAGACTTCGTGGGATAGTTGGAAGGGCTTTAATACCACCATAAGGGATCGCGGGGTGCCACCATGGGCCTAGGTCACGGTGGCTTGACAAATCATTCCACTCAAGACTTAAGCCTCTCTGACCCGATAGGGTTCATGCCAGTTTGTTAAGGACAAGAATGCTCGCCTGCTTATCCTGGGACAATTGAGATATTCACTCATTCAAAGTGAGTAAATAGCCCGAATGTTCTGGGTTACAATATAACACCCCGTATTTTAGTGTATTTTTACTGAATGATTATTTTCAGTTATTCAAAAATTGATTCCCTTGTTTTAAAGTTGTTGGATTTTTAGTTGGTTTATTTTTATGATTTTATTTTTGTGAAAATTAATTTATGATGTGTTTTCTTTTTATTAATTATTGTTATGCATTTAAATTTATTTTTATATTAAATTAAGTTATTGTTGGATTTAATTATTTTATTTTCATTTAATCGCTACGTTTGAATTATTTTATTATACTTGTTGTTTTGAAATCGTTTTTGTTGGATCATTTTTGTGACCCAATATGTGAGGATTGGACCTCATTTCTTTCCCTTCATTTTTCTTTTTCCTCTTTTTCTTTTTTCCTCATTTCTTTTTTTCTCCTCTCTCTCTCTCCTTTCCCGCGCGTTAAGGCCGTCTCTCCCTCTTTCTCCTCGTGCGTTGCTTCTCCTCCACCCAGCCACCGCCACGCGCTGCCGTGTGCCTCACCGCCCAGCCCACCTCCTTCCCCACCGGCCGGTGACCCCACCCCTGTAATCTCAGCTCCTCCCGCGCTGCCGTTAGCCCCCATGCGCAACACCAAGCCACGTCGTTCCTTGTGCTCTCGCGCAACCGTCGCGTCACCTCCGGCCACTATTTCTTCACCACTTCATCCTCGACCTCCTAGCAACCCAATGCACCCAACCCCAGCTCCGATTCGTCAACGGTGAAGCCCCAACATCAACAATTTCGATTTGAGCTTTTTACACTTCAACCACCCTCTACGCCGCCACCCACGGCCAACCACCACTACCACTAGCTTCACCGACATCCCTAAGCTCTACCCTATCAATCTCGGGTCTTCGTTTGCACCCGTTCAAAAGTGGGTTTTGAGACCCACAGCCACAGTGCATTTGGCACTGTCCTGTAGCTGTGTTGCCACTTCTTGCAACTTCGTGATCCATCAAAAATTATTAAATAGCACTGTAAGTATTTTCCAAAGAACTTTCGTGATTTAAATGTATTTTTCACTAACTCATTATACTGTGAATTGTTTGGTTTTGCCGGACTGAGTCTGAGGAGTACGGGGGTCGGATGGATTGGTGGATGAAGTTGTTTGCGTGTTTGGGCTGTGTTGAGTGTTGTTGGATGTTGGTTATTGAGATGTTTCATGTACATTACATATTTGTACTGTGATAACCGGGCTTTAGGCCTAGCCCTTTGAAGTCAGGACGAAGCCCAGCCCACGAGCAGCATGTGATGGACGGACGGCGTCATTTTGGGGAGAGATTTAATTCCCCTTCTGCCGTGCACTGTTTTTCTTCTTCCTCCACTGCGTTCCTTCGTTCTGCATTTCGGTCAGCATTTCCGCGATTCCCTCCCTTCCCGTGCAACTACTTCCCACGCCCCATGATCTCTATTTTCGGTTCCGCACATGAAGAGCCTTCCTCACCACATTTCTGAACCACTCAAGCTCTCTCACTTGCACGGACTAGTATTTCGTCCTTAGCCGACATATTTGTTTCCGTGGGTCTCGAGTTTTCTGGTTCTTCGAAGGTGAGCCATCGTCCCTTCTCGTTCTCTGCATATTTTTTTTTTCTGTTTTCACCAACAATTCATGAATTGTTTCTTTGGGCTTTGTCACTTTGCAGCAAATTTGTGGGTATCGAAAGTTTGTGTGTCGTGGTTGGGTTTCCCTCTTTGAGTTCTTGAATTTAATTTTTGGTAACTCCCGCTCCACCCACTGAACCGTTAGTCACTCTTAATTCTATACTTGTTGTTAATCCTCTTATTTCTTCCTTCAATCTGGCTTTCCTCTCTTTCTTTTTATGTATATTCTTCTTTCTTTTTCCATTTTTTTTTCTTCTTTTTCTGGTTTTATGTTCACTAGAGATTGCTGTGAATATTTTGGACGTGAATTGCAGTGGCCATTCGAAGTGGTTGAAGTTTTGGGACGTGAATTGCAGTGGCCATTCGAAGTGGTTCAAGTTTGTGTTTTCTGTTGGGGTAAGTTCCTTGTAGCTGTTGGTGGTTTTTGAATGATAGGTTTAGACTGTGAAATATAATAGAGTTACTGACTTGATGGTGGTTGAGTGTGATGGAATTCTTGATGTTGAGATATATGATTTTGGATGATTTGTGAGACTATTTTTTTGAATTATTATTTGAGTCTTTTTGGTGTAAATGATGGGTGTTTTGGAACTAGTTGTATTGAACTTTCATGCAAGTCTTAATGTGTTGAATGAATAAAATATTTGATGCGGACACTGAAATTATTTTATTCGAAGATTGGAAGTGAAGTTTGGGTTGGGTTATGTTTTAATTATTGGAGTTGCTATTGTTGGTTTTGGAAATAATTATAGTTGGTTTGGTGGTAATAAAAGGTGGTGGCTATTTTGGGTTTGCGAATGGTTTGAAGAGAGAGTTGTTCGGGTTTAATTGTTAGATAGTTATGGAGCTGTGAAGGGACTGTTTTGATTTATTACTCAAAAAATAGCAGCCTACTAGATTGGTTATCAAATGTTGGATATATGTTTTTTTTGTTTAGATGGTGTTACTATTAGAGTTCCGGCTCAAGGTGTTGATAATACGAAGAGGTCAGGTAAGCGGAATTCATATACTAGTTTTGCATAAAAGAAGTAAAATGAGGTTGACTTGGAAAATAAACGTGTTTGTTTTTTAAAAGAAATGATCTGAAAACAACCTCAGATGTTTATTCTGCATATGCATAAATTCAATATAAGAGAAAGTGTTTTCTGTCATGACTGGTGTAGACATGAGCTAGTTTTGTGCACTTTATTTCTAAACTATGTAAAATAGCGAATAAGGAATTCGAAAAGTTTTGTTATGAACAAATAAGAATATTTTGTTTATGTTTATCTCGAACATGAGAAATGATCTGAAGCTTTTCAGTGTTTTGTTTTGATATGATGTGTCATCTGAAAACCTTGGCATGAAGTTCTGATTCTATATATGATTGTAATCGGATTTTCGATGAAATCTGTTCTGTTTCGGTTAAGGCCCAGCCACGGGTATAATGGTGGTTTATAACCATACCACGGGGGTGAAACATGGAATATGGCCCAGTCATGGGTATAATGGTGGTTTATAACCCTACCACGGGGGTGAAACATGGAATATGGCCCAGCCACGGGTATAATAGTGGTTTATAACCCTACCACGGGGGTTAAACATGGTATTGTCCCGATGTGATGCTAAGAGATGATTTAATTATAATGTTTCAGTTTGGAAATACCAATGGATTTTCTTTTTGGAATAAGTTTACTTTTCTGGAAATTTCGCTCTAATGCTTTTTGTACAAAGTTTTGTTTCTGCGTTCTGAAAGTAAATGTTTTGTTCTGCTTATCAAATGTTATAAATGCTCATGTTTACATGCTAGTATATGCTCTCTGCTTACTAAGTTGTTGATAACTCACCCCCTTATCTCCATAATATTTCAAATGACATTGATGGTTCAGCTGAGGATCAGTATTAGAGTTTATGGAGAAGATTAGCAGTGAATGGTTGTTGGGTATCTCGTGGTATTAGTGTCGACGTTGGAAGTTATTTATATTTCTTAAGTTTGCTTCAATGGATTTAGACGGTTTATGGAGACTTATGTTAATGTTTCATTATTTCTACTTTGTTATTTGAGACATGAAGAAGACTTGATTTTATTTGAGTTGCTGGATTGAAAATTGGATAGATGAGTTTATATGGTTTATTTAATTGAAGTATTTACGTTTGATTTGAGGTTTGGGAAAATATATATTCTTGAATTTGGAAGTACTCTAGCCTTGTTAGAGTTGATTATCAGGTTATATGAGTTAACTCTCTGGACCCTCGGGGACGGGGCGTTACATGCACGCATGATCATGTTTGTAAAGGAAACTGGATTTTCGTATAATTGCATTCATGTTCATGTGTTTATTGAAAAATGAGTTTTCATGTGAAAGGATTTTTGGGTGCGTGTGTATCACGACCCCAAGCTGAGATGGGACATTATCTCTGTGGAGCTCCTCTTCTCACTCGGGAGTGGAATATACTAAATGACGTCTCATGGATTATCGCTGGGTGACAATGGGATCGGACGAGATAGTCTCGTGCCGACTCTGTGGTCCCTCTACTTGCGGGGACTAGAGGATGCTTGGCCATGTATGCACTGGGCGCGGAACTGGGCATCGCTCATTGCGTAGAGGGTGCTTGGCCACGAACGCGCTAGGCGCGGAACTGGGCATCGCTACGAAGTCAGGGTGTGCGGATGATCCCTAGGGGAGATCGTGGTGCATACGGTAAAATGAAATAATGGACTATTTTCTGGGAAAATAGCGTGTGTTGGATATGAATTTTATGTGAATCATTTTTTGGGAAAATGTTTTACGGATAATTTGGGCCAAATGAGATTTTGGTGTGTGTTGGAAAATATTCATTTTCGGGAAAAATGATGTTTTGAGAATAATGCATATTTCATCATATGCATGCATGTTGGGTGCATTAATGCATTTTTATTCCTGAGGGTTGTTTGGTTTATACTTACCTGCGGTACCATTTTATGGTAACGCAGATTTCGATGCAGATGAGGATGAGGGTGAGCCTGAGGATTCGGCTCTGCCCGAGGAGTGATTTGGGATCACTCATGTTATTTGGGACTTGTATTATATTTTATTTTGGATGACTGTATAACTTTTAAAATCACTTTTACTGATATTTAAATTGTGTTTAAATTATGGTACTTAGTTGACTTAATTATCCACTGTGTTGTTATTGTACATTGTTGCATGTACACACACTTGACACTATCGTTGGGATGCGTGACCGTGTTGTCATCATCTTGGCGTCTCTATCCCTGAGTTTCCGTACATGGGCGTCGGGGGCACCACATACAAATTTCAAATAATGGGTGAAGCAGTTAATCTGGGTGATCGTAAGCAGTCAAAATCTCTATCTAAATAATTCAGGTACGCTAATGAAACTCTCGAATAAATTGGCTCTAAGAAGATTCGTATAGTTACTGGCATTGGCATCAGAAGCGCCCCATCATACCCCCAAAGACACCTTACTCTTTGGTTGCAGGAGATCAAGAGTGCGTAGCAGTGAAACACGCCCTTAACATTACTCGTCCGATGTTTATGTCTCGAGTAATACTATATATAATTGTAAAATACGCAAGCATCGCGAAGTTGCTTTGAAGAAAAGTGAGGTATACTATTAAAAAATTTATTTTTTTGTGTCCCTTATTTACTAACTTCTTTTTAAAGAGATTACGTGACGTTTGCATAAACCACGACTGCAAATATCACTTCTCTTTTCTCGCGAGTCCTTTGCATACCTTTCCTCGCCCAAAATTTTGCATACTCCCATTCGTTATCCACTAATCTTTTTCTGATCATTCGCTTTCCTGTCATCGCTTTTTCCTGGGTCTTTGTTCATGAACCTTTTGCCTGATTGAACTATTCGATAGAGTTGAACAAATGTCTTATGCCTCATTTGTGAACACATCTCATCTCATATCAAAATTACTCATAATTTATTTTTCAAACATCACTCAAATATAAATATTTTTTCAATTTCAAATTTTTAACTTTTTCATCTAATCATTACCTAATTATTACAACTTTTCCAAACTTCCAAACAAAATGCAAAAAGCAATTCAATTTTTTTAAATTATAAAACAAAAATTATATTAAAAAATTATATTATAACAATATTTTAACTCTATAATATTTTTATTTAATTTTTTTCTTTTCTTTTCTAAAATCTATAAAAATATTTTAATTCAAATAATTTCACTGCTATTCACGGATTTCTCATCTCATCTCATCTCATTTCATTCTCCAAGCAAAGCCTTAGTGAAAGATTCTTAATTCATGTCATCTAATCATTACAATTTTTCTAAATTTTCACTTAAAATATAATAAACAATTCAATTTTTTCAAATCTTAAAACAATAATAATATTAAAAAATAATATTCTAACAATATTTTATTTAACTTTCAACTTTTATCTCAACTCAACTCACTAATCCAAACCTCCCCTTAGTTTTGTACGTGGGATGTTCATTTCTTCTAAGGGCATAGTTCTTACAATACGAAAGTATACAATCATCAAACATAATAGATTATATCCCCAAACGATTCGTAGACGTAAACATTCATGCTGAATCACATTAGACTTTTTATCTCTTTATTTACCTTTTATACTTTTGATTTATTATTTATTTAATGAATACATATTTGAGTACTGTGTCGACACAATTATGTTGCTTATTGGGTAGTGTTAGGGTTACTACCCTCTTACTATCTATTTACTATTTATAATGGGTTTGAAGTTTTTTATTTTTTAATCATTTTTTTAAGTATATTTTTAACATCCTTAATCATTAAGAAAAAAATTAAAAAAATATATATAATTTTACTAATAGTCACTTCCTTAACTATTTATAAGTAAAATAAAAATTTAAAAATAATCAAATACAAAAAAAGTAGTAGGAGAGTAGTAACTCTATAATTATCCTTATTTGAACTTTGGTCATATTGAAAAATTACATTAACTAAGTAGTAAACTATCTCTATCCTTTCGCCTAACATCCAACTAGGAATCGCCAACGGCCTAGGGGCGAGCAATGTTTTATGTTTGTGTACAAAGCATTCTCCGTTAGATTTTAGATTAATGGAGATGTTCGAAGGGAGAAAGTCTAATGATTTGAGTTAGAATGTTTTATGAAATTTTGAAAAATGAGAAAGAAAAATTTAAATAAAATTATTATAAAGTTAAAATATTGTTAGAATATAATATTTTAATATAATTTTATTTTAAAATTTGAAAAAATTGAATTATTTTTTATATTTTATTTAAAAATAAATTTATATTAATTAAATAAAAAAATTTTAAAAAATTTATACAAGATAAGATGAAAAAAAGCAAGACACTGACACTTTGAACTAAGTAATAAATGATGACTACGAATATATTCTTCACTGAAGTTACAATCAACCAACTGTATTGACATTGCCACTTTAAACCAAGTAATAAATGATGATGACGATGATATTCTTCACTGAAGTTTATAAAGTTTTGCAGGCGACTGAGGAAAACGTACATTAATGCGATAGCGCCACTGATGAAAGATCAGTCACCGAAGAGTGAATTACAGTACGGAAAACTCCCATATGTACCAACAGTTCTCTGATCCTATGGATAGAAAACGTCGATACCATTATTTCTCTGTATGAGTAGCGCCATCCTTATCTCTTCTTTGATATATACGAATGTGTGGTGAGATACTTATTAAGCGAACGCGCACACAGTGAGAGAAGAGATAGATCATTAAGCCGGGAGAGAAAGAGAGAGAGAACGAGAGAGAGAGAGAGAGAGAGAGAGAGAAAGAGAGAGATTAATGTGCAGGAAGTCGATGGGCATGAAGTTGCAGCTGCTCTTTCTGGCTTTGTTTCTTTCAGGAATTCACTTCATCGACTCACTTACTGATCCTCAAGATGGTATGTAACAGATAATATCATGAGTGCTTTGATACATAATCTAGGAATACTGGGTTGTCTCTGATCATCAGTGTCAACGTCGATCCGCCCAAAAACTGGTTTCATGATATCTATTTTTGTTATAATAAATAATCTCCAAACTCAATAAAATAGCTCAGCTTTGATCAAATTAATTATGTTTTCCGTATTCAACAGTTAAAAGTTTCAACTAAGCTCTAATGAGTATTTGACACCGTGCATCGATCGATCACAGTTTTAAAATATTTAAAACGAATAATTATATTTTTTATTTAAAGAAAGACGTTTTTGACACGTACAGAGGCTTTTTAGATGCTTGCTAATTTCTATATTGAAATATTTTTTAGAGTTTTTTCTAAAATTTAAATTCAATTTAAATCTTAAAAAAATTAAATATTTTTAGATGTTTAAATTGAAATTAAATCTTAAAAATGATATTTCTTTTAAATTTTTATAGAGTTTTTTAATTTGAAATCGCTTATTTATTGGCTTTAGCCAGCTTTCTGTTCATGTACGTCGACGAATATATTGCTTGTTTTATTTTTGGGTTAATGCTAAATAATATATATAATATATATATATGTATATATTTATAAATTAGGTTGGTCGGACCGGTTCCGGGTGGGAAATTCCTGGACCAAGACCAGACCGAAAAGTCTCAGTTGGTGATCTAGGTCTTGGGTTGGTCCGGTCTATTTCTCTGATCCGGACCGATCAACTTTTATCCCTAGCTTTAGCCTTTTTGTTGTACGGAATATATAGCTTGCTTTATTTTTAGGTTAATGCTAAAGAATACTGCTAGTGGGTCGCCCAGCTTTCGTTAAGTGTATTGCTAGCTAAAATTTTTTATATATCTTTTTATAAATTTTTGTTCAATAATATTTTAACATTTCTAATTATTAAAAAAATAAAAAATATATAATTTTATTAATAATCAATTCTTTAATTATTAAATAAAAAATAAAATACAAGCATGATCAGCAAGTTAACTAGTCCATTTATCATTTTCCTAATGCTAAAAGTGATCCATCTGGAGATCATTAGTTGATGATTAAACATTTTCCTGGTGCATGAATGCAGTTGCAGTACTCAAAGCCTTGAAGGCCGCGTGGAAAAACACACCACCAAGTTGGGGGCATTCAGATGATCCATGTGGATTACCCATTTGGGAAGGAGTTACTTGCAACAGTAGTACTTCTAGGGTTATTGCCTTGTAAACATCTTCCCCTTATTACTGTCCTTATTCATGTTCTTACAGTAGAAAAATTTTACACACCATCTTGTGTGGTGCAGGTATAATGAGTAAAATGACTATTTTCCTGTATTGTAGTCCTCTTTCTTGCAAATTGGTTAAGAAAATACACTAACATTAATCTACAGTACTCTTGACACAACAATATACATTATATGTCTAAGATGGCTGGTTTGGTTATACAAAACCAAACTATCTTGTCTTATATAATCATTACAAAATTTTCAAACTTCTGTATAAAATATAATAAATAATTCAATTTTTTTAAATTTCAAGAGAAAAATAATATTATAATAATATTTTATTCAACTTTTAACAAATATCTCATCTCATCCCATATGAATTGGGGAACCAAACAAGGCTACTTTTCCTCTTGTCATTTTCATCATTCTTCCTTATCTTTTGGTAAGTCTTTGTATATCCTTATTTTGTGGATTCCTTTCAAATCTATTCAGGAAATTATCAACTATGGGCCTAGAAGGGAAGCTTGAAGGTGACATTGGGGGACTCACTGAATTGACATCCTTGTAAGTACTATCATTCTTTCTTTTTCTTTAAATAGATTGTTGAAGTACGTACTGCTAACATTAATATTAAATTTCAGGGACCTATCATTTAACCTTGGGCTCACAGGTTCCCTCTCTCCACGGCTTGGGGATTTGAAGAAGCTAAATTTCCTGTAACATCCAATAAGCATTAATCTATAATCTCTGGCCTATTTGCATATTATATCCATCAAACGCTACAACAGTGAGAAGCATATCATGTATACATGATTTTTGTCTTTCATGTTTCAGAATTCTAGCTGGTTGCATCTTCACTGGTGATATTCCAGATGATTTGGGAAATCTTTCAGATCTCCGCTTCCTGTAAGATCTTTCAATAAGTACTCACAAAATCCGAATTATGTGATAGTTCTGATCTCGTTTTATCACAATATTCCACATAATTATTACTTTTATACCAACACACTCTCCCTCTCAGGGCTCTCAATTCAAACAACTTAACTGGAAAGATACCTCCATCTTTCGGTAACTTCGCCAAACTCTTTTGGCTAGACGTCGCGGAGAATATGTTGACAGGACCTCTCCCGATATCAGACTCCATGGGGGCCCCAGGCTTGGACCTTCTTTTGAAGGCTAGACACTTGTGAGTTTTAATCTTTTTCTTTTCCCAATCTTGGGTTCAATCTATTATTATGATAAATACAATAATTTGAATATGTTTAAGGATACACAACGTTTATTATTGCATTCATAAAAGAAGAATAACGTGATCATGTCTTCAAATTTGCAGCCATTTCAATAAGAACAACCTTTCAGGTCCCATTCCAGCCAAACTATTCAGCTCTAATATGAGTTTGATACACATGTAAGTTGATACAAACTATTAGTTTATTTTCATGCATGCATGCTTTGAATGCTTTCTTCTACTTCTAATTAATGCTTTCTTCAAAGACAGATTATTTGATGGAAATCAACTTTCTGGAAGTATCCCTCCAACATTAGGACTTGTAAAAACTCTTGAAGTTCTGTGAGTAAAATACACCCTAATTTAATGACTCATTGGTGTTCTTCAATTAATTAACCTTTTTCTTGAGAATTAAATTAACTATTCCAATTTGCAACAGTCGGCTTGACAGAAATGCTCTGACAGGAAGTGTCCCAGATCTCAGCAACCTAACAAATATCGTTGAATTGTGGGTACTTTTTCACTACATTTATATAGTGGTGGTGTTTTTATAGTATAATCATATATATTGGTGGTGTCTTAGGAATGTAGCGAACAATAATCTGACGGGCGCTTTACTAGACTTAACTCAAATGACGAATCTCAATTACTTGTAAGTAGATGCATGGTGTTGCTTGCAATTGCCAATTTCATTTTTTAGTAATTTCTTCTTTGTGTGCACTGATGAACCTTGTATGATGTACTTTAAAGGAACAATAATCGAAAATAAATATGTTGTGTATTTTCTTCTGACCATCAACCTTCTTTGTCAATTTGATGTACTTTAGATTAAAAGGAAACCCAGTGTGTAACGACTCTACTATGTTGGATACTAATTACTGCCAGCAAAATCACCAACCACCAAAGCCCTATTCTACTAGCCTGGCAAAGTGTGAAAGTACATCATGTCCTCCTGATCAAAGTTGCAACCCTGGGAATTGTGAATGCGCCTATCCATATAAAGGGACATTATATGTTGGAGGATCACTTTTCAGTGGTTTGTTCAATGCAACTGTGTTTAATTTACTGGAAGATTGCTTGTGGATGAACCTGAGTCTCCTTCCTGGTTCAGTTTCTATTCTCAGTACCGGATTCAATGTTTATAACTATCTTCAAGTGCAACTGGCATTCTTTCCCTCAACCGGAAAATACTTTAATCGATCAGAGATTCAGACAATTGGGTTCCTCATGAGTACTCAACGATATAGGCAACCTCTACAATTTGAAGTCTATTCTTTTATTGCAGACCCTTATGCTTTCCCAGGTTCAAATCATGCATATCTTTACTCTGTGTGTGTGAGAGTGAAAATTATATGATCTCTACCTGACAATATTGAAAATGTTCTTCAGCCAAACATGGAGGAACTTCTATTGGCACTCGTGTAATAATTGAGATAGCAACTACTTGTTGTGCCATTTTGGTTCTGGGACTCTTGGGAGTAGGGATATATGCGGTTCGACAAAAGAGACGCGCAGAAGAAGCCATTGGAATTAGTAATCCGTTTGGTAAATCATTTTCTTTTGATTGATTGTATAGTTCAAATTTAAGACTATGATCATGCATGCATTTGTTGTCTTATATGGCTAATTTTCTCCATATCTCAGCTTCTTGGAAATCAAGTGGGAATGATAGCAGTGGGGCAGCACCACAATTAAAAGGTGCAAGATTGTTCTCTTATGATGAACTCCGAAAGTGCACAAATAATTTCGCCGACAGAAATGAGATTGGTTCTGGAGCATATGGCAAGGTATGTAAATCTCTCAGTATTCAGTCAAACTTTTGCAAAATCCGCTTCCAAGAACTCATGTTTGCTGATGCTTTTATCATGTTTATCTCTCCAGGTTTATAAAGGGTTGCTTTCTGATGGACTAGTTGTTGCCATCAAAAGAGCTCAGCAAGGATCAACGCAGGGTTCACTTGAGTTCAAGACTGAAATTGAATTGCTTTCCCGAGTTCATCACAAGAATCTTGTTGGCCTTGTGGGTTTTTGCTTTGAACAAGGAGAGCAGATGCTGGTTTACGAATTTATGCCTAATGGAACAATTAGAGATAGCTTATCAGGTACGTACGTACATTCATGATATCAATTTAATTAATTACCTCTTTGTAAATATCTAATATATTTAATTAATTACGTATGTAGGGAAATCTGGCATTTATCTTGATTGGAACAGAAGACTCTACGTTGCTCTTGGTTCAGCCAAAGGACTAGCTTACCTACATGAACATGCCAATCCTCCTATTATCCATAGAGATATTAAGTCCACGAATATTCTGTTGGATGAAAATTTGATTGCGAAGGTTGCAGATTTTGGCTTGTCTAAGCTAGTATCAGATGCTTTGAAAGGCCACGTTTCAACTCAAGTCAAAGGCACGATGGTAAGTCATGTTATGATATCTCTAGTAGCTGATCTCTCAAGGGTAGAGAATATTAATAAAAGAGTCATAAATATTATTAATAAAAGTTAAAAACCTACTTGCAAATTCAAAGTACTTGCAAATCCTTCCAATCCTACAACAAAATTAAAAATTTCTTATGTAATATAATTTAGACTTTGCATTCATTGGAATACTCTTTTGATTTTAATTTTTGCAAAATGCCTTCTACTTGCAGGGTTATCTGGATCCTGAATATTACCAAACTCAACAATTAACTGAGAAGAGTGATGTTTATAGCTTTGGAGTGTTTATGCTTGAATTGCTAACATCCAAGCGACCGATTGAGAGGGGAATGTACATCGTTCGTCAGATGAGAACAACGATGAACAAGGACGATGAAGAGCACTATGGCTTGTGGGATATGATTGATTCATCCATTAGAGACACAACAAATCTTATAGGGTTTGTGCAATTCTTGGAAATTACTATGCAATGCATTGAAGATTCGCCTAAAGACCGTCCAACAATGAGTGAAGTGGTAAAGGCACTTGAAACAATATTACAAAACGATGGGATGGCTTCAAGCACATCTGCGTTGTCTTCTACAAGCGACCTTGGAGCTTCAAGGGGTGCTTCTAAGCATCCTTACAATGATCCTAAGCACAAAAAGAATGTTAGTAGCATTGATACCTTTGGTTATAGTGGTGCATACACAGTCCCAACAAGAGTTGAACCCAAGTAGCCAATCCCCCCTCTACTCTACATTTTTGTCCTTTTCTTTTCTTTTTGTTTTTGGTTTTTAAGGGGGAAAATAGTAATTTTGTATAGAGAAAGTTGTTTCTAATTCTCAACAATAGACATAAACGTTTGCTATGTTACTACTACTTGAGTTACATTTCGAATGTAAGATACTTTTCTTATGGCTAGGAATATAGGAGTATGTCCCTTAGATTTAGGAAAAAGTTATATATTTTGTACCATAAAGCTACCAAGAGCTAGCTTCAAATTCTGCACTCCAAACTGTCATGCATAACGGACACATTACACACTCAAACTATCAAAAACTGGCAGGTTACACTTAAAAACTAACACTTAGCATCCTTTATTAAGATATGATGGTCATGATTGTGTCATGGTTTTTTACTACAAGAAAAATAAGCATTTGTGAATGATTATTTGTTACGATAACGACTATTTACTATAAAAATAAACTCATTTTGCAACAATTAAGCAATTTTCTTGTAATGCGCGCACTCTGCTAGCTAGATCAACGGTCATAATTGAACTTCCAAAAGCTAAGACAGTTTGCAAAGTGTTAGTACTATTTTTGTTATTGTTAGGAGTACAAGGTAGAAAAACCTTTGTACGAGCGTGGAAACTGTATAATTTGTTTACTTAAATTTATAGGTAGCGCCAGCTGCTGGCAGCTTGTAGATTCTTATTGTGGCACAATACTTTTATAAATAAAAATATTTTAGCCACAGAGAATTATATAAAAGTAAATCCATAAGTTTATAATGGATGTGCTTTGATGTGGTATATCAGATTGTAAAGTTACTTTTATTGTAGAGTAGATCTAACGCCGGATCCCATGAGACCACGTCACTTTGTGTATCTCTTTGTGCCTGTACATAGCAATAATTCTCTTTACAAATATCCTTAAACTGAGCAGTACTTTCTAATAGCTCATTTATTATAACACTTTACTTCACTTTTACAAATAAAAAAATAAAACCAAAGAGACAAAGGAAGAAACCTTGATAATGGTTTGTTTGTCTAATGAGAAAGGAAAGAAAAAATGCATCAAAACCTTATAGAACCTCATTTTTCTATAAAAATAAAATAAAAAATGTGGCGCCTTCGACCCCCACGTGTTGTTTTAGTGGAGTTCGTGACACCTGGATGATGACCACACGGATCATGCACCCTAACGACTAGTGCTCAGAGTATGTACAACATGTAGTAAGTGTACAATATAATAATTGCAGTGGAAAGATAAAAAGGATATTCTTATTAAGTACCAGAAAGTTTAACCGTTTAATAACAAATATCCTCCAAGAGAATTATACAATCATCTGACAGGTAAAATTAAAGAATATAACATAACATAAGGGAAACAAATCCCATATCACCGAACAACATATCAGCAAATCATGCCTCTGGTAGAACCAGTCCTTCAGGCTCAAAATCAATCTCTACGTCAAAGTCTACATTTTCATAAGACGGAACCATAGGGTAAAAACACCATAATGAGATTGTGACATCTCAGTAAGTAATAAACCAAAACAACGTCTAAGAGATTTAAAATACATTAATACAATCAACACGTCCATAGACACACAGTAAAACATACAGGGACAAATCCACATCTTTTCTCAAAAATACACATTTAATCACTCACGCCAAAAATCCCATTAGCCCAAATATATCCATTAATTTATTATGCATGCACCACAGTCTCCCCTATGGACCATCTGCACACCCTAGCACTCATCGTCACACCATAGGTAACGTCCGTGCATGAGAATTCGTAACAAGCGATGCCCACTTCCGTGCCTGGTACGTACATGGACAAGCATCATCTAACCTCGCCAGCGAAAGGCCACAGAATCGGTACGAGAGCGTTAACGTCTTGTCCATTCCTGTGAAAATTCAGGGGACGTCACGTCAATCTGTTACGCTCCCGAGTGACCAAAGGAGCTCCACCGAGATAATGCCCCATCTTGACTTGGGGTCGTGATACACACGCATCCACATAATTAGTACCATCAGTCCCAATTTCCAAACAGACAATGTGACTTCATAGCACAATTAATTATAAGACAATAAATATGCACGACAACAAATATTGGATGGCATAGTAAATTGCTCATTTATATAATATCACAACAATTACAAATACATAGTTTCACAACCAACTGCACGCGTAATTCCATCCTCCAATCCGACCCAAGGCCCAAATCCAACATCAACTACAATTTAATCCCAACACTTCAGTGGCCCAAGGCCCATCTCAAACCAATAGGCCCAAGGTCCATCTCAAACCAATAGTCTATAAATAGCATCAATTATAATAATGCTATTTTAAACCTCACGAGTCGCGTTTTGGATAATTACTCACAACGTAGTCGGGTGATTTCTGGAAGATCACACGTACGAAAGTGTTGCCAAAGGTGGCGGCAGCGATGGTTCAAGGGCAAAACAGTTGCAATTTTGGTGAGTTTCTCACAAAGGAACTTTGGATCTGAGCTCAATTGAGTGGTGGAGAGGTTTTACTGTGGTGGGGTGTGGCAGTGCACACGATGATGCACGGCGGAGCTCACGACGGCGCACGGTGGAATAGCCTAAAAAACTTCGGACCAACAACTACACATTGTTGGGATCTATGATTTCGAGTTAAGAGAGAGAGGAAGAATAATTTCTGAGATCCAAATAAAGAGATGGAGCTTGGCCTATTTATAGGCCGAGTATGGTGGTTCGGCCATCGCAGCGCCAGCTGCAATTGGTGGTTCTGGGCTATAGCAAGTGGTTGCGTACGGGCAGAGTAGGAGAAACCAACAATGTAAGCCATGGAGGAGAGAATGGATGTGGCACGGATGCGTGGAGCAGCGGTCGAGGAAACACAATAAACGGCCGTGGAGGCTCGAGGTAGGAAAAGGAGGTGGTGGCTGAAAGGAGATGCTTGTGTGGCCATGGTTGATTGGAGGAAGCAACAATGGCAGTTGGTGGAGGAAGAAACCAGAAGAAGAAAATAGCAGAAGAAGGAAGAAGAAAAAGGAGTCGTGCGGCACAGAGGGGAGAAGTGATGAAACCCTTAAGGGCTTTGCCAAACAACGCCGTTTCTGGCAGGGGCTAGGCTCCCCTTCTCTCACACAGGCTGGGCCCTCAAAACTCACACACCCATGGTCCAATTCAAATAAAAACACACACAAACCCACTCAGCCCATCAGAAAGTAATAAACACTTTAAGTTACTACACAAAAGCCCAAATTCTAAAGAATTGAAATAGAAAATAAAATAAAACATAAAAATCATTTTTATCAATAATGCTAACAAAATAAATTATATTTAAAATAAAATGCCAACAATAATAGGTAAATAATGCACAAATCTGGGATCTCACAAAAATCATGAAGATATAAAACTCCATTAAAACATGGTATAATAGGAACAGTATGCCTTGCACCCTCAAACATGTTTGGGAAAAGATGGTTCATCTTTATTGGGAAACTAAAAGTCTAAACACACAAATGAGAAATTCAAATTGTTGATGCATGAAAAATTGTACAACAGGCCAGAATGGGAGAAAGAGTCATTCCCGGCAATTGGTGTTGTTTGGAGCCCTTGACAATGGTCTAGTGCAGCTGTGTGGTATCGATGCATACATCCATGGCAGTTAATAGAAAACAAGTGTAGAGAAAAAGGGGACACAAATTTACGTGGTTCGATATGTTGCCTATGTCGTTTGGGGAGGAAAAATCCACTATAATATGCTTGTTTACAGTCTCTTATAGCCTCTCATTTCTCATTGTACAATGGGAGCAGGAGATCTACTTGCTAGAGAAATGTTCTCTCTGGAGCTCTCCCTCTAGAGGTTGAATAAGAAGTCGAAGAAGAAGCCCCCTTTTAGTCATCTAGACGTCCCATTTTATCTGATATCTCTTTCTGCATGCCCCCTGCAGTGGTGAGGCATGGTCTGCTTTGCGTGTCTAAGCATCTCTCTCTTTCTTACTTTCTCCTGATACCCCCTTACTTCTTGACACCCTCTTCTTGCCTTTTGACACCCCTTCTACCTTGCCTTCCTGCTTCCCCCTCTTGTCCTCTAGTGGTGGCTCGGTGGGCTGGGCCAGGCTTGGGCCTAGATATTTTACCCTCTCACAATTGCCGGCGATTCTTAAGAGAAATTTGTTCCAACAAAGACCTTGAGAATCTTTAAGGTAAAATATGCAACAGAGGTTGTCCGTAGAAATCTATGAGGAAATAAACTTCGAGAGTCGGTCTCTGGCTGTTTGTTCCCCTCGCTTTAGGCAGTAAATATTTCTGAGCGTAGGATTAAGCGAGAGACGGGCTCGACCGCGTGGTGTGCAAGTGCGAGGCTCGTCTTGGAGAGGCAGGCGGGAGTTGGACTCGACCAAGTAAAGCGAGAGCGCATAGTTCGGCTTTGGCAGGAGATGAACTCGACCTCGTAAAGGGAGATAATGTAGCTTGGCTATGGCGGGAGATGAACTTGATCGCGTGGGGTGCAAGCACAGAGCTAAGATGTGGCGAGAGGTGTACTCGACCACGTAAAATGCAAGCACGGAGCTTAGATATGGCTGGAGGTGTACTCGACTGTGCAAGATGCGAGCGCGGAGCTCAACTTTGGGGGGAGATGTACTTGACCACGTAAGATGCGAGCGCGGAGCTCGAAGGTGGTGGGAGGTGTACTCAATTGCGTAATGTGCATAGTCCAGTGGTGCATCACTATGTATGCTCGTCGTTATTAGAAAGTGTATGTTCGCCTGATGTTCCCATTTTCTATTTACTGTTACTGTCGGAGTTTATATGAAGTAACCCACGCAAAGCGGTCAGAGGACCCGTCGATCCCCTGGGTCCACCTTAGGTGGTTACCAAGTCGTTGGCTCGTTTCCGAAAGTAACACACGCAAGGCAGTAGTGGAGCTCGGAGGCCTTTTAACTCCAAAGGCTCGTTCTCGAAGGTAACCCACTGGCAGAGATTATGGCTTGAGTGTGACACTCGGTGCGAGTCTAGGGCCTTGTGTCCGAATGGCCTTCCAGAAAAGTCCTGGGACTAGTGCCCAGCCTTAACTTCGCGGAGAGTCTAGGGACTCGGCTATATGGCACAAAGGTCGGCAATCTAGGGAGTTGTGTCTGACTAGTTGTGTGGGCGATCGATGTAGCTCTGGCCTGACCAATGCATCTCGACGAGTCTAGGGACTCGACTTTGCTGGGGTGAGGTTCGACAAGTCTAGGGACTTAGCTTTGCTGGCGCGATGGTCAACAAGTTTAGGGACTTGTGTTAGACTGATCATGTGAGCGAGTGCTGGGGCTTTAGCCTGATCAATGCATCGCAGCGAGTCTAGGGATTCGGCTTAATGGCACGAAGGTCGGTAAGTCTCGAGACTTGTGTCCAACTGGTCATGTGGACGAGTGTTGTGGATCTAGCTCGACCAATGCATCGCGGCGAGTCTAGGGACTCGGCTTTGCTGGCGCGAGGGTCGACAAGTTTTGGGACTTGTGTTCGAATGGTTGTGTGGTCGAGCGCTGGGGCTCTAGCCCAACCAATGCATCGCGTTGAGTATAGGGACTCAGCTTGGTGGCACGAAGGTCGGCAAGTCTATGGACTTGTGTCCGACTAGTCGTGTGTGCGAGTACTGGGGCTCTAGCCCGACCAATGCATTGTGGCGAGTCTAGAGATTTGGCTTTGCTGACGTGAGGGTCAACAAGTCTAGCGACTTGTGTTCGACCGTTGTATCGCGGTAAGTCTAGGGACTTGGCTTTGCTGGCAAAAGGATCGACAAGTTTAAGGACTTGTGTTCGACCATTGTATCGTGGCAAGTCTATGGACTCGGGTTTGTTGGCCGGAGGGTCAACATGTCTAGGGACTTGTGGTCGATCGTTGTATCGCAGTGAGTATAGGGACTCTGCTTTGCTAGTGCGAGGGTCGACAAGTCTAAGGACTTGTGTTCGACCGTTGTATTGGGCGAGTCTAGAGACTCAACTTTGCTGGCGCGAGGGTCGACAAGTCTAGGGACTTGTGTTTGACCATTCTATCGCGGCGAGTCTAGGGAGTCGACTTTGCTAGCGCGAGGGTCAACAAGTCTAAGGACTTGTGTTCGACTGTTGTATTGCGGCGAGTCTAGAGACTTGACTTTGCTGGCGCGAGGGTCGACAAGTTTTGGGACTTGTGTTCGAATGGTTGTGTGGTCGAGCGCTGGGGCTCTAGCCCAACCAATGCATCGCGTTGAGTATAGGGACTCAGCTTGGTGGCACGAAGGTCGGCAAGTCTATGGACTTGTGTCCGACTGGTCGTGTGTGCAAGTACTGGGGCTCTATCCCGACCAATGCATTGCGGCGAGTCTAGGGATTTGGCTTTGCTGACGTGAGGGTCGACAAGTCTAGCGACTTGTGTTCGACCGTTGTATCGCGGTAAGTCTAGGGACTTGGCTTTGCTGGCAAAAGGATCGACAAGTTTAAGGACTTGTGTTCGACCATTGTATCGTGGCAAGTCTATGGACTCAGGTTTGTTGGCCGGAGGGTCAACATGTCTTGAGACTTGTGTTCGATCGTTGTATCGCAGTGAGTCTAGGGACTCTGCTTTGCTAGTGAGAGGGTCGACAAGTCTAAGGACTTGTGTTCGACCGTTGTATTGCAGCGAGTCTAGAGACTCAACTTTGCTGGCGCGAGGGTCGACAAGTCTAGGGACTTGTGTTTGACCATTCTATCATGGCGAGTCTAGGGAGTCGACTTTGCTAGCGCGAGGGTCGACAAGTCTAAGGACTTGTGTTCGACTGTTGTATTGCGGCGAGTCTAGAGACTTGACTTTGCTGGCGTGAGGGTCGACAAGTCTAGGGACTTGTGTTTGACCATTCTATCGCGGCGAGTCTAGAGAGTCGACTTTGCTGGCACGAGGGTCGACAAGTCTAGAGACTTGTATTCGACTGTTATATCGCGGTGAGTCTAGAGACCTGGTTTTGTTGGCGCGAGGTTCAACAAATCGAGGGACTTGTGTCCGACTGTTATATCACGGCGAGTTAAGGGACTCGGCTTGGCCAACCTAGCCCATGCTAAAAATGTGGTGCCCCCGACCCCCATGAACAGGAACACGAGAATCGAGACACCCGGATGATGACAACACGGTCACGCATCCCAACGATAGTGCCAAGTATGTGTACATGCAACAGTGTACAATGAACAACATAGTGGATAGTTTAAGTCAGCTAAGTACCATAATTTTTATATACAAATTTACATAATTAAAACGTTTAAAGAGAGTTATACAGTTATCCCAAAATAAAATATAATACAAGTCCAATACAATTACAAGTGATCCCATATCACTCCTTCGGCAGAGCCGAATCCTCAGGCTTGCCCTCAGCATCATCTGCATCGAAATCTGCGTTACCATAAACGGTACCGCAGGTAAGTATAATCTAAACAACCCTCGAGAATAAAAATGCATTAATGCAACCAACAATTATGCATGCGTATGATGAAATATGCATTATGCCCAAAACATTATTTTCCCCAAAAATGAATGTTTTCCAATGTACGCCAAAATCCCATTTGGCCCAAAATATTTCCATAAAAACATTTTACCAGAAAATGGCTCAAAACAATAATCCATCATTTTCCTAGAAAATTATTCACATAAAATCCTTTTATACAACACACGCTATTTTTCCAGAAAATAGCCCAATAATCCATTTATTCAAGAACTCACCATTCTCCCAGAAAATGGCCCATTAACCAATTTTACCGTATGCACCATGACCTCCCCTAAGGACCATCCGCACACCCTAGCTCCCTTCGCCACACTACTGGTAACAACCGTGCGTGTGACTTCGTAACGAGCGATTCCCTGTTTTGGGCCCAGCGCATACATGGCCAAGCATCCTCTAGCCCCCGCCAGCAGAGGGGCCACGGAGTCAGCACGAGAGCGTTACCATCCCGTCCAATCCCGTTGTCACCCAGCGACAACCTAGGGGACGTCACTCAGTATATTCCACTCCCGAGTGACCATAGGAGCTCCACCGAGATAATGCCCCATCTCGGCTTGGGGTCGTGATACATACGCACCCAAAAAACATTTCTCACATACAAACCCAGTTTTCAATAAACACATGAACATGAATGCAATTACACGAAAGCCCAATTTTCATTTACAAACATGAACATGCATGCAAATATGCCATGTACATAAAACGACACAATATCCAACAACCAACAAATCACAACACACAACAACTTCATTCTCCAATCCATCAAACCTCCTTACTCCTCGGACTCAGTCAGGCACAACCAACCAGATCACAATAAAAATGGGTTAGTGCAAAAACACATTTAAATCACAAAAGTTCTTTGAGAAAATACTTACAGTGCTATAGTATAATTTTTGAAGGATCACAGAGGTGCAAGAAGTGGCGGCACAACAACGTAACAGTGCAAAATGCACTATGGCCATGGGTCCCAAAATGCAAGATTTCGAACGGGGACAAATGAAGACTTGAGATTACAAGGGAATGGCTTAGGGATGTCAGTGAAGCTAATGGTGGTGGTGGTTGGCTGTGGGTGGCGGCGTGGGAGGTGTTTGGAGGCCAAAATGCTCAAAACGGAAATGTGGATGGTGGAGGTTCACCGGTGGCAGATCGGAGCTGAGGATGGGTGGTTTAGGTTGTTGGGAGGTCAAGGATGATGTAGTGAAGATATGGTGGCCGGAGGTGGCGCGACGGTGGCGCGCGAACACAAGAGGTGCCGCGGCTTGAAGCTGTGCGTGGGGGCTGAAAATTAGAGGGTGAGGTCGCCGGCCAGAGAGGAAGAACATGGGAGGGGCGGTGACGACAATGGGTGGCGCACGGCTGTGGAGGCTGGAGGACGACGCACAGACGGAGATAGGGAGGCCTCGTGCGCGGGAGAGAAGAGAGAGAGAGGAGAAAAAGAAATGGGGAGAAAAGAAAAGAAGAAGAAAAGAAAAAGAGGAAAAGAAAAAGGAAAAAGAAAAAGTGAGGGAAAGAAATGAGGTACAATCCTTACATCTTGGGTCACAATAATGATCCAACGAAAAAGATTTCAAAACAGCAAGTTATTTAAAATAATTTAAACGTAGTGATTAAATGAAAATAAAATAATTAAACCCAACAATAAACTAATTTAAAATAAAGAGAAATTTAAATGCATAACAATAATTAATATTAAGGAAACATATCAAATTAATTTTCACAAATTAAAAAAATCATAAAAATAAACCCACTGAAAGTCCGATAAACTTAAAACAAGAGAATCAATTTTTAAACTAAAAAAAATAATCATTCAATTAAAAATACACTAAAATATGGGGTGTTACAAAAAAAGTCAACTCGGTCAACGTAAATGGCTTAGATCACAAAGTGAGGTGGCAAACATGAATTGCTCTGCCGGAGCACCTTGAAGGTTGGAGATGTGCCGATGAGGCCTACAGGTTGTGATGTTTCGGTGATGAAGAAGATTCGGGTTTGTAAGGCAAGGTCCACTTTGCGCGTGTGAGTGTCTCTCCCTTTCTCACTTTTTCCTGACATCCCCTTTATTTCCTAACACCCTTTTCTTGCCTTCTGACACCCCCTTCTCCCTTGCCTCCATGCTTTCCCTCTTGTCCCCTAGTGGTGGCCTTGTGGGTTGGGTCTGGTCTTAGGCCTAAATATTTTACTCCCTCACACAAATGTATAAAGGTAGTCACATTATCAACAATCAATTTGTATTCCTCATTTTCGTAAAATGAAAAATGTCATTGGTTATTCATTTTTTTCAAATTTTACTAGAAAAATCCGATAATAACACTTGCATATTTTCCATGTTGTTTACATTATTCTACTTACTAAACATATTACACTAAAATAAGTATCCTTGTATTGAGAACAACTATAACACTTGACCCAATATCAATAAAGTCAGAATATGGATAATTTTATTGGGCCTAAATTATGTTTAATGGCAATGCATGGCTGAATGCATAAACTAAAATTAGAAAATAAACTAAAAATCTTTCTTGAAACTTCTCGGTACAAAAAACTCGAGCAAAAACTCAAGATTTTTATCTAATCTTTGTTCGAGTTCGACTTAGTGAGCTAAGTTTTCAACTCAAGCTTGATAAAAAAAGGAGCTCGAGTCGAGTCAAGTCAACCCGAACAGAGTCAAGCCAGAGTTGTTTATTTTTTAATTTTTGAATAAAATCTAATAATTAAGAAAATAGATAAATAAAGATCTAAATTTAATGAAATTATTACAACTAACAAGTAGACTCTTTATTGAATTAGAAGATTGTAAACATTTACAAATCATTAGTATGAACTAGTTGATATTTATTCATAATAACTACATAATTTATGCCTATATAAATTACCAATAGATACAGAAAATATGATAGTATATATCAACATTTCATATGGTTCCTATATACTAGTATACGGAATTATTAAATCTTACCAATTAATTATTATACAAATTATAAACTAGCTATGAAGTATATTCAATATATAACTATAAGTAATTAGATTACATAATATATATTTAATTAGAACAGGTGCTATGCTTCGTGTCTTCATATTTAAAAAAAGAATGTTGAGGAATCTGGATGGAAGACATACATAATGATTTTCCGCATCTCAAGCATTGCATATTTATCATTTTTCATGATTGATTTATCTTTGTGTCAGTTAGTTGTTTAACTTACTGAGATTTCGAGTAAATTTCACCCTTTTATGGGATCACTATTATTCCACTCGGAATGATAGAAGTTGTGTCAGGAATCGACCAGGACGAGATTGATGGAGCACTGGGTTCGCATGATTGAAGATGAGCCGAATCTGGAGAGGAAGTTGGACTTAATTTTAATGTTCATAGCCCAAGTCTTTTATGCTTTTGATCGCATTAAAAGAATGATATGACTTTGTATATAAGTCTATGCTACTTTAGTATTTCGAACATGATGATTATCTAATGAAGTTGAAATGTTTTAGTTATTCTAGAATATTTTTCACCTAAACTTTTTATTTCCGCTGCGATTATTGCATACTGCTAGTTGCATACTAGGATGCATTGCATATTAACTGTCATGAACATGGGTATGTAACCTTGTGTTGCATGTCCCGATGCTCTAAGTCTCCGTTCCATCCCAAGCGGAGATTGGTGGCGTCACATGAACCTTTTGATAGAGGACGAGATTATCTGGCTGAAGTGAAATTTGATATTGTGAGCAAGATTGGACTTATGAAGGGGGCATGCATTACTTATAGCATAACTTATATTCTAAGCTGCATCACTATACATTCTAAGTACAAAGTTTTAGTGTTGGGATGTATATTGGGAAGCCTCACCACATCTCTTCTATTTTTAAACTTTTGAGTCTGGGCTTGTTGCAGAACACAATAAGAGGGGCTTTCTCCTTGTTGCAGAACACAATAAGAGGGCTTTCTCCTTGCTGCAAGTGGTCTTTTGTTTCTTTACATTGCCATTAAATTTTTTAAGCCTTGCTATATATGGTGATTTTGGAAGAGTTGTAAAAAATTGGGGACCCTTCTAGTGCGTGGGTGTTGGTAGTTGGGCTGGACTTACTATTAGATTTGTAACTTAGTGCTACTCTAGCCATGCATACAATCTTGTTAAAGATGTTGTTGATTCCTACCAGCCTAGGGTTGCTATTAAGGCCATTTTTGGCCTTGCAGTGGGTTACAAGTCTGTTAATATTCATATATTTTCAATGTCTATTAGCACCTACGTTAGTTTCAATTTTGCTACTATGCATGGTATTGCAATGGCTGACTTTGGAATGCTGAGTAAGCTACTGGATTGGGCATGGATGTATATGGTCCTATTGGCGATAATGTTCGAGACATTGCTTTGGAGATCCAGGTATCTATTGTCATGTCCAAGGAGCTAGTGTACACATCTGACATGTTTCATATATTAGAAAAGACTGATGGGATCTCTTTTGAGACAATGTTATCGTGGTGGAACATGAAGGAGAAGCATCATTGATTTTCAAAATTCAAGATTTATTTTGATGTGTTGCCGGTCAATACAAGCTTGAGCTTGGGATTAGATGCAATCATGGCTTTACACAGTACCTTGTGGTTCGAGGAGATAATGCGAGCAAAAGAGCACTTGCATGGTCAATATGGGGAGTTATTTCCCTCACTGTGTGACGATCTTCCAAACATATTTCCACAAGAGCTATACACATTGGAGTAATTCTTAAGGGCTGGAAAACTTTGGTACTCTAGTAGCATGAAGAAGCACATTCACACCTTATACACAAAGTGCTTTGAAGGGGAGGGTAATTTGTTCTACGCTAGTACATCTACAGGACTAGACCGAACCCATTGTAGGCTTTAGTTTAGAGTAATAAAGACTTGGGCTCAGTGGCTTTATGGGTTAGGATGTACTTTGTTTTATTGAATCCCTTTATATAGCCCAAGATTATATTAGTTAAGCCCAGTTGCTTATATCATATGTAGTTGCTGCTAGTTTGAAAGTAAAAGGCCCATGGCCTCTATCTAGCCTTGCATAGAATCTCTATATAGGGAGTTGAAGAGTGTAATAGGATATTCTGGAAAATTTCGAGTGTCTTGATTGTTCTTCTTGGAGGTTGGGGTACCTCAAATACCCTTTGTACGAACACAGTAGTATGATGAATGGAATGAATCTTGTTTTCATCACAGTCTACGTCTAGTATTCTTTTTAGGACTCGTTTGGATACAGAAATTATCTTATCTCATCATTATAACTTTTTCAGATTCTTGTAAAAATATAATAAATAATTTAATTTTTTCAAATCTCAAAATAATAATAATAATATTATACTATTATAATAATATTTTATTCAACTCATCTAAAATCATCATATCTCATCTCATCTCATCATCCAAACGAGTTATTATTTATTTCTATTGTGTTCATAACAGAAAACGTCGATACCATTATTTCTCATAGGGGCGCTACCCGCACTAATATTGGGTCCAAATTATAATATAATATAGATTATAAATTGAAATCTATACATTCAAAAAAAGTATAAACTCATTAGAGTTGAATTTTAGATTACCTTGACTTTCTAAGCTAACATTTATATAAGAGGTCAAGGCAATATAATAGTCACACTTAAATAATATGAGACTTAAATTATATATATATTTTATTTAAATAAAGACGTGTCAACAGAAGCTTTTTAGAAGTTTGCTAATTTCTATATTGAAAACTTTTTTAGAGTTTTTTTTTAATTTAAATCCTAAAAAAATTAAATATTTCTAGCTGATTTATTTTTTTAACTTTTTTGTTTATAATTTTTTATTAAATATTTTTTTAACATCTTTAATTATGACAAAAATTAAAAAAATACACAACTTTATTAATATCCAATTCTTTAATTATTAAATAAAAATATATAAAACACATGATCAGCAAGTTAACTAGTCCATTTATCATTTTCCTAATGCTAAAAGTGATCCATCTTGAGATCATTAGTTGATGATATATTAAACATTTTACTGGTGCATGAATGCAGTTGCAGTACTCAACGCCCTGAAGGCAGCGGGGAAGAACACACCACCAAGCTGGGGGCATTCAGAGGATCCATGTGGATTACCCATTTGGGATGGAGTTACTTGCAACAATTTTTCTAGGGTTACTGCCTTGTAAACATTTTCCATCTATTATTGTCCTTATTCATGTTTTTTCTTTAGAAAAATTCTACTCATCATCTTTACGCTTGCACCACACACCAAGGACGGAATCAGAAAATCTAGTTTGAGGGGTTAAATACTAATTTTATTATAATCTAATTTATAAAAACATCTTCTAAAACCTAATTTTCATTAAATTTTAAAAATTTTGGAGGGCCAAAGCCCTCCCAAATATATTTTTAGTGAAAAAAAAAAGGGTTTGCTAATTGTAAAATTGGTTTGTCAACAAACCACTTGCTATAGGATTCATTATAGTTTTAGTTATTTTTCTTTTTTTTTTAGTAAGATGATGGTATCCTAATTTTATTAATAACCCTCACTTGTGACGGATGAATACCGTGGTTACAATAAATCATAAAATCGAGACTCAGACATAAAAAAAACAACTATATAAATAACTAAGCATTATACAAGATAATAAAATAAACATTAACACCAAACAAGATGCATACCTTAATAAAATAAAACTAACAAAACCTGTATACAAACTTGTTATTTATGACGAATTATGTGTAAACCAGCTTGATTCATATGAATAGCTCTCAGGATGTCTTTACACAGATTGTTTTTATTCTCAAAGAACGCTTCCTTGCCACTAGAATCCAACTTGGCTAATCTGTCTGCGACATGATTCATTTATCTAAAAGAGTGGAAAATCCGAACCACCATCGAATGCGCCATCAATTTAGCTTCAGTCCAGTACTTCTGACTCCTCCAAGGAACAAGTCCACCCTTCTCCAACCAGTTTTCCACAAGTTGAGAATCAGCTTCCACTTCAACATGAGTTATATTTATCTGTGCATAGAGATTCAAACGATCCGAAAGGGCTCGGATCTTAGCGATATTGTTGGAACTGATACCATAATATTTGACAAAAGCAACTATCATGTGACCCTTCTCAACTCTAATGATTCCTCCACCTCCGCTACTTCCAGGATTCTCAATGCAACTCTCATCCACATTAAGCTTAACAAAATTTTGTGTAGGGTGCATCCATTCCAAAATTTAACTTTTCTTATTTTTGACAGGCATAGTCAATAACCTGAGTTGCTATAAAACTACACCATCTTGAATTCTTGATGAAAGGTTCAGTCATGTTGATATGAATAGTCTTGATGAAAGGTTTAGTCAGGTTTATCACACTTGCTCCCCTATTTCAACAACCCCCTCCATGCGGGCTTTACATCTATATAGCCATAGGAACCAGTTGATAATAGAATGAAGAATTCCAAACACAACAATTATCTGAGATACCGCCCGAGCCTTGGACAACCATTGTTGTATTTTCCCCCACCACGTATGAGTAGGCCCAAAATTCAGCCCCAAGATTGATTCAAATGACTTCCAAACATAATTAGGCATCTCTCCCATTAGAAGCGAGTGATTTAAGGACTCACAAACAACCATTTTACAACATTCACATTTTGAGGCTATAGAGATATTCAACTTCATAATTTTTTGGTCAAAATGCAAGCTTTTATACATACATCTCCACCTAAAAGTATAAATTTTATAGGGCAATAAGTTATGTCAGATCCATTTAGCCCAATCCACTATGTCTTTGCGATCATAGGTGAATTGCCAAGTTAAAAGTGTAGAGAAATTTCCATTTTGCTCAGCTCTTCATATACGAATATCAAGACCTGTGACAATCTTGATACTTTGAATTTTCAATTCTTCACAGAGGTTACTTCCCACTAGCTCCTGCATTAATAATCCATCCCGAGCCCCTAATAACCAATTTCAACAACGGTTTTAAGGCCTTCCAAAAATTTGATTCAAAGGAGAAATGATCAAGGAGGAAAGGGTGGTGTTGATTTATATATTTGGCTCGGAGAAAACTAGCCCAAAGAGTATTACCATATAGGAACTGCCAAGCAAATTTCATATGCAGGGCTTTCTCCATATCTTCTAACATCTGTATTTCCAGCCCACCTTCTTCCTTTGGCCTGCAAACTTTATCCCAAGCCACCCATTTCTTTTTCTTATTGCCATCCTTACTGCCCCACAAGAAGTTTGCAAAAATCTAATTAAGCTTAAGAAGCACACTGCTAAGCATTGCTAAAAGATGAATAGGAATACTTGACAGCACATGCTTTAATAACACTAGTCTACCCCCCTTAGAGAGTAAAACTCATTTCCATGAGGCTAGTTTCTTCTACAACTTTGGGATCAACAGATCAAGATGAGTAGCACATATGTTGCTTGTATATATTGGAGCACCCAAATAGAAGCAGGGGAATGAACCTTTATGAAACCCTACTGCTTGTAGCATAATCGTCTTACGAGAAATGGAGGTTTGTTTAGCAAAATACATAGTAGATTTGGGATGATTCACCTTCTGGCCCAAAATACTTTCATATAATCTTAAAGTATCCATACATGCTTTCAAAGTACTTCTTCAACAATAATGAATAAGGGGATAGTGGGTCCCCTTGATGCAACCCTCGAGATGATTGGAAGTAGCCTTTACTAGTGCCATTCATTAATATAGAGAAAGGAGCAGTGATACAATTAGATATAAGATGTCTCCATTTAGAAAATAATCCCAAAACTTGGAGAACATCCAATATAAAATTCCAATCGAGTCGATCATATGTTTTAGCCTTATCTACCTTAATCATCACATTGCCTCCCCGCACCTTGGCATTTATACTATGAAGCATCTCTTAGGCAATGGTAATATTATCATGTATGTTACATGCACTAATACAAGCCCCTTGTTCTTTAGAAACAATTTTAGAAAGAAGGGGATTAAGCCCACTAACCATAATCTTGGAGAAAACTTTATAAACCACCGTACACAGACTAATAGGCCTAAATTTAGCAAAACTCAAAGGATTGTCTTCCTTAAGAATAATAACAATGAAATTAGAAGAGTAAAATTTAGGAAGAGGGGTACCATTAAAAAAATCACCAGCTGCTTCTACCAGATCCTCCTTAATGATATCCTAGCAATGCATAAAGAAACAAACTCCAAATCCGTCAGGGCTCGGGCTGCTATCTTCTAGAATGTCAAATAAAGTTGTATTGACTTCCTCAATCAAAGGACTGTGGCAAAGGGAATCGTTATCCTCATCTGTAATAATTGTTTGAAATAAGTCCTTCCAAGTATCTATTTGGTGCACCCCTTATATATGAAGAGTAGTCTGAAGATATTCAACAGCTTCCTTATGAATCTCCCGATGAGAATTAAGATGAGTTCCATCCTTCAACGTCATATGTTGTATCATTCATTTATTCCTTTTAATATGTAAAGCAGCATTAAAAAAATTTGGAATTCAAATCCCCTTCTTTAAGCCATTTCACTCGGGATTTCTGTTTAAGGAGAATTTCTTCTTGGAGTACAAACTGTTCAAGCTCTGTTTGCTTATAATTTAGTTGCAATTCAAGATCATTCCTATAGTTAGCCATTAACTGAGCCTCTGGATTCAAAATTTTGTCTTCAACATTCTGCACATGATTATCGACCTTGCCAAAGATCAATTTATTCTAGGTCCGAAGAGTTGGTTTCAACCTTTTAATTTTAGCAGCAAGTTTCATCAGTCCTCCCCCAAAAATCTGTTGATTCCAGTTATTAGAGATTATTTGAGTAAAATTCTTGTGCGTGCACCACATCCTCATCAATTTGAAAACTAGAGGGCCATATCTAGGAGCTACCTTTAGATTTCAATAATAAGAGGATTGTGATCTGAACATGTCCTAGCCAAAATTGAAGTATAAAGCTGAGGAAAGTCCGTGAGTAACCTGTGTGAAACTAGCATTCTGTCAAGTTTGGCCCATATACGAGCTTGCCCCTCACGCCCATTACACCATGTATACTTAGAACCTTCAGCATTAGGTTCCACCAAATTAAATTGAGAAATAAAGTTATTAAAATCATCCAAAACCACTTGCAGCTTTGGTCTGCCTCCAATCCTCTCAGTATTGCTTCTTTTTGTATTAAAATCACCACAAATCAACCATTTAGTGCACAACCTAGAGACTTGTTGTAATTCATCCCGAAGGATATGTCTATCTAAATAACCACAACTAGCATAAATAAAAGAGGCCATGTAAGACAGATTACCACAATCCCCGTAACAACCTGTTGATGAATTGAAACAAGTGAAAATAAAATATCTTCCATCCATAGCAACCAGATCTTACCATGTTTCTCTTCATTGGATAAAAAATTATGCATATTCAATCTCTTAGCTATCGCTTTTGCCTTGTTAAAGGCAATAAAGGGCTCAAGAATGACAATCATATTAGGCTGAAACTTTTTGACTAATTTCTTCAATTTTCCTATTGTGGGCATATTACCAATCCCTTGCATATTCCAGACTAGGGTCTTCGGGATCATGTAGAATCCATAAGAATAGTCCCATTAACTAGAGACAAGTATTTTTTTCTTTTTACCCTTCTTTTTAACATCTTGGGTCTGTCTTTCAGAATCAGACCTATATCCCTTGTGTGTACTGACTATGGCTTGTAACAATCCTTCCTCATCATCCAGTTCTTTGAGAGAATTGAAGGATTTTGAAAGAGGAGTCACAAGCCCCTCTTCTATATCGGATTCACCCTTAGGTTCAAGTCCCTTTAGCATATTAGGATCTCCCGACATAGACTCTCTCATGTTATCAACCTCGTGAAGTGACCTTAGTTCGCTGGTAGTCGCTATAATCTGCTCACTCAAAGTCTTTGAGTAATTGTTGTCTATGTCTTCTTTGGATTGAATGGACCTATGTTTCATGCACACTTCGACCTTTTCATCAAACCCTTGACCCTTTGCTTTTTCCTCTACACTAGTGATATCTTCAATTTCCACTCTATCAATAGTGTGCCTGTAACACCCCTTCCCGTAGGTCTGGAATGTTACGTACATTCATAACATAATGCCCAATAAAGAGATTCAGTCTCATAAAATACCTCATCTATTGGATCATAAAACTTGCCTAACACAACAGTCTTTGATAACAACATAAAGCTAAAAATATAATAGAATTTTTTTAAAAAAAAAAAGTTAGGGCCACATGTACAATAGTGACCTCTCCCCAATTTTATTCATAAAAAACCTTACTTATGGCAAAGGAATACCATATAAACTTATTGCTTCTCAAAAGAAACTAACAATGCTATAAAAAATTAACAAAATCTACCGAAGCCTCCGACTATATACTTCAACTACTGGTATCTGGCACCTTTGAAAAATATCAATTTGCCCGCAAGTAGTCTTTTCTTCCTCTTCATTTTAGTAGATATGTTTCTGAGCCAAAAGGTAATATGCTCCTAACAAGCATGAAGCGACGTGTCTTTATCCTCCATTCGCAGTCTACATCGATGCATCCACAGTGACCATACAATTAAAATAGGCGTGATCCCCCATATATGTTCCAGTTGGGATGAGTGTTTTCCTTTAGAAACCCAGCTCCACAATCTATCCCTCCAATTTTGTTGCTGATCATACTGAACCTCCAGCATCTCCGAAGCCTTCCTCCACAATTTTTGCGAAAAGTCCCCTTCTCCCAACAAATGATCTATTGTTTCAATCTTAGGCTGCTCACAGCAGACACACGCAGAGCATAGAAATATTATACGCTGAACATTTGAGTCCACACTCAATGCCCTTTGTAACCCTTTCCAGCATATAAAGGACATTCTAAGTGGAATAATAGGATCCCAAACAAACTTTGCCCACTTGACTTCCTCATTCTTTGATCGACACACCTCCCATGCAGATTTCACAGTTACCTTAGCTTCCTTCAATGGCTTCCAATAAACCCTATCATCTATCTCCAACCCACCCAACTTCACATTCAAGTTAATATACCGAGCCTTGTCTCCTCCTATCAATGCCAAAATTACATCTTCCTTCCAATCTGCACCATTAATCACATCCCGCAACATCAAATTAGGTTGATCAAAATTACTAATCTGCTTACCTAGAAAGCCAAGTCCAGACCAGTTTTCCCACCAGAAGTGAATTAGCGTTTTATTAATCTTCCAACTTGATTGATCAATAATGATCGAAAAACAAGCAGATATTGACTTCCATACAGGAGATGCATTCCACTGAACCCTTCTTTGGAAAGGGTGATGGTTTTTACAATATTTTTCTCTCATAACTTTCACCCATAAAGAATTTCCATATAGAACACTCCATGCTAGCTTCACTCAAACTCCTTCTGAAATTCCCCGAAATCACGGATGCCTAACCCTCCCTCAGAAACTGGTTTAGCAACCTTTTGCCAGGACACCCAATGCTTTTTGCGATGCTCTTCCATTCCTCCCCATAAAAACCCAGCAAAAATGGAATTAAGCTTCCTAATAACCATCTTCGGAACATCCATCACTGACATAAGATGAACAGGTAAGCTGGATAACACATGCCGAAGCATAATAATGCATCCCCCAGCCGATAATAGCATACCTTTCCATCCATCTAGCTTTACCCATACTTTCTTCAACAAATCCTCAAAACAGCGTACTCCAATCACTGAAGGAGCTATCGGAATACCCAGTTATGTACAAGGAAATTTTCCAAGTCCATAACCAGTTATCCTTTGTAGGCTTTTTTTCATTGAATGAGAAATATTCTTTGAAAAATAAATTGTTGACTTATACGTATTTACCTTTTGTCACGACCACTTGGAATAACGTTCAATTATTTCCATGAGCCCTTTCACCGATTTTTTATCTGCTTTTAGAAAGAAAATGACATCATCAACATAGATTAAATGAGACACCTGCGTACTCACTCTAGGAATTGCAAGAGGTTTAATTCTCCGAAGATCCACTGACTGTTTAACCATCCTCGTGAAAACTTCCTCTGCTAGAATAAACAAATATGGTGAGAGAGGATCCCTCTGCCGAACTCCTCTAGAAGACAGGAAATACCCTCGATATGTTCCATTAAGCATCACGGAAAAAATGCAATTCTGAATACAATTTTTTAGAAGGCCAATAAACTTATCAGAAAAACCATAAGCATATATAGCCTCCCATAGAAAGCTCCACTCCAACCTATCATATCCAGTTTTAACATAATATTCCCACCTCTAGTCTTTTTGTTAAAGCTACGCAATAACTCCTGCGCCAACAAAGGATTCTCCTTTAACAAACACACCTTGTTCTGCTAAAATAATACTAGGTAATAAAGGCCGAATCCTTCCAACTAAATTTTTGAGAAACACTTATAAATAACCGAACACAAACTTATTGGACGAAAATTTGTGAAACTATCTGAGCGGTTTGTTTTAGGGATAAGCACCAAAAAAGTAGAAGTATAGTACGGACCCAAAGGTGCTCCTAAAAAAAATTCCTTGACTGCTTTAAGCACATCTGATCCCACAATGTCCCAACAAGAAATGAAAAAACTGGCCCAAAACCGTTAGGCCCCGGGCTACTATCCTCCGAAATTGACTTCATTGCTTCTAAAGTTTCCTCCATAGAAGGTAACTTAACAAGATTGATGTTCTCCTCCTCAGATACAGTCAATTTAACCAACTTTCGTATGTCTTATTTTGCACCGATATGCACCTCAGACTGTAATAGCTTGGAGTCCGAAGCACCTGGCCACCCTGCAACTCCATATGTCCAACCCATGCCTTCCGTCTATGATCTCTAAAAACACCATGAACAAATTTAGTATTCGCATCTCCTTCTTTTATCCATTTCGCTTTAGCCTTTTGAGCCATGATAATTTATTCTCTATGAAGCCACTCATGCAATCCCTTCCGTATTTCCTATAAAAGAATCTCATCCTTTGCTTTTCCCATCTCAAGAATCTTTCCTTCCAGTTCAATAATCCGGTCTTCCCATCGTAAAATATTAGCAAAAATATTCCCAAAGGAAGTGTGATTACACACCTTTAACAATTGCTTCAGACATTTCAAATTAACGGCCAGATTTTGAAGACCATCAAAAGTTGTCGGCACCTCCCAGCTCTTGACCATTACCTCTCGGAACTGAACATGTGTAGTCCACATTCGTTGAAGTGGACAATGTTCCGAAGTGCTTGTGGCCAACATAAACACTTTCGCAGATGAAAAACTCCGTAAAAATTCCTGATTTACTAGGATCCGATCTAACTTTTCCCATATACGGCCATGCCCTTCTTGCCCATTACACCACGAATATTTTGAACCTTCTTCTTGCGGCTCCATGAGACCACAATTTATTATACAGTGATTGAAATCATCTTTAACACCCTGCGATTTTAAGAGTCCTCCAATTTTTTCATGATCATCTCGAATGACATTAAAATCCCCTCCAACCACCCAAGGAATATCTTGTCTTTGAATCGACTCCAATTCTCGCCAAAGATGAACCCTCCCAGCTTGAAAACAACTCGCATATATAAACGATAATAGCATCTCCTTCTCACCTTTCTTATAAATACCAAAAATCTGTTGCTTTGTACTAGAAACCAATTGCATAAATACATTCTTCTACCAGAACACCCATATTTTTCCTTCCTGTTGTTGATTGGACATAAAACTTGCAAACTTCAACTTCCTTGCCCATTTCTGTATACGACACTCCTCAATAAATGGTTCCAAAATAGCCAACACATCAGGATGCGTCTCACAGATATGCTTCTGTACTTGAAAAATGAACTACCCACCCCCCGAACATTCCACACCAATATATTTTCTAACATATTAATCATGTTTGGATGACCGAGTAATCATACTCGGAAGAACATTAACACCTCTTTTCTTCTTCTTCAACTTCACAACTGGCAACTCAACTTCCTAGTCCAACTCCATTCCAATTCCCTCTCTACTTTTTACCCATTCAATACCATCTACTTCATGATTCACATCTTGTACCGCACTTCTACATTAAAAAGACCATCTGATTCCTCCTCAATTATCACATCCTGTGACCTAATGTTCTCAACGTCCAGCTGGCTTGTCATTCCCTCCTTAACTTGACATGACTCTAACACTTCTTCAACTAGATACTCCCCTACACACTGAATACTTCCATGTTGATCTTGCATGTTTTGTATAGGACACAAATCCATCTCTGTTAAGCATCCATGCTCCCTTGTTTTCTCATTAATATCCATGACACTCTTCGATCCAGAACCACCATCTACCACCAGATCAACTATTCTCTCTAATTCAGTGTTGACTATTTCTTCCAGAATTAATGATGCTTCTTCTTGGACTTTATCAACCCCATGTGGATCCTTCAGAGAATCAATTGTGTTTATCGAACAGCTTCTTCTTGTATCCCCTTCCGCATTCAATTCCTTATCACTCAACTCCATTCCTCCTCCTTCAATACATAAACAAGTTTCCCCATCTTGCTGTATTACATGTTGATCATTCACTGTTAAAGATGATACCATCACCCCATCCTGTCTCGTACAAAATTGGAAGATCAATTTCATTTTCCTCCTTTTGTTGAGATTGCACTAGATTCATCTTGTTCACTGACTTCCACACCTGTTTATTTCTCTCATATCTCTTCAAATCCGCTTTAGACTGAGAGACACTTTTTTCTGCTTTCCTGCATTCAACTTTTCCCTTCTACATGTATTTTTCGAATGACCTTGAATACGGCACGTTGAACAATATGCTAGTAAAGTTTCAAATACCACTTCCAGAAAATGACTTCCTGTTTTATTTGGAGGACCAATCCAGAAATAGCTCCTGTGATCTTTCGATACGTCCATCTCCACACACATTCTTGCACCCTCTAGCCTTGAAACACAAGTTGTTGCATTATCTCTTCTAAGATATCTTCCATAAGACCCTACAAAAATCTTTAACGTTAACTCATGGAAAAAATATGGCTGTAACCCTAGTAAGAATATCCACACCGGAGCCAACACCGATTCCTCATATTCATTGAAGGCAGGAGTCCAGTGAAATATTTTATAGGGAACATATGCAATATCCATGACTTCCTTGGACATGGCCGTAACAAAATCTGCTTCATTAGTCAGCCACATCAACACGTTACAAGCTCGCCTCATAGCACCAACAACCGGCAAAGAGATTAATCCCCAGCGGTTTTTAATATACCCCCAAATGACGTCCAAAGACAGGCGACGCCGCTGGAATGATAAAACTACAGAAAATCGAAACGGAGCAGTCGTTCGATTGATCTCCTCTTTGTTGAAAACAAAACACAAGTCCCCCTCAATCAACTTTGCCTCTCGCATAGGAACCACTACCTCTGGCATAGGTATTGGACGATCCAAACAATGTCTATTAGCATCCTCGCCATGACAGGCAAGGACCCAGCAACCACCATCGCGGCCAAGCGACGGCCAAGCCTTTACCAAGCCTAGAAAAAGACAAAAACCTAATTTTAGTAGAGAGGAAAAAGAGTGAAACCGTCTAATAATATGATAATATATTGTAATGACATAAGCTAGTTCTATGTGAAACGAACACTGCTTAAATACTCCAATCATACACTAAATCTCTAGAAATTTATTCTACTCCTGGCACTCCTACTCTGTATCGGCGAAATCATCATCTGGGACATTAAAACATAAAAACAGAGAAACAAACAAATGAGTCGAAGACTTAGTAATAGCACATCATACTATAAACTTAACTTAGTTTAACATTAGGCTTAATTTTGAAAACTTACATATATCGTCACACATTCACATAACATATATATCATTCATTAGTAACATAAGGGAAATCATACATAATCATGGCAATACATGTAACGTGGATGCATGAATGACTGACTCGATGCATTTCTAACTATCATAGATGACTTGTTCATGTTGTCCTTCAGTTATTTAGTGGCAATCATTACAAGTGTGCATCGATCTAATTGTCATTGACTGTTTATAACATATCATAACATAGGGTAAACCACGCTTGGGGCCCCGTTTAACTTATCATAACATGTAGTGAAACACGCTTGGGTCCGTGTTATCACTTAACATGTGGTGACCCACGCTTGAATCCGTGACACTGCTTAACATATCATAACCGGTGGTGAAACATTCTTGAGTCCGTGTCACCCCATATCATAAGGTGAACCACGCTGAGTTCATGGCATCGTTTAATATATCATAGCCTGTGGTGAAACACACTTAAGTCTGTGTCACCTCATATCATGTGGTGAACCACGCTTGAATCTGTGACACCGCTTAGCATATCATAACTTACGATGAAACACGCTTGAGTCTGTGTCACCTCATATCATATTAGCTTACATGTGTTTTCTTATTAACTTTTCATAATACATGTGAACATGTTTGACTTCATGACATTACTTGGCATGACATACTCTTGTGCATAGCATAACATTATACATGGCATATTATTATGAGTTTTACACCACAGAGCATAACATAGGCATGGCATAACATGATCTAAACATTTCATGAATATTACATGGCATACATGATTTACATATTACCTGAACATTTTATGGCATATATGTGATTTTCATAACATCTTATCCATTTAACAATCCATACTAGCATAGCATCATAAGTATATCAACGAAATTCATCGAGATTCGTGAAAAAGGGCCTAACCTTGGCTTGGCTCGTAGCGTAGCATAGGTAAACCTCACATTTTTCATGCACAATCAGAATAATTATAGCACACATAATTATGATCACGCTACTTAACTCTTAGCACTGCTTTCACAATCTCACGTCGTAGCTCATTACCTATACAAGGCACTAATTGTCACTTACATTTCTAGAACATGTTGTAACATGCTAATTACTTAAAATCATACCACCAGGATAATTTAACACATGTTCAGTTATACTAAGGTTAATAGATAGTAATATTATTAAAACTCATAAACTATTCCTTGATTTTCTATTTAAAGTATAACATAATAATTTTATTAAAATTCGACTAAATAGACAAAGAGGAATATTAATTAAAATAATAGGCTCAATAGTATTTACTTTAAAATATACTTTAAATTCTTTAAACATTTTCTTATAAAAATGAGTCTATGACTAATATATTTATTTAAGTAAAAACTTTGGCTACTTATTAGCCTGGCTCCAATTAAAGAAAACAAGCCACATAAAATCACTAAAACAGTTTATGTAAACACAACCAGCCCAATTTAAACATCAAGCCCACATGAAATCAACCCATTTAGCCTATTATGATAGTTTCTGAAATGGGAAAAGCTTCCAGCTAGATGGGTTTAAAATCTATTTTCACAACGGTCAATCACATCGCGACACGTAAGCCATCTAGAAAAAGAGAAGCTGCATCTCAAAACACCTGATCCCCTCTTCTATTTCCTTTCTCCACACGTAAGCCATATAGGGTTCGTGAATCACCTCAGTTATAATCCATGTGCAATTTAAAAAGTGGTTGAATGCATGTGCGGTTTCATGTTTCTTCATTAGCCTCTCGACTGATACTGATGTTGTTCCTTTCTTCTTCTTTCTTCCTTCCTACAAAATGAAAGCTCCATTATAAGTTCTAGTAGATTTCCATTACTTACAGCTTTTTTTTTTTTTTTTTTTTTTTTATGATCCCATGGCGGTTGTAGAGAAAATGCTCTCAGATATGTTATTTGGGTTATCTTGTGTTGGATGGAGGAAAACAGAGAGAGCTCCATTTCTCTAACCCAGGTAGAAAAAAAAAACTAATGTTAATTCTTTCTTGTTGTGTAATCTTTCTTAGTGGAATGGATTCTGTTTTTTTTTTTGGAGTCCAAGGGAGAGAACGGAGAGAACATTGGTGCAGGTGCAGCTTTGGTGCAACAAGAGGGAAAGAATGGGAGGGAGGGAGGGAGAGAGGTTTACATGTGGAGAAAGGAAATATAAGAGGGGATCGGGTGTTAGAGATGCAGCTTCTCTTTTCATAGATGGCTTATGTGTTGCGATGTGATTGGCCGGTGTGAAAATGGATTTTAAACCCATCCGGCTGGAAGCTTTTTCCTTCTGAAATATAATAAATCAAGCCCACCAGATTTAAACACCAATCAAGCTAAAACTAAGACCAGTCCCAACAAAACTCAGCCTAGTAAAAATGGCATTTTGGGAAGGTTGAAGATAAAGGACTAAAGGAACTGGTTGTGCATTCATAGCACACGGAAGGGTAGCATCCTACGACAGAAAGGGATTCAACTCACCGAGAGCGAAGGGAGATGCGATGGCGGCTTTGGGTGGCTGGCTGGGAGTCAAGGCGATGCAACTAAGGGCACCCTATGGACATGGTGGCATGACATATATATATATATATAGAGAGAGAGAGAGAGAGAGAAACTGTCAAACGGAAAACCGATGGAGAGGGAAGGAAGATTTCAAAGTGGGCTTACCGAGAAGGTGTGGGTTCAACGAAGCTTGGCTGGCTTGTAGTTTCTGGGTTACTTAGAGGTGGTCCGACGTCCTTTAAGGTGGCTAGCGACGGCAACACAAATACATAGGCGAATGAGTCACTGTCGATAGAGAGGGAGAGGGAAAACGATGGGGAAAAAGAAAAGGGGCTTACTGTCGACGTGCTCTATGGTGGTTTCTAGCGAGGTGGCTGACTTGGTATGAAGAGAAAGTGCTACGATGGCTGTTAAGAAGTGGCTTCTCGATTTTTTGTTGTGTTGCTTTGGTTTGAAGTGTAGGGGACAATTTGATTTCATTGGTGGGTTTTGGCCATGAGATATTATGGGTTTGGTAATGGGAATATTGTGAGGAAGAAGAGAGAATTTTGTTAAATATCAACCCAAGTGTGAACAGTAGCTCCTCAACAGTCTTAGATAGCTGCGACAAATATCAAGCTTGTCTCCAAATATCAAGCTTGTCTTTAAATATCAAGCTTGTCTCCAAAATATCAAGTTTGTCTCTTGTAACCACTTTTATTGTTTGTTTATCTCCTGAAACTTCTCTTATAAAAGGAGATTATATTGTAAACGAAATAGTGTCTGTGGGACATAGAAGAGGGCCATTTGTAGAGATAGAGATAATCTTATTGGAGTTTGTATATTTTGTACAAACACTTTGAAATCTACTATTTTCGCTACAGTATACGTAGGCAAATTGCCGAACCATTTACATATTGTCTCTATCGTGTGTTTGGGTGTGATTTTGGGTAGTTTTGATACAACAATTGGTATTAGAGCTTCGGTTTTACACTACCCAGAACATTCCAGTTGATCCAAATCAACTTTTGTCCACACCAAGAGGAACACGTTGCCGCAAACGGCATAAAAAACGGACGTCGAAGGAGCTCACACACGCTCCTAGAAGGTCGGAAGGTGCGATTCACGCGCCAACAATTGTCCAGAGGTTGAAGACGAGTGCAGACCATGCGCCCACGCACCCCTACTCATTCCAGAGGTTGAAGATGTGTGAGAGACATGCGCCCCCACGCTCTACAGAGGTTAAGACGCGTGATATACACGCGCCCACACTCCCCCACTCACACCACGCTCCCCGCTGATGTTCCTATTCGATCTGGACCGTTCAAAATTTTAGATCTGTTTTGGGCTTAATCTAAGCCATTCGGAGTCTGATTTCAACGATCCAATAGTGCTTTCCAACTATTTGGATCATTTCAGACTCATCTGTACGGTTTAAATTTTGAAATTCATTTTCTAGAGGTAAGTAATTTTTTAGATGGAATCAGACGGAGAAATTGCAGGTGATAGGAGATATGGAAATGCTAGTAGCTCTAGGTGTAGATCCATGGTGTCAAATGCCAAATTTGAAGTTGAGAAGTTTGATGGAACTAATAACTTTGGTATGTGACAATGTGAAGTCATGGACGTTTGGATATTACATTGGAAGAGAAATTGGAGGACATGACGGAGAGGGATTGGGACAAGCTTAATCGACAAGCTTGTGGTACAATCCGTTTGTGCCTTGCCAAAGATCAGAAGTATTTTGTCATGAGAGAGACAAAAGCAAGTGAACTTTGGCGGAAATTGGAAGAGAAATACTTGACAAAAAGTATTGAGAGTCGCTTATACTTGAAGAAAAAGCTCTTCAGATTCCAATTTCGAGAATGTATGTCTATGTCCAAACATTTCAATAGTTTCAATCAGATACTTGCTGATTTGCAAAACTTGGATGTAGAAATCCAAGATGAAGATAAGGCTTTACTTTTATTAAATTCCTTGCCTGATACATATGAGCATTTGATTACCATATTTTTGTATGGGAAGGAAAAGATTAGTTTTAACGATATATCTAGTGTTTTGATAAATAATGAGTACCGTAGAAAATATAAGGAGGTACATCTAAATACATCAAATGAAGCCTTTACAGCAAGAGGGAGACCGAAGTCAAGGTATCCAGGAAAGAAGAAGGATTCTCAATCGAGAACACGGGCCACATCATGTGGTTCATCAGTCAGCAGAAGACTTGTTAAAGATGAATGTGCTTTTTGTCACAACAAAGGGCATTGAAAAAATTATTGTCCCAAACTAAAGGAGCAACAGAAGAACCAACCCTCCGCAGCCAATGTCACCAACAGAGATGAAGATGCAGATCTTGCCTTAACAGGTTTATTATTTATTTGTCATTCTGATGAATGGATAATGGATTCCGGGTGTACCTATCACATGTGTCCCAATCGAGACTGGTTTACTGACTTCACAAAGATTGATGGAGCAGTACTTATGGGCAACAATAATGCTTGTAAGGCTCAGGGAATAGGTAACATCATGCTGAAGCTGCATGATGGAACTGTCAAAACATTGACAGAAGTTCAATACGTTCCAAACTTGCGGAAGAATCTTATCTCACTTGGGACTCTGGATTCAAAGGGATTGAGAATCACCATAGAAGATGGAATTCTCAAGGTGGCAATGGGAATTCACGTGACATTGAAGGGCTTAAGGCGAGGAAATCTGTACTTCTTGCAAGGAAGTACTGTTAGTAAAAGAGCTTCCACAGCCTGTGAGAAGCTTATTGAGACTGATGCTGACATCACTAGGCTTTGGCACATATGTATGGGGCATGCTGGAGGAAAACCTTTGCAAACACTTGTAAAGTAAGGCTTACTCAAAGGTGCCAAAACTGGTACATTGTCTTTCTTTGAAAATTGTGTATTAGGGAAGTAGATGTGGATCAAGTTTGGAATTGCAGTCCATAGTGCACAGGGAATACTTGACTATGTACACTTCGATGTTTGGGGACCTACGAAGAATGCACCTTTGGGAGGTAAACATTGGTTTGTAACATTTTTTTATGATTATTCTCGTCGTGTATGGGTGTACACGATGAAGCATAAAGCTGAAGTGTTGAAGATCATCCTTGATTGAAAGAAGATGATTGAGACTCAAACCGGTAGGAAGATCAAGCGGCTCAGATCAGATAATGGAGGTGAGTACACTCTAGACCCCTTCATGAAAGTATGCTGGAAAGAGAGAATTGTTAGACACTTCACTGTACGAGGAACACCGCAACAAAATGGTGTGGCAGAACGGATGAATCGTACTTTGCTAGAGAAAGTACGGTGTATGTTACTGGATGCTAGATTCAGTACACAATTTTGGGCTGAAGTTGTGACGTATGCCTGCCATCTCATCAACCGATTACCCGCAGCTGCCAATGGCGGGAAGACACCCATTGAAATATGGAAAGGTACACATGCTACTGATTATGACTCTTTACACATTTTTGGATGTTCAGCTTACTATCATGCTAAAGAAAGTAAACTTGATCCTAGAGCTAAGAAAGCAAAATTCTTAGGCTTTAGTACTGGTGTAAAAGGGTATAGACTCTGGTGCATATAATAAAAAAAGGTAATAATTAGTAGAGATGTTACATTCAACGAGTCGGAGATGCTCAAGTCACATGAGTATAAAGACTCTCATGAAGGCAGCCATGATAGCAATGCACCTTGTGAGTCGCAGAAGGTGAAGTTTGTTACGCCAAAAGAATTAGGAGTCGCTAATGGAGAGCATGGACAACTTGAAGTTGATAGTCCAGTCACGATATCTCCAAGCCAACATGAATCAATTGCAACAAACAGGCCGAGAAGAGAGACACGTTGTCCAGCACGTTATGCAGACTTTGTGAGGCATGCACTTCCAGCTGAAGGAGATCAGATCCCAACCACTTACAAAGAAGCCATACAGTCTAGTGAACAGACTGAATGGAAAAGTGCAATGAGCAAGGAGATGCAGTCTCTTCATAAGAACCAGACATGGGAGCTTGTGCCGCTTTCAAATGGAAAGAAGTCAATTGGTTGTAAGTGGATTTTCAATCAGAAAGATGATCAAGCTACTAAAGGTGGGGTGCGATTCAAAGATAGATTGGTAGCCAAGGGCTACGCTCAGATAGAGGGAATTGACTATAGTGAGGTATTCTTTCCTGTTGTTAAACATTCATCCATTCGGATCTTGCTAGCTTTGGTTGCACAATATGATCTTGAGTTAGCTCAACTTGACATGAAGACGGCTTTCTTACATGGTGATCTGGAGGAGGAGATTTATATGTCTCAACCGGAAGGTTTTAAAGAAGCTGGTAAAGAAAAATTGGTTTGCAATTTGAAGTAATCTCTCTATGGTTGAAGCAGTCACCTCGGCAGTGGTACAAACGTTTTGACCGCTTCATGATTGACTTGAAATACACTCGTTGCCAATACGATCACTGTGTGTATTTCAAACAACTTGCAGATGAATCTTTCATTTATTTGCTGTTATATATAGATGACATGTTGATTGCATGTAAAAGCAATGTGGAGATAGATCGATTGAAAACTCAATTGAGTCAAGAATTTGAAATGAAAGATCTAGGAGAAGCACAAAGAATATTGGAGATGGAGATTAACAAAGATAGGTTGAAAAGCACAATTCACCTCACTCAGAAGCTGTAACTCCCCGTCCCTGAGGGTCCGGAGAGTTAACTCATATCACCTAAAAATCATTTCCAAATAATACTTTTAAAATAAACCAGAGTCTCTATAACATATTAACCTATTCGTTCAACACAAATATCCATGTTCCTACATAAGGGCACATCAGTGGTGTCTCATTGATAAACATAAAGTTTTCCATAAAGACGAGAAATATTCATTACTCAACATACCAAAGTCACATAAAATATCAACGGTACCAAAAGACTCTCCAAAAATCATTGTACCCTAAGGCACTTAGTCTTCTATGATCCACAAAACTTGCAAGTACTCCCTATTCCTAATTCTCAGCTGTTGCGTCAAAATTATCTGAAACACATTATGGAGATAAGGGGTGAGTTATCAACAACTCAGTAAGCAGAGAACATATACTAGTATGCAAACATGAGCATTTACAGATTTCAGAATGCAGAACAAAACACTTTATTTTCAGAATGCAGGGTCATAACATGTTATAAAAATATCAGAGCGAAAGTTCAAAAAATATTCTTATTCAAATTCTTTTGGCATAGCATAACTGACCACCATCGTACCAGAGTATCATATCGCATCAGAGGCCATGTTTAACCCCCGTGGTAGGGTTGTGCAAACCCTGGTAGCTAACCGAGCAGAAATAGAATGTGAATCTTCCCTTTATTTATTCTCGGAGCCCCGAGTGTGCACACAGGAAAGACCACCAGAAAACCACTTTGTTTCCAAAGTGGGTGCACCAGAAACAGAATGGTTGGTACCAACCCAAACAGAAGCCACTATTAGCACCCGTGGTAGGTCAAATAGGTCACCATCCACAAACCACATCCCAATTCAGAATGTCATGCCAAAAGTTTACAGAAATCACATCATATCAGAATACGAAACACCTTCAGAACAGAACAGAGTTTTCAGAAAGCATATCATATCAGAGTACAGACCATCTTCAGAACAGAACAGAGTTTTCAGAAATCACAAAACATTATTTTATGCACAAACTTTCATATTCGCTCTCTTTTTCAGAGTTTAGAAACAAAATGCAAAATAGCTCATGTCTACACCAGTCATGCCAGAAAATACTTTATTCTTAAACAGAATCTCATGAGTAATGCAGAAACAAATAACTGAGGTAGTTCAAATATATTTTCATAACAAAACATGTTTATTTTAAAAAATCAACCTCAGTCCATTTTATTTTTATGCAAATCTAGCATAGGAACCTCGCTTACCTGGACTTCTTAGCTTTGAAAATTTCCTCAACAATGCCGAACAAAAATTAATCGTCACCTATAAGATAATCACGTAAATTTTCATAAATTTCCAATCAATCTCGTATTCCGATATTCAAGTCTACAACTTCTAAAATAATCCATTTTTAATTCCTCAAACCCAAAATTCTCATTATTCTTAAAATACTAACATCACTTTCTAAACTCATCAATATCCAACTTTCTAAATTCTCATCACTTTTTTGTACTTATTGACCATTCCAAAAAACATTTATCAGTATCTACTTTATAACCATTGCAAAAAAAAAAAAAATACTTCTCTTAAAGATACTAACTTAACAAGATAAACCCACAATTGCCTAATTCAAAAAAATAATATAAGAGAAACACGTACGGCCCATGTTTTACTTTGCAAGAATATATATAAAAAAAAATCAATTGATATACTAAACAACAAGGGTGAAAAGGGTAAAACACCCTTGGTCTACAAATCAACCGAGACACCTCCAGTTTCCTTTTTAAGTAAGAAACAACAACAACTAAAAGAAAACATAATCATGCAGAGGCTCAAATGGGAGTGACGGCAGAAGCTCACTCACGAAAAGCCAAGACAGTGGCACCGTGGGGGTGCGACGGAAACTGGGCTGAGGCGGTGGTGATGTCCTCGACGGCTTCGCACGGGAAGAGAGGGAGAGAGAGCTGAAACCGAGAGAGAGAGAGAGAGTGGGACGGTGAGAGAACGAGAGAGAGACCGAAAGGGAAGGACTCTCAACCGGAAGTGGCGCGAGCTTACCGAGGGAAAACTGAGGCAGTGTGCGGCGGACTGGGGTGATGGAAGGTCCTCGCTGGCAATTTCTGTGGGCACGGCGCGATGGAGCTCTCGATGGAGCGTGACTGCAACAGCTTGGACGTTGCTCTGTTTTAGACAACTAAAACAGAGGATTTTAGGAGCTTGTAATGGAGGCTACGAATGCGTTGGGAGGCGGCTACGGGGCTGAGCTTCCGCGTGGGCTAGGTCCGGGGGAAAGTGGCCACCCGTTGGCTGGCTGGTGCTCTGCCTTTCGGTGGTGCAACCAAGGTAAAGTTTACACGGAGAGGGTGGTGGTGCACGGCTTGAGGGGTGGACTTCGTGTGGCTGGGCACAGTTGGGGTGGTGGACTTAGAGTGGCTGAGGTACCGGCGTGGACTGGGTTTGGTGGAGTTGCAGCACGTGAATAGGTTTTGCGGGTGGCAGTTTTACTGGAAGCAAACCAGGCCTTACGGTTTGGTGTTGTTCTGAGAAGAGGTTGTGGTTTGCACTGAGGTTGGGGGTGGAGGTTTAGATGAGTATGGAAGGCTAAGAGCGTGAAGAGGAAGAGCAACGGCAAATAAACTAGGGTTGAGATGATAACTGTATAAGTATGTATAAATAGGAGATATAAATAGTAAAGGGAAAACCTAGATGAAGGGGATGAAAAAGGGAATGCATGAAAATGGCAAACGGGTGCAACGTGCTCTGGGTGCTTTCAAGGACCGGTTCTTAAGTCTAAAGAGAAAAGAAAATAAAAAAAAGAATAAAATAACATAAAATAAATATACTTAGACCTAAACTCTCTTCAAAAAAAAAATTTAATGAACCCAACGATTTTAACTAGACCCAAAATTTTGTAACGCTATTTGACTAGGTTCGGGCGTTACAGAAGCAGTATCTGAAGAGAGTATTACAACGTTTCAACATGAACTCGAAGACGAAACCTGTAAGTACTCCAATAGCCCCATATTTCAAACTCAATGCATTGCAGTCTCCTAAAAGTGATGAAGAGCGGGACTGTATGAAAAATATCCCATATGCAAGTGTTGTAGGAAGCTTAATGTATGCCATGGTGTGTGCACGACCTGATATCTCCCAGGACGTCAGCTTAGTCAGCCGATATATGCATAATCCTGAAAAGACACATTGTCATGCTGCTAAATGGATTCTATGGTACATTCTAGGGACCGCAAATCTTGGTTTAAAGTTCGAGAAGAGTGAAGATAGTCTAGTAACTACATATGTTGACTCAGACTATGCTGGTGATCTTGACAAAAGACGATCGACAACTGGATATGTGTTCACTATGGCTGGAGGACCAGTTAGTTGGCGATCTATTTTGCAGTCTACAATTGCACTATCCTCAACAGAGGCTGAATACATGGCTGTGACAGAAGCCGTGAAAGAAGCCATTTGGTTATAGGGATTGGTAACAGATTTGGGCTTTAAACAGCAAGAGGTTACCGTTTACTGTGACAGTCAGAGTGCAATTCATTTGGCCAAGAATCAAGTGTATCATTCTCGAACAAAGCATATAGATGTCCGCTTTCACTTCATACGTGAGATATTAGATGAATGGGGCATTCTACTTCAGAAGATTGGCACTGAAGACAATCCAGCAGATATGTTGACGAAAGTCGTCACAGGGATCAAATTCCAACAATGTTTGGAATTTATTAATATCTCATACTGCTGAGCACCTTCGGGTGCGTTGGTGCCTTAGGGAACATTTGATATCGGAAATCTCTCATGGCAGATATAACGAATATTTCAAATAAAAGGAGAAATCATTTGGAGGAAGCAACAATTTGCAGCAGCTTAATATGGCACACATGGGTGGAGGGGGTGATTGTTAAATATCAACCCAAGTGTGAACAGTAGCTCCTCAACAGTCTTAGATAGCTGCTATAAATATCAAGCTTGTCTCTAAATATCAAGCTTGTCTCCAAAATATCAAGTTTGTCTCTTACAACCGCTTTTATTGTTTGTTTGTCTCTTGAAGCTTCTCCTATAAAGGGAGATCATATTGTAAACGAAATAGTGTCTGTGGGACATAGAAGATGGCCATTTGTAGAGATAGAGATAATCGTGTTGGAGTTTGTATATTTTGTACAAACACTTTGAAATCTACTGTTTTCGCTACAGTGGACGTAGGCAAATTGCTGAACCACTTACATATTGTCTCTATCTTGTGTTTGGGTGTAATTTTGGGTGGTTTTGATACAACAAATTTATGGTAGGATTCTTGACGTGAGTTGGTCTCCCATTAGGAAACTATTCAAACTAGGAGAAAAACATTGAGAGGCATGCAGGCGTGAAGGGTGGAAGAATCCCACACAGACACTAACACTATCTCAAACAGATCCAATAATAATAATAACATTACTAGGGGTGTAACCAGTCTGGTTTTGGATAAAATCTAGGACCGAACCAGTATGTACCGGTTTTGTATTTTTCAAAACTGATTACGCACCGGTTACCCTCCTAAACCGGTACTTCCGATTTTACCGTTTTCCGGTCTGGTCTGGTTTTTCGGTTTTTTTAGAATATAAGTTTCACAATTTGTCATTAAAAATTTGTTTATAAAAAAAAAAAAACGGATTTAAAAAAAAATTGTTTTATACTTTTATTAATATATTAGACTATATAATAGTATTAATATTAGACTATTGGTATAGTTATAAGTTATATATTAGTATTAGTTATAAACTTTTACTGATTTAGTATTAACATTTTATGTAATAATTTATAAATTATAATAAAAAATTATTTCATATATGAATATATATAATTATATATATTATATATAAAACTTTCACATAAAAATTTATAATTATACATTATATATAAAACTTATATATAAAAATATTATTTTTTATTTTTTTTAATCAACCAGTCCGGTCCGGTCCGGTTTGGTCTAAAAAATCTCGGAACCGGAATCGGACCGGAACCGGCCGATTTTTACATTTTAAAAACTGGTTCCGGACCAGACCAGTTCAAAACCGGTAAAACCGGTTTTTAAAATGTAATGTTTATATTAAGACGCGTATGTTACAGAGCCTACGCTCATCAACATGAGAATTTTGTTCATGGGCGTTATTATGAGTTTCTACATGCTTCGTGTCTTGGGCCTAGAACCCATATCATTATTAACAGGCCCTTCACTTTCCTTTGCCAAGCTATGTTCTACTTGCACCATCGTCCCTTGCCTAGCCACCTGGTGTTCTCCTTCAAATTTTCGGATAATACCGTATTGTCCTGATTAATAGCCTCATAATTCACAGGTTTAATGCTGTCATTCTGGTTAGCCTCTGAATTTTTAACAGCGTATTGCATATTCTGGACTTTTTCTATGGGTTTGGGTATTCTAGCCAACAGAGTATTCTTAGAGCCATTTCGACAAACACCTGCTGGGTGTCGTTGTTGTCTATATTCGGTGCAGTAAGCAGGGACTTTTTCATACACCACAGGCGGCCAAAAACGATTAGTCTCCGATGTTCCCACCCAGAATCTATCAATCAATGTTTTAGATGTATCCATTTCAATTTCCATGGCGAAAGACTATCATCCAAACTTGGGTCCATAAACTGCATGCCTACGCCTGATTCCCAAAGATCATATATAGTTCTAATTCTAAAATAGATAAAACATAATTTTTTATTATTATTATTGCCATACCCAATTTAATGGTGAATTGAGGGTGTAAAAATCACACTTGCAAATAGAAAGATATTTTTCTTTCTCTCTCTTGATGGCTTGTTGGGCATGTGCGGTATATGTGCCTTGAAACATTATTAAATTTCAGGGACCTATCATTTAACCGCAGGCTCACAGGTTCCCTCTCTCCACGGCTAGGGGATTTGAAAAAGCTAACTATCCTGTAAGATCCAATAAGCAAGCTATAATTTCCTATTTCCCATCCATCAAACCCTACATGTAACTTGTATTCCTATAACAGTGAGAAGCATAAATATATATATTTCTCTTTCGTGTTTCAGAATCCTAGCTGGTTGCAGCTTCAGTGGTGATATTCCAGATGAATTGGATGTTTCAGAACTCTACTACTTGTAAGATCTTCCAATGCTTATAAGAACACTACATGAATCACAATGCCATTTTTTTTTTCTGTCTTTAAGAATGACGTGATACTCAATTTTATCACAATATGCCATATAATTATAATTTTTTATGTAGGCGATTGGTATGGCACTCTATCACAAAATGAGTACCGCATGTCCATATATATTTCGAGAGTACTTGATAATTATTACTTTTATACTTTATTCAATACTCGCTCCCTCTGAGGGCTCTCAATTCAAACAACTTGATTGGAAAGATACCTCCATCTTTGGGTAAACTTTCCAAACTCTACTGGCTAGATGTCGCGGATAATATGTTGACAGGACCTCTCCCAGTATCAACCTCCATGGCCCCAGGCTTGGACCTTCTTTTGAAGGCTAAACACTTGTGAGTTTTTAATCTTTTTCTTTTCCCAATCTTGGGTTCAATCTATTATTAAGATAAATTCAAGAATTTGAATATGTTTAAGGATACAAAATGTTGATTATTGCATCCATAAAAGAAGAATAATGTGATGTATTCAAACTTGCAGCCATTTCAATAAGAACAAGCTTTCAGGTCCCATTCCAGCCAAACTATTCAGCTCTAATATGAAAGTGATACACATGTAAGTTGATACCAACTATTAGTTTATTTTCATGCATGCTTTCAATTCTTCTACTTCTAAATGCTTTCTTCAAAGACAGATTTTTTAATGGAAATCAACTTTCTGGAAGTATCCCACCAACAATAGGACTTGTACGAAGTCTTGAAGTTCTGTGAGTAAAATACACCCTAATTTAATAACACATTGGTGTTATTCAACTAACCTTGATTTTCAGTACATGTCCCAGATCTCAGCAACCTAACAAATATCGTTGATTTGTGGGTACCTTTTCACAACATTTATATAGTGGTGGTGTTTTTTTAGTATAATCATATATACTGGTTGTAACATACCAGTTTTTGTTTTAGGGTATATAAGTAAATTACTAGTAAATTTTTTAGTTTTCTAATATTATTATAATTATAATTAAATAAGAATCTATATTTATTTTATTTTTATAAATTCTATTATAGTTGTTATTTAAAATTTTCTAGAGTTTTATTTTAATAAAGATTTCTAAGTGTATCAGGTTTCATTTATTTTTACGGCATGGTTTGAAATTCAAAGTTGAATTTTTTCCTCTAGTCACCGAACCTCATCACGTTGTTAGCCTCTGTTTGAAAACTTCAAACCACCAAACCCGTAAAGCTTCATCCCTATTTGTTTTCAAATTTGAAACCCTAACCACCAAACCCGTATGTTTCTCTCGGTGAATTTGCTAACGTCCTAGTGGAACACCAACTCTATTGCTGAGTATTCCTCTACACATACACGTCTCCACTCTCTTGCACGTGCACGTCTCTACTCTTCTAGGGTTTTTCTAATTTTCTATCATCTATAAAATATGCTTACCTGTACACGAGAGGAGAAACTCGTGAACTTTCGTTGAGCCGTAGGTTCTGCCCAACCGCTGCCGACCACCATAGGACGTCGGAGCACCACCCGTGGAGCCAGAACCCGCCGACCAGGCCAGCCCCAACGCACCCACTTTCTTCCGGTAAAGCCTCGACCGCCACAGCCCTCTCTCTCTCTCTTTTGTTTCGGTTTCACACTTCCTCTCTCTAAACTCTCTCTCTCTTTCTCTCACTCGGTGCCGCACCACCACAGGGACACTCCCGTCGCGTCGTCGATCACTTCCCGCCACCCAGCGCCGCCATCGCCTCAGCCCTCCCTCGGTGAGCTCCTCCATCGCAAACTCTTTCTCTCTCAACTCTCTGTTTTCCTTTTCGTTTTAGCCATGTTTCGGGTTCTAGAACGAATCCGTGAGTTTTGATGGGCCTTGGGCCCTAGTCCCTTATGTGTGTACGTGTGATGGGCTTGTTCTTTTGTTAGGCTTATATTGATGGTTTATATAGAAGTATTATTATGGGCCAGGTCTTGGTTTTTTGTACAAAATTTTAATAATGTTTAAATGAACTTGTAATTTAAGTTGGGCTTGATCTTATGTTAATGTAATAATTGTTCTAGTGATTTTTATTGAATTTAATAGTTCTGGTTGAGTAATTCTTTTTATTAAATAAATATGTTAGACATGAGCCTATTTTGATAAGAAAATAGCTAAAGTAATTGAAAGGTGTTTTTAAATTAGATTTAATCTTGTTTTATTCCAACAACAATTTTAGTAATTTTATTGGGCTTAATATGTTTAAAGGTTAGTTCTAATTAAATAAATATATTAGTTAAAGGTTCATTTTAATAAAAATGTTTAAAGAATTTGGAATAGATTTCAAAGCAAAATTTTGAGTCTAATATTTTAGTTAATTCTTTTCCTATGCCAATTTAGTGGGATTTAACAAAATTACTAAGTTAAGAATTTAATGGAATTTATTAGGTTTCTTATAAGATTTAATAATTATGTTAAGAAATGAAACTTAGTTTAAGAATTTAAGTTTTAATGAATTATTTTTAAATAACTTGAGTATTTCCACTAAATTATAAATTAATATTTTTAAGTAATTTAAATACTATGAATTATTGATTTTAGTGTTAAACGAAATATTGGTTTGACTATATTTTAGAATTCCGAATTTAGTTAAGTAAGATATTAGCATTTATTTATTTCCAAACAATTTAGTGATAGTTATTTATTGAATATAAGTCTCAAGTTACGAAGTATTATTCAAGAAGAAACGCAGCGAGGTAAGTAATTTGATCATAAATTAGGATCATAACAGTTAGCCTATATGTATGTATTATTCAAGCCAGTTCATTGACAACCATTATTTATGAACCGCTCATGTCATATGCAAGCATGTTATCCAGTATAGCATACGATCATGTCATTCCGCATCATGTTTAAATTCAGAAATTATAATTATGTATGTATTATGTCATGCATCTCATGTGTATAAGACACGTAAGCCATCTTAAATTCAAGTGTAAGATAAGATCAGATCAGTTAATAAGATGACCATTCAGATGCATGGTACCAATGCAGTTCAGTTTAGGGTGGTGTGCAAGCCACGAATTCAGTCGTGGTCCACCATAGTATGCTAGAATACTATCAGCGGTTCCCCTTGCTGCAGCGGGATGTGGGACCGGTGCACAACCTTGCACACAGGGTTAAGTGTGTTGGCCAGTCAGATAAACCAGTTAAATCAGATAAATCAGTCAGTTAATTCAGTTAAAACAGTCATACATAGCATAAGCATCAGTATGAATAGACATGATTTTATGCTCAGTATGAAAATTGTTATGAAAATCTTATGTTTATTATGTTTACATTGTGATAGATTTCTTACTGAGTTATCGACTCATTTTAGTTTGTTTTTCATGTTTTTAACCACCCAGGTGAAGATAATGATTACGAGCAGGCAGGCCAGGAGTAGAAGGAGCATTTATTTTTAGTTCAGACTTTCTAAAATAAAACATGTTTTTATGACATGAATTTATTTTATTTAATGTTTTAGAAGACAGTTTTATTAGACATTTTTCCGCATAATAAAAGTTCAGTTTTTCAATTATGAAATTATGGGATCTATTGCCGGATTTATTTTTATGGAAAATACGTGGCACTCTTAGCCTACGGGAAGGGGGTGTTACAATTTGGTATCTGAGATAGGTTGAGAGATTCTGTAGACTTTTCAAACAAAAAAAAAAAGATTTTATAAATTTTGGTTAAGTTACCTAGGATGCTCCTAGCCTGCTCGCGAGTAATCAAGGTTTGTGTAGGTTTTAACCCTTTATAGATTATACTAGTTAGAACCATCAGTATAGTTTATTCATTGTCATTGTTTTTATGTTCTTATCAAATACTAGATAATTGTTATTATGACATCTTAACGAAGATCATGGCCCTCGGCACTAGAAATCACCCAAATCGAGAGGGATCTTCTGGATCTAATCAGAATGATAACCTGGACCATCTGGTCGCAGTTGCTACCCAATTCTTTCAATCAATGGTTAGTGGCCAATTTATGGTGCCTAGAGCTCCACAGGCCGGTTGTACCTTGGAGCAATTTTCTCGCCAGTATCCTCCTACTTTTGATGATGGCAGATTGAATTCCATGGATGCAGAAAGCTGGATTGAGCGTATGGAGCAGATTTTCGAAGTGCTCTACTGCACGGATGATCAGAAGGTGAAATATGCCACTTACCATTTGACTGACATGGCAATCAAGTGGTGGAAGTCAACTCGGGCTTTGGTTCAGCTGGAATTAGGGGAAGCAGTCCCCATTTCTTGGGAGCATTTCAAGAAAATCTTTCTGGATCACTTTTTCCCACGATCTCTTCAGGAGTCGAGAGCTCGCCAATTTATAGACCTTACTCAGGGATCAATGACAGTAGCACAGTATGCCCGACATTCCTGGAGCTTTCTCGTTTCGCTAGTTACTTAATTCCGGATGAGGAAAAGAAGGCTGAAAATTTTGAGCGTAGACTGGATCGTAGGATTCGAGAGCGTGTCCGTACTCTCAGGATTTGGAGTTTCACAGAGCTAGTCACCCGAGCTACCATTGCTGAAGAAGACCTCCAAGAAAGCATTGAGTACAACAATCAAAGGAAGCGCCAGCAACAACAACAACTCCAAGTAGTGTTGCATAAGGACAAGAGGCCTCACGTTGAGAATCGTCAAAGGCAACCACCAACAGGGCAAGTGTACCCCATGTGTGCAACATGTGGGAGACGACATTTGGGAAAGTGTATGTATGGCCAGAACGTATGTTTCAAGTGCGGGAAGCCAAACCATCTAGCTCGGGATTGCCCAATTAAGAAACCTAGGGAACCAGGAAGGAGCGGAGGACAGAAGACGCAAGCTACAGCGAGGGTTTATACCCTTACCCCTGTCGATGCTGAAGCATCAAATGATGTGGTCACAGGTACCTTTCGTTTTCTTAAATTTAGATATCTATATAGAATGATGAATAAATTGCATGATCCTGATAGCTCTAAGTTGTTATGACATTCATATAGGCACATTATCGTTGTTTTCACGTCATGCCTCCATATTATTCGACACTGGTGCTACTCATTCTTTCATTTCAAATCATTATGCACCTTTGACTGAGAAGATACCGGAACCACTAGAAACTAGTATGTCTGTTGCTACGCCCTCGGGAGATCATATTATTTGTGACTCTGTGCTAATTGGATGTCCGATAGAGATTCAAGGGAGGATTCTACCTGCGGACTTAATCATATTCAATATGTCCGGATTTGATGTGATTCTGGGAATGGACTGGTTATCCCAGAACCATGCCTGTGTGGATTGCTTTAATAAAAGAGTAGTCTTTAAATCCACAAATGGGGAGGAGTTTAGTTTTCAGTCAGTATGAGGAAGTTCCCCTCCTCGTGTAATCTCAGCTTTGCAGGCCACCCGACTTTTGAGGCAAGGGTGTATGGGATTCCTAGCGAGTTTGATCTTACCACCAGAAGATGGACTTAAGATTGAAGACATAAAGGTAGTTAGAGATTTCAAAGACGTGTTTTCGGAAGATCTTCCAGGGTTACCCCAGGATAGAGAAGTAGAGTTCGCAATTGACCTCACTCCAGGAACGGCGCCTATATCTAAAGCACCCTACCGCATGGCTCCAGTTGAGTTGAGAGAACTCAAGGATCAATTACAAGAGTTACTAGATAAAGGCTTCATACACCCCAGTGTTTCTCCATGGGGTGCTCCAGTACTTTTCGTAAAGAAGAATGATGGATCTATGCGTTTATGTATTGACTACAGGGAGTTAAATAAAGTAACTATCAAGAACAGATATCCTCTACCCTGGATAGACGACCTATTTGATCAATTTTAGGGAGCCCAAGTTTTTTCTAAGATAGATTTGCGATCCGGATACCACCAGTTGAAAGTTAAGGAGACAGATGTGCAGAAGACGGCTTTTCGAACACGATATGGACACTATGAATTCCTTGTTATGCCGTTTGGTCTAACTAATGCCCCTGCAACATTCATGGATCTTATGAATAGGGTATTCAAGGATTATTTGGACCAGTTTGTGATAGTTTTTATCGACGATATTCTCATCTCTTCTCGGAGTAGCTCAGAGCATGAGGAACATTTGAGGATTGCCCTCCAGACACTGCGAGAAAAGAAGTTGTATGCAAAATTTAAGAAATGCGAGTTTTGGTTGCACGAGATTGCCTTTTTAGGACACGTGGTATCAGCAAAAGGGATTTCAGTAGACCCAGCGAAAGTTGAGGCAGTGGTAAAATGGGCCAAACCTAGTAATGTCAATGAGGTACGAAGTTTCTTAGGCCTCGCTGGTTACTATAGAAGATTTATAGAAGGCTTTTCAGGTATTGCAGCTCCGATGACAAAGTTGACAAGAAAGGATGAGAAGTTCATATGGACAGATGATTGTGAAGACAGCTTCCAAGAATTGAAGAAAAGATTAGTGACGGCGCCAGTTCTTACAGTTCCTTCGGGAGATGCAGGATTTGTTATATACAGTGATGCTTCACTAAAGGGATTAGGTTGTGTTTTAATGCAGAATGAGAAGGTTATTTCATACGCTTCCCGACAGCTAAAGAGTTATGAGCAGAATTACCCGACCCATGATCTAGAACTTGCAGCAGTGGTTTTTGCCTTGAAGATATGGAGACATTATCTTTATGGTGAAAAGTGCGAGATTTATACTGATCATAAGAGTCTGAAATATTTCTTCACACAGAAAGAGCTGAATATGAGACAACGAAGATGGTTGGAACTTCTGAAGGACTACGACTGCAATATTAACTACCATCCTGGTAAAGCAAACGTCGTGGCAGATGCATTTAGTCGAAAGTCATCCTCCAGTACTTTGGCTACGATGTTTACTCCTCAGAAGCATTTACTACTAGACATGGAGCGAGCTAGCATTGAGATAATCCAGGACACTCAAGCTAAGATGAATAGTTTGACCCTAGGTTCAACATTGATAGATCAAATTAAGGTCGCTCAAGCAAGTGATACAGAATTGATGAAGATTAAAGAGGAAATAGCAGAGGGTAAGAGACCTGATTTTCTAGTGTCAGATGATGGCACTTTGAGATTTAGAGGAAGATTATGTGTACCCAATGATAGGGTAATCAAAGATTTGATTTTGAGAGGAGCTCATCGTTCACTCTACACAGTTCATCCAGGGAGCACCAAGATGTATCGGGATTTGAAACAACACTATTGGTGGGGTGGGATGAAGCGAGAGATAGTGACATATGTGGCACAGTGTCTGACATGTCAACAAGTCAAGGCAGAGCATCAGAGACCCTCAGGTACACTACAGCCACTCCCTATACCAGTGTGGACTTAGGATGAGATCGGGATGGACTTTGTTTCAGGGTTCCCAAAAGCGCTAGGAGGACAAGATGCAACATGGGTGATTGTTGATCGACTATCAAAATCAGCCCATTTTATTCCCATTCAGATGACGTACTCTTTGGATAGATTGGCAGAATTGTACGTTAGAGAGATTGTCAGATTACATGGGATACCATCTAAGATCATCTCTGACAGAGATACCCGTTTCACTTCAATTTTCTGGAGGAAGGTACAGAAGGAGTTGGGAACTCAATTGACATACAGCACGGCGTTTCATCCTCAGACAGATGGTCAATCAGAGAGGACAATTCAGATCCTAGAAGATATGCTTAGAGCGTGCGTGATGGAATTTAAGGATAGTTGGATTAAGTATCTACCCCTTATTGAGTTTGCATATAATAACAGTTACCAGGAAAGTATTCAAGCAGCGCCGTATGAAGTTCTCTATGGACGTAAATGCAGGTCACCACTCTACCGGGATGAAGTAGGGGAGCGGAGAATTTTGGGACAAGAGATTATACAAGACATGTGTGAGAAAATATCAATTATCAGAAAGAAGCTCGCCATAGCACAAGAGCGACATAAGAAATATGCCAACTAGAGACGACGAGAACTAGAGTTTGATATAGAAGATAAAGTATTCTTGAAAGTTGCACCGATGAAAGGGGTAATGCGTTTTGGTAAAAAGGGGAAGCTAAGCCCGAGTAGGCCCCTTTGAGATCTTAGAAAGAATAGGTGCTGCAGCCTACAGACTGGCACTTCCACCTCACTTTTCGGCGATGCATAACGTGTTTCATGTCTCTATGCTACGGAAGTATGCTCCAGATCCTGCTCATGTTTTGGAGTATGAGCCACTTCAGATTCGAGACGACCTCAGCTACGAAGAAGTCCCAGTGAGAATATTAGCACAGAAGGCCCAAGTGCTACGACGCAGAACCATTCCAATGGTCAAAGTACTTTGGAGTCACCACAGCGAGAGAGAAGCCACTTGGGAACACGAAGAAGACATGAGAGAGAAATACCCCGACTTATTTAAATCAATGTACGTTCCATCTCGAGGACGAGATTTTCTTTTAGGGGGGGAGATTTGTAACATACCAGTTTTTGTTTTAGGGTATATAAGTAAATTACTAGTAAAATTTTTAGTTTTCTAATATGATTATAATTATAATTAAATCAGAATCTATATTTATTTTATTTTTATAAATTCTATTATAGTTGTTATTTAAAATTTTCCAGAGTTTTATTTTAATAAAGATTTCTAAGTGTATCAGGTTTCATTTATTTTTACGGCATGGTTTGAAATTCAAAGTTGAATTTTTTCCTCTAGTCACCGGACCTCATCACATTGTTAGCCTCTGTTTGAAAACTTCAAACCACCAAACCCGTAAAGCTTCATCCCTATTTGTTTTCAAATTTGAAACCCTAACCACCAAACCCGTATGTTTCTCTCGGTGAATTTGCTAACGTCCTAGTGGAACACCAACTCTATTGCCGAGTATTCCTCTACACATGCACGTCTCCACTCTCTTGCACATGCACGTCTCTACTCTTATAGGGTTTCTCTAATTCTCTATCATCTATAAAATATGCTTACCCGTACGAGAGGAGAAACTCGTGAACTTTCGTTGAGCCGTAGGTTCTGCCCAACCGCCGCCGACCACCATAGGACATCGGAGCACCACCCGTGGAGCCAGAACCCGCCGACCAGGCCAGCCCCAACGCACCCACTTTCTTCCGGTAAAGCCTCGACCGCCACAACCCTCTCTCTCTCTCTTTTGTTTCGGTTTCACACTTCCTCTCTCTAAACTCTCTCTCTCTTTCTCTCACTCGGTGCCGCACCACCATAGGGACACTCCCGTCGCGTCGTCGATCACTCCCCGCCACCCAGCGCCGCCATCGCCTCATCCCTCCCTCGGTGAGCTCGTCCATCGCAAACTCTTTCTCTCTCAACTCTCTGTTTTCCTTTTCGTTTTAGCCATGTTTCGGGTTCTAGAACGAATCCGTGAGTTTTGATGGGCCTTGGGCCCTAGTCCCTTATGTGCGTACGCGTGATGGGCTTGTTCTTTTGTTGGGCTTATATTGATGGTTTATATAGAAGTATTATTATGGGCCAGGTCTTGGTTTTTTGTACAAAATTTTAATAATGTTTAAATGAACTTGTAATTTAAGTTGGGCTTGATCTTATGTTAATGTAATAATTGTTCTAGTGATTTTTATTGAATTTAATAGTTCTGGTTGAGTAATTCTTTTTATTAAATAAATATGTTAGACATGAGCCTATTTTGATAAGAAAATAGCTAAAGTAATTGAAAGGTGTTTTTAAATTAGATTTAATCTTGTTTTATTCCAACAACAATTTTAGTAATTTTATTGGGCTTAATATGTTTAAAGGTTAGTTCTAATTAAATAAATATATTAGTTAAAGGTTCATTTTAATAAAAATGTTTAAAGAATTTGGAATAGATTTTAAAGCAAAATTTTGAGTCTAATATTTTAGTTAATTCTTTTCCTATGCCAATTTAGTGGGATTTAACAAAATTACTAAGTTAAGAATTTAATGGAATTTATTAGGTTTCTTATAAGATTTAATAATTATGTTAAGAAATGAAACTTAGTTTAAGAATTTAAGTTTTAATGAATTATTTTTAAATAACTTGAGTATTTCCACTAAATTATAAATTAATATTTTTAAGTAATTTAAATACTATGAATTATTGATTTTAGTGTTAAACGAAATATTGGTTTGACTATATTTTAGAATTCCGAATTTAGTTAAGTAAGATATTAGCATTTATTTATTTCCAAACAATTTAGTGATAGTTATTTATTGAATATAGGTCTCAAGTTACAATGTATTATTCATGAAGAAACGCAGCGAGGTAAGTAATTTGATCATAAATTAGGATCATCACAGTTAGCCTATATGTATGTATTATTCAAGTCAGTTCATTGACAGCCATTATTTATGAACCGCTCATGTCATATGCAAGCATGTTATCCAGCATAGCTTACGATCATGTCATTCCACATCAGTTTAAATTCAGAAATTATAATTATGTATGTATTATGTCATGCATCTCATGTGTATAAGACACGTAAGCCATCTTAAATTCAAGTGTAAGATAAGATCAGATCAGTTAATAAGATGGCCATTTAGATGCATGGTACCAATGCAGTTAAGTTCAGGGTGGTGTGCAAGCCACGAATTCAGTCATGGTCCACCATAGTATGCTAGAATACTATCAGCGGTTCCCCTTGCTGCAGCGGGATGTGGAGCCGGTGCACAACCTTGCATATAGGGTTAAGTGTGTTGGCCAGTCAGATAAACCAGTTAAATTAGATAAATCAGTCAGATCAGTCAGTTAATTCAGTTAAAACAGTCATACATAGCATAAGCATCAGTATGAATAGACATAATTTTAAGCTCAGTATGAAAATTGTTATGAAAATCTTATGTTTATTACGTTTACGTTGTGATAGATTTCTTACTGAGTTATCGACTCATTTTAGTTTGTTTTTCATGTTTTTAACCACCCAGGTGAAGATGATGATTACGAGCAAGCAGGCCAGGAGTAGAAGGAGCATTTATTTTTAGTTCAGACTTTCTAAAATAAAACATGTTTTTATGACATGAATTTATTTCAGTTTATTTCATTTAATGTTTTAGAAGACAGTTTTATTAGACATTTTTCCGCATAATAAAAGTTCAGTTTTTCAATTATGAAATTATGGGATCTACTGCCGGATTTATTTTTATGGAAAATACGTGGCACTCCTAGCCTACGGGAAGGGGGTGTTACACTGGTGGTTACCAGCTTTCTCCTTCTTGATATCATCTTAGGAATTTAGCGAAAAATAATCTGACGGGCGCTTTACCAGACTTAACTCAAATGAAGAATCTCAATTACTTGTAAGTAGATGCATGGTGCTGCTTGCAATTGCCAATTTCATTTTTGAGTAATTTCTTCTTTGTATGCACTGATGAACCTTGTATGATGGTTTATTTTACCAGGGACCTTAGTAATAACTCATTAGAGCCATCAGAAGCTCCAACGTGGTTCTCAACCTTATCATCACTCACGACACTGCAAGTCTTCAATCTTTCACAAATGAAAATTGTACAAACTTCCTCAAATTTTAGCAATACCTTTATGCAATTGGTGCGCAGGATTATGGAATATGGATCACTTCAAGGGCCTGTACCACGAGAACTGTTTAGCTTTCCACAAATACAGCAAGTGTAAGTTGATATATTATTGGTATATCAAATAAACTGACAGTTTGATAACTCATACTTGATTTCAATTCTCAGGAAATTGAGAAACAACAAATTTAATGACACATTGGACGTGGGTGAAAACATCAGCCCACAACTAAAGCTTGTTGATTTACAAAACAACCACATTTCTTCTGTAAATGTGAGCAATAATTACAGTAAATCCTTAATGTGAGTGAAGTCATGCCTCTAAATTGTTCAATTTCCAAAATGTGTTGTGTATTTTATTCTGACCATCAACCTTCTTTGTCAATTGGATGTACTTCAGACTAGTAGGAAACCCAGTGTGTCACTCTACTATCTTGGAGGATTCTTACTGCAATCAACAGCAACAACCAACAAAGCCCTATTCTACCAGCCTGGCTAAATGTGAAAGTACATCATGTCCTCTTGATCAAAATTGCAACCCTCGGAATTGTGAATGTGCCTATCCATATAAAGGGACATTATACGTTGGTGGATCACTTTTCAGTGAATTGTCCAATGCAACTGTGTTTAATTTACTGGAATATAGCTTGTGGGTGAACCTGAGTCTCCTTCCAAGTTCAGTTTCTATTCTAAGTACCGGATTTGATTTTGATGACTATCTTCAAGTGCAACTGTCACTCTTTCCCTCAACTGGAAAACACTTGAATCGATCAGAGATTCAGAGAATTGGGTTCGCCATGACTACTCAAGAACATTGGCTACCTCAACAACTTGGAGCCTATTTTTTTTTTTGCAGACCCTTATGCTTTCCCAGGTTCAAATCATATCTTTACTCTGTGTGTGTGAGAGCGAAAATTATATCTCTACCTGACAATATTGAAAATTTCTACAGCCAAATATGGAGGATCTTCTACTGGCACTCGTGTAATAATTAAGATAGCAATTACTTCTTGTGCCATTTGGTTCTGGGACTCCTGGGAGTGTAGGGATATATGCGGTTCGACAAAAGAGACGTGCCGAAGAAGCCATTGGATTTAGTAACCCGTTTGGTAAATAATTAGTAAAATTAATTTTCTTGTGATTGATTGTATAGTTCAAATTCAAGACTACGTATCTAAGGAAGATGGAACGTCATGCATGCATTTGTTGTCTTATATGGTTAATTTTCTCCATATCTCAGCTTCTTGGAAATCAAGTGGCAATGATAGCAGTGGGGCAGCACCACAATTAAAAGGTGTAAGATTGTTCTCTTATGATGAACTCCGAAAGTGCACAAATAATTTCGCCGAGGGAAATGAGATAGGTTCTGGAGCATATGGCAGGGTACGTAAATCTCTCAGTATTTAGTCAAACTTTTGTAAAATCCACTTCCAAGAAATGTTTGCTGATGCTTTTATGTTATCTCCAGGTTTATAGAGGGTTGCTTTCTGATGGACTAGTTGTTGCTATTAAAAGAGCTCAGCAAGGATCAACGCAGGGTTTACTTGAGTTCAAGACTGAAATTGAAATGCTTTCCCGAGTTCATCACAAGAATCTTGTTGGCCTTGTGGGTTTTTGCTTTGAACAAGGAGAGCAGATGCTGATCTACGAATTTATGCCTAATGGAACAATTAGAGATAGCTTATCAGGTACGTACGTACATTCATATCAATTTAATTAATTACCTCTTTGCAAATATCTAACATATAGGAAACTATTTTCCTAAATATGAACGAACTGTAGGGAAATCTGGCATTTATCTTGATTGGAACAGAAGACTCTACGTTGCTCTTGGTTCAGCCAGAGGACTAGCTTACCTACATGAGCTTGCCAATCCTCCTATTATCCATAGAGATGTTAAGTCCATGAATATTCTGTTGGATGAAAATTTGACTGCAAAGGTTGCAGATTTTGGCTTGTCTAAGCTAATAACTGATGTTTTGAAAGGCTACGTTTCAACTCAAGTCATTGGCACGATGGTAAGTCATGTTATAATAATATCTCTACCTGATCTCTCAAGGGTAGAGAATATTAATAAAAGAGTCATAAATATTTTTAATAAAAGTTAAAAACCTACTTTTATCTGTAAAAATTATTTTCAATGTCATGATATATAGAATATATGCAGAATTAGAAGGTAAAAAACTTAGTCAATGATAGTGTCTGCATAATTTTTGTATAGATAGTTTGTGAAGGTAAAAAATTCTTAAATCCCTAGACTTTCTACTTTTTTTAATCTGCCCTAAGTTTTATATACATTTTGACCCCTCTAGCTTTATAGTATTTGCAATTTGGCCCTAAACTTTTCTAAATTTACATTTTTGACTCATTTGTAATAATATTTTCTTATATATAATGTATATCTTAATTTTTTGTTTACTCATTTTGTACACTTTTACATTTACATTTTCATACCTTCAAGCACTAAAAAATCTTTATGATATTCGAATCTCCTAATGACAATACAACACATTTTTTATTTTCAACTTTCAATACTCCACCGACAGATCAGTCTTCGATCTTTCCTTTTCCCTCATTATTTTCACCAAAAATCACATCAAACATCACCAATTTTTTAATGCCACAGTCCAAGATTCAACCTAATAAACTAAAACCACCCAAGACTTTATTTCCTTCCTAAATAAACACATGCATTTTTTATTCCACCTTTAATTAATACACACTTTTCCTATGCTTGGCTTAAACCCCTTATGAGACATACCTCATAATTTTTGTGCATCTGTTCCTAAATGAACATGCATGCCTCTAGAGTTCCAGCTTCTATGTGCGTGCAAGTTAAAAACATATTAAAATCAAGCTATGGTGGCATAAGTGCATAGCAATTAAGCTTGAAGCTTTTTCTTCACCTCTTCATGAAATCTGGCAAGATTCTTATACGTGACTGACTTATTCAAGATCATGCTGCCAACATTAAAAGATACATGCATGTTGATTCAATGACCTCGAACCCTCTTATTATGTGATGGCCAAAACATGTGATCTAAAAAGTTAGACTTTCAACTCATTTTCATCCACTTCTCCTCTATACTAGTGCAAGATTCAAGCTTATGTACTAGTTTATACACATGCATGCACAAGATCAGAATATACATGCCGCTAAAACTCTCTGGCATTCATTCTTTTTTCTGCATTTTACTTCAATGTTATAAATCACTTAGATATCAAAAGCCCATGCTTAGGAAACAACGTCTTAAGCAGCCATATGCATGCAAGATTTCACTTTTTTCATGAAGTGACCGCACACTATGCAAGAGTCAGGAAATCTTTATGTTTTTGTCTCAAAACTTGAATCTCACGCTCTAAACACAAAACGTCACCAAAACATGTATTAAACACGGTAAGGTTTCCAACATTAATCATTAAATTACACGCTAATAGTAACCACAAGTTGAGTATGTTGGGCTAAAATAATCACAAGGGAGGATGATACTTTCTCTTCTCACCTTCTACTTATTGATTAGGAGTTAAGGAACTTGTGGTATTAGTAGCTAAGTGTTGTTTGGGAGGTGGGAAAATGTGACAAAATTAAGGTAATAGGGAGGCTGTTGGTCAGCCAAGAGGGTGAGAAGATCAGAAAAGAGAGTCAGGTGATGAAAAACTGAGTCTGTGAGTACAGGACAGACTCAACTATGAGATAGTGGAGTCTGCCCAACTGCTTAAGTGGAAGCCAAGTCGGCTTCCCCTGTATATTTCTTTTTAGATTATACTATTATTAGTATTGTTGTTGTTTTCATCATCATCATTATTATGGTAATGCCACTACATGATTTTTTTTATGGTGAATGACATTGAATATTTGTAGGTGAAGAATTTTGTACTCTCGGATTTAAGACTGACGACACATTCCGAGAGTTAGGGGATGAATTTCTTGAAAAACCTTGGAGTTGGATGAATTTGAAGGGGCTGCATGCAACCTTTTTTTTCTAGAGATTGTGATTCTTAGGTTTCATTGATTGCTACTAGGATTTGGAATTCCTAGCAGCTTTAATTCTTGAAGATTTCTCGTTGGAATAGGATTCCTATGTTATTTGGGAAATTAGGCAACCTGAAGTCCCAAGGTTGATAGGACTCCATGTTTATGTACGTAGGAGTAGGTTTCCTAGCATTATGTGTCTCTTGGGCAAGCATGAGTTGGGATTAGAAGTTCTAATGTTAAAGGAACAACTTTGCTGGGGTTTTCAGGAGCAAGGTTGGGCCCTAATTTTCATCAGCTAGGCTTCTATTAGGCTGGCAACCCTTTCATTGGGGCTTAACCCAATATTTTATGTTCTTGCCGGACTAAAGTGTTTCTAATTGGACCTATGATGTCGACACTGGGTTGGGGAGGGTTTAAGGTTGTTCTTGGTTTTTTTCTAGTGTGGCTAAGTTTCCTAGCGTTCCTATTATCACTAGGATTTTTTTGGTATGTCAAGAAATGCAACCCTTTAGGGCTTTCATCTAAAATGGATGATTGTGTAAGTCTCCTCTCTGGTGGAAAATTTCCCTTTTGTGATTCCAAGGCTTGAGTGTTACATATTATTAAGGTCTTCAATCTGATACATTGAAAGAAACAGCAACTTTTTTATTTTTGCATTTTATGTAGAGGCAAAAGAAAAAGTTGTTTTTTTATTTATTAACATGATACTCTAGGGTTTATACTACTTTATAATTAGCTCTTCACAAAATCCTCTGGTTCATTTACCAAAGTTAACTTACTTCTAGTGAATGTGTTCATGTCGTCACAATTGAAGTAAGTACTTTTAGGATAGTCAAGGGTTTAACATCTGCATAATGATTGTGGTTGATAGATTTGCAAGGTCTTGACCTCAGAGAGAGAGAGAGAGATACTTTGAGGAAGTTGAGGCAACCAAATTGGCAGATTAACATATATCAAAACAAATTTTTATTATTTCATTTTCTTGTTCATACATGCTATTGTAAAATTCAAAGTACTTGCAAATCCTTCCAATCCTACAACAAAATTAAAAATGTCTTATGTAATATAATTTAGACTTTGCATTTGTTGGAATACTCTTTTGATTTTAATTTTTGCATAATGTCTTCTACTTGCAGGGTTATCTGGATCCTGAATATTACCAAACTCAACAATTAACTGAGAAGAGTGATGTTTATAGCTTTGGAGTGTTTCTGCTTGAATTGCTAACATCCAAGCGACCAATTGAGAGGGGAATGTACATCGTCCGTCAGGTGAGAACAACGATGAACAAGGACGACAAAGACCACTATGGCTTGTGGGATATGATTGATTCATCCATTAGAGACGCAACAAATCTTATGGGATTTGGGCAATTCTTGGAAATTACTATGCAATGCATTGAAGATTCTCCTAAAGACCGTCCAACAATGAGTGAAGTGGTAAAGGCATTTGAAACAATATTACAAAACGATGGGATGGCTTCAAGCACATCTGCTTTGTCTTTTACAAGTGACCTTGGAGCTTCAAGTCTGAGTGCTTCTAAGCATTCCTTCTAAGGATGTTAGTAGCATTGATACCTTTGGTTATTGTGGTGCATACATAGTCTCAACAAGAGCTGAACCCAAGTAGCCAATCCTCCCCTATATTCTACATTTCTGTATTTTTCTTTTCTTTTTGTTTTTGGCTTTAAAGGGGGAAAATAGTAATTTTATACAGAGAGAGTTGTTTCTAATTGTCAACAATATCTGACTATGTGTTGATAGTAGAAAGATCTAGCTAGACATAAACGTTTGCTATGTTACTACTACTTGAGTTACATTTCAAATGTAAGATAGTTTCCTTATGACTAGGAATAATATAGGAGTATGCATGTCCCTTAGGTAGCACCAAGCTGGCCAAGCTTGCAGCTTGTAGATTTTTATTATGACACAATACTTTTATAAATAGAAAATATTTTAGTCATAAATGAATTATATAAAATAAACCTACAAATTTATAACAAATATGCTTTGATGTGGTACATCAGATTGTAAAATTATTTTTATTGTAAAGTAAATCTAACGAATCTCATAAATCCACGTGACTTTGTGTATTTATTTTTGTATAATCTTTTTGTGTCTGTATGAAGCAATAATTCTCTTTACAAATATCCTTAAACTGAGCAATACTTTCTAATAGCTCATGTATTATAACACTTACTTCGCTTTTACAAATAAACAAATAAAACCAAAGCGACAAAGGAAGAAACCGTGATAATGGTTTGTTTGTCCAATGAGGAAGGAAAGAAAAAATGCATCAAAACCGTGAAGTGCGAGTGCAGGGCTCATCTTGGCGAGGCAGGCGGGAGATGGACTCGACTGCATAGAGTGAGAGCGCGTAGTTCGGCTATGGCGAGAGATGAATTCGACCGTGTAAAGCGCGAGCTCGTAGCTTGGCTATGGTGGGAGATGAACTAGAACACATAAAGTGTGAGTGCGTAGCTTGGCTATGGCAGGAGATGAACTCGATCGCGTGGAGTACGAGCGCGAGCGCGATACTCATATGTGGCGAGAGGTGTACCTTACCGCATAAGATGCGGGCGTGGAACTCGGGTGTGACGGGAGACGTGCTCGATCGCACAAGATACGAGCACTGAGCTCGACTGTGGCAGGAGATGTACTCGACCGCGTAAGATGCGAGCAACCGTGGCGGGAGGTATACTTGACTACGTCATGTGCGTAGCGTTGCGTCTGTATGTATGCTCATCATTATTGGAAAGTGTATGTTCGCTCGATCTTCCCATTTTCAATTTACTGTTTGTGTTGGAGTTTGTATGAAGTAACCCACGCAAAGCGGTCAGAGCACCCGTCGACCCCCTGGGTCCCTCTTAGGAGGTTACCGACCTGGTTGGCTCGTTTTTTAAGGTAACCCACGCAAGGCAGTTGTGAAGTTCGGAGGCCTGTTAACTCCAAAGGCTCGTTCCCAGAGGTAACTCACTAGTAGCGGTTATGGCTTGAGTGTGACACTCGGCGCGAGTCGGGACTCATGTCAATGCGAAAGTCGGCAAGTCAAGGGACTTATGACTGAATAGCCTTATGGACAAGTCCTGGGACTAGTGTCCGGCCTAAACTTCACGGTGAGTCTAGGGACTTGTGTCCAACTGGTTGTGTGGGTGAGTGATGGGGCTCTAGTCTGACCAATGCATCGCGGCGAATCTAGGGACTCGCTTTTGCTAGCACGAGGGTCGACAGGTTGATAAGTTTAGGGACTTGTGTCTGACTAGTTGTGCGGCCGAGCACTGGGTCAGCGAGTCTTGGGATTCGGCTTTATGGCACGAAGGTCAGCAAGTCTAGGGACTTGTGTTTGACTGGTCGTGTGGGCGAGCATTGGGGCTCTAGCCCGACCAATGCATCGCGGCGAGTTTAGGGACTCGGCTTTGCTAGCACGAGGGTCGACAAGTCTAGGGACTTGTATTCGACCGTTGTATCACGGTAAGTCTATGGACCTAGCTTTGTTGGCACGAGGGTTGACAAATCGAGCAACTTGTGTCCGACTGCTGTGTTGCGGTGAGTCAAAGGACTCGACTTAGCCAACTGAGATGCTCTGGCCCGTGCTAAAAAAAGTCAACTCGGTCAACGTGAATGGCTCATATCACAAAGTGAGGTGGCAAACCTGAATTACTTTGCTGGAGTGAGGCGAAGGTTGGAGATGTGCTGGTGAGGCCTGCGGGTTGTGATGTTTTGGCGATGAAGAAGATTCGGGTGCTTGCAATGCCAGACAATTTATTCGGAGAGTTTTGGTTGCTATAGTTGATTATTGCTTGACTGAAATCGGCCGAGCAGACTTAGGCGAGCAAGTTTGGTGGAGCATGCTGAGCAAGCAAGTTGGTAGAGCACATTGCATGGGCCATGCAACGTGCGCTTGGGGCAGGGTTGTTCCTTGTTCTCCATTATGTGTATCATGCATGGCTCATGCGTGGTGCACGTTCCACATGCGTGGCACATGCTTAAACACTGGCTGTTAGCTGTCGGGAAGTTGCCTGCCAAGTGAGGTGACCATGCCTGCATGGGCGTTAGTGCCAAATAATTTGTCTCGACGGAACTATACTGGGACGTTTGAGTCATGCCCGAGTGGGGCTACGTGGCCGGTGTTCCACACCACATGAAGCAGTTTTTTCAGTAGAAATAAATTCACACAAATTTTGAGAGAGACAAATCGAGCATTTTTTTTTATTATCGCAGAGTGAATTTCTTTGTGCTAAACGCGGCCGACTGGCTTCGCTTTTCGGGCGGGAGGCTTTGTGGCTTGTGGTCAGTTGCTTGAGCAGCTGAGGAGAGCAGCTTCACGCCCGAGCAAACTTCGGTGAGCAAACTTGGCGAGCAACAAGGCGATCAACAAGGCAATCAGTCCTCAGACGAGCAACTAGGCGAGTGCTTCTGTTCGTGGAGGGGCTGGTGAAGGACCTGGCATGGGCCATGCAACATGCTAAGTCGAGTGGGGGTTGGGATGTTCATATCCATCTATGAAGCTTGTGGCCGAGGTGCTTCCAAGGGACTTCAATTGTGCATGTGGGCGAGTAGTTGCACAAGCTGAGCATTTGCTTAGGTCAAGTACTTGCTCTGGTACAGCGGTTGCCCACGTGCCTTTGCACGTGGCCGAGATGCGCTCCAATGGGTGGCCAAGCAAAGGGGTGCCTGCCACTAGATGGTCGAGCAACATGTCACAGGACGTGGAGGGCAGCTGACTGATCCGAAGAAAGGTTGGTGAGGAAGTGATGCCAAGCAACTTGCTCGAGATGTATGTGGTGGCCAAGGACGGTCCTTGGCCGAGGAGTCTTGTCCATGGTTGGTGTGGCCGACGAGTTCATGCCCTTAGATGGTCGTCCCATGTCCGTGGGTGAGGAAAGACCTCTGGCCGATATGCATGGTCATAGGCGAGGAGACCACTGGCCATGGTGCATGGTTGTGGGCGAGGAGACCATTGGCCATGGTGCATGGACGTGGCCGAGGAGACCACTGGCCTCGGTGAATAGCCGAGGAGTGGCAACCTCTGGCAATGGTGCATGGCCGAGGAGTGGCAGTCCTCTAGTGGGCAACGGGTGCGTGGCCGAGGAGTCCAATGCATGTTTCGTGCACTAGGTGCGTGGCTTCAAGCCATTGTTGCCCACCTTGTGTTGGAGCACAACGGTGGCATTTAGGCGGGGATAGAACATGCCGACGGTGGCGTTCAGATGGTCGTGGACCATCTCCGAGGAGACAAACGACACTGACGATTCGTATGGTGACCGCTGATGCAGCCCTGGCTATGCCACAATGAGGCCGTGGCTCATCTGGACGCACACTGCCGTGCACCGTTATGCATGGCCTAAACGCTGCGTATGGCCCCGTGGGTGGGGGCAACTATGCATCGAACAGAAATCTCTGGCGGTCCATGTGGTGGCCGTCGGCGGGTCAATAGGCCTCGCAGCGGGCTACCGCGAGGCTCCAATGCAGGTTGTCGTGCGCCCATTGTGCACTCTGCATGGCACTATGCTTGCCATGCACAGTTTGTACGTGCATGCATGGCATTGTGCACTTAAGTGCATAGTGTTTACCCGATGTATTGGTGTATGTGTACAATGTATTTAACGTGCATATAGCACTTTGTCAAGGGTTTAGGCATTGTGCATTTAAGTGCACAGTATTTACCCGCTAGTGCATATGATATGTGTATGTGTCCCGTGCATAAATTACACCCCCTAGGTCAGGAAGATGAGTGGCCCGATCACTCAGTTGCAAGTGCCATGTGCAGGCACTTAGGTGTACAATATTATCAACTACATGGGTGAGGAAGAGTTTACTCGTCCGATTTTCGCGATGACATTGTTAATAAAAATAAGAGCAGGAAAGCTGGGAGTACTTATCTGGAGGAAGTTTGATTTGTTCATTCGGAGATTATTCAGTGCATCAAAAATTCATACTTCTCCCACCTTTGGCTTAGAAAGTTGATAAGTGTGATTTTTATGTGATTTTTATTTATGAAAAGTGTCAGTTTTCTTTCAATACCATTGATTTTATTTGATTTTTACATATTTTTCTTTATTTTCTTGGATTTGAAGGAATGAGAAGATTTAGTACGAAATGAGAGTATTTTGGTACAAAAGAAGAGACTACAGATCCAGACCAACTAGCAAAGGGTTTGAAATTAATTTTGATAAAGAAAAAAAGAAAGAAATCACATAAGGAATCCACAAGAAGTCCAAGTTCAGAAAACACTAGGAGACAGCTTGGATATGCTTGAGTGTTTCGATCATAACTTTATACTCACATATCCGATTGATGCGAGTCTGGATGGTTAGAAATTTATCTTAAAGGGCTACGACTTTGTCTCTAATAAGGATTTCTAAATTCTGACTCCTGGAGCATGTACAAGGCTGCCAAGATGAGTCCTAAAAGTTAGACAAAAATCAGAAACACCTTAGGGTTTCTTTTCTACCTTATATAAGCATATCATTAGCACGAAATTAAGGGAGGAGAGTCTGAGTTTTAGAATTCAATAGCTCAGAGATTATTCTTTAAGTTTCTTTCAAGGAGGCGGATCTGGAGGGTAGAGGTGAGAGCCACATGCTTCATCAACTGACTCTAATGAAGAACACTAGTTTTATTCTTTTTCTTTTCAATTTCATTATGAACTAGTTTTATTTTCTAGAGTTTTGATGTAGTCTAGCATTGAACACACAAGCTACTAGTAGGCTATGCTAAGAGATTGTTCAAAGTGTAAGGGAAGAGGGAGGTAGCAGTATAAAAGAGACTCATAGAAGATGATAATGCGACCTACTCAACCCATAACAAAACCAAACAACACACATAACAGCTACAAACACAAGGAAACTATACCTTTAATGTTGTAATTATTATCTTTTTAATTTTTCCTACACTTCAGTTTGTAAGACTGTTTGATGGAACGAAGTACTTTTTAGAGAAAAAAAATTTTCAAAAATTTGTATTTTATTTTCAGACTTTAAAAATGGCTAGAAGGGCCTTTAAAAAGGGCTATGAGCCCAATAATTATCAAATGGACCTATAATGCATTATCCAGGCGCAATCAACCCACCCATCATTAGGATTTGGTCACCCCCCCATGCAGGACGGGGCTAGGGTAGCACCAAAATGGGCCCAGCACCCATGCGGGTGCGGAGGTGGGGTGGCCGACTGCCCGCCTACGAGGGGTGGTTAGCAAACCTTCTTGAAAGCAAGATGTATAAGGCTAATTTGGGTAACCAAGTATTCTGAAGTATTCTCATATATTTTATTCTCAAAGACCATTCAAATACAAAAACATTTTTTCAATTTCAAATTTTTAATTTTTTTATTGCCTAATCATTTCAACTTTCACAAATTTTCAAACAAAATAAAAAAAATAAAACAAAATTTAAATTTAAAAATAAAAATTATATTTAAATAATTTTTTAATTTTATAATATTTTTATTCAATTTTTTCTCTATCATTTTCCAAAACCTAGTAGAATATCTTAATTTGTACACAACGAGGGAGTATGATCTTGAAAAAATATTAGAATTTTAGTTTAATTGGTTGACTGTCAAAGTCTCTCTGCCCTTGAGAGTTGTCAAGGTTGGACAGTTTGTGTCAGTTAAGTAATTAGACTAAAATTTAGACATTTATTCAAGATTATTCTCTCTCGTTGTGCACAAGACACGAAACTTGTTCACATAATCTTCCATCTCTCTAGTTTAACAATATAATACTACTAGAAGGTGACATTATTAATTCAAACAACATGGATATATTGTTTGTAGTATTTTTTGATAGATATGGTGTGACATTGTATAAATAACCTTAGACCCATTTGGGAATTAGTGTACATTTATGTGTCCACTAATTCTTGAATTGTCCAGTGTGGACAATTTGAGATTATATTATCTGTATTGCACATTTTTGTTACTCCTACTTTCAACGTTTAATATGAAGTTTCGGTGTCTTCCTCTACTGTTCTTTGGGTATACTGTTCGTAAGGTCACAATCCCTCTATTTGAACATGTATACTTGGAGAACTATGGGGAGGTGCTGCCAAAATTTCTACTAACGTGGAAAGTAGTAGAGTGACGAGATTTGTGCAATATGGATAATATAATCTTGAATGGGATAGGACCAACTACCTTATCAAAAAAGCAACTTCGTATTGGAGCATGACATGCATGTGAATTTTTTATGTACGTGTTATTAATAGATATATGTTTTTAGAAATGGACAAAAATTAGATGCGTCTGGGCGATAGACTTGGAAAGGATTACGTACCCGATGCGCGTAGAGTAAGAACCTTCATTTATTTTGCACGGGTTTCTGCTGATAGTCGTGGTTACATTAACTGTCAATGTTGAGGGTGTAAAAATTTGTGTGCGATAGGGTTGAATGAAGTAGAAAGTCATATATTTGTGAATGGTAAAGATCTAGGGTATACTCGATGGGTACTACATGGTGAGCCATATGAACAGTCAGCAGATGTATTGGTCGATCATCACAATTATTTGCAGCACATGGATGATGATTATGAGTAGGATGAGATGGAGGAGATGTTGGGTGACATTGGAGTGGGGATGTTTATGGATGAGGTTGACGACAATGCCTCAAGTGGCGGAAGGACTGATTGTGAAAATTTTGCTTCAATGTGGGAAGATGCAAAGCGCGAGCTTTATCTAGGCTGTACAAAACATTCCAAAATGTCATTTATTGTTCGGTTGCTTCACATTAAGTGTGGGATGTCGAAGAAAGCAATAAACATGGTATTGAACTTATTTAACGAGGTGCTTCCCGAAGGATTGCATTGCCCAAGAACTTTTATGAAGCGAAACAATTAAGAAAATGATTAGGATTTGAGTACAAGTCCATACATGCATGCAAGAATGATTGTGTTTTCTTCTAGAATGAGAACGAGGAGAAACAAGCATATGCGGAGAGTCGAGGTGGAAGGGTAAAAAAAACGTGCCGGTTAAGGTATTGCGGTATTTTTCCTTGAGACCTAGGTTGCAAAGATTATATATGTGTAAGAAAACAACTAACAATATGAGGTGGAAGGGTAAGAAAAACGTGCCGGTTATATGAGATACCCAGCTGATTTACTTGCGTGGCAGTTTTTTGATAATCAATACCCAGACTTTGGGATAGAAGCTCGGAATGTGCACCTAGGACTCACAACCAATGGATTCAACCCTTTTGGGAATATGAGTACAAGTTATAGCACTTGGCCCGTAGTGTTGATTCCGTACAATCTTCCACCATGGAGGTGCATAAAGGTACCAAATTTTTGTTAACTTTACTCATCCCCGCACAAGATCACCTGGGAATGACATTGACAAATTCATGCAGCCGTTGATTGAAGAGCTGAAAGAGTTATGGGAAACAGGCGTTAGAACATATGATGCATCCACGTCGACATCTTTTCAGATGCATGTTGCTGTAATGTGGACCATAAATGACTTCCCGGCATATGGAAATCTTTTCGGCTGGAGTACGAAAGGGAAGTTAGCGTGTCCGACGTGTAATAAAGAAACTGCTAGTGAGTGGTTAAAATATTCTCAGAAGTTATGTTTCATGGGTCATCGACATTATCTACTAGCAAATCATACATGGAGAAGAGAATGTGCTAAGTTTGATGGGAGAATAGAGGATAGAATTGCACCAAAAGAGTTGTCTAGAGAAGAGATAGTGGAACAACTGGTACATATTAGAGCGAACAATTTTGGCAAAGGTCGGGAAAAGAACAAGAGAAAACAAGGCACAATATAATTGAATTGGAGAAATTGCATTATTTTTTTTGACTTGCCGTATTGGTCGTCCTGCATGTTGCGACATAGTTTGGATGTAATGCACACAGAGAATAATATTTGTGATAATATACTGGGTATATTAATGAGCATTAACAAAAAAAATGAAGTACACGATCAAGACGATGAAAGATCTTAAGAGAATGAGAATTAAACATAATCTACATTTGCGGGTGGAAGGCAATAGGGTGTCATTCCACATGCATGTTTTACGATGACGAGGGAGGAGAGGATGGACTTCTACAAAAGGTTGCAAGGTGTGAAGTTGCCAGATGATTATGCTTCAAATATTGGTATATGCGTGGGTCCTGATGACTGGAAAATCAATGGATCCAAAAGTCATGACTGTCACGTATTTTTGTAGAAATTATTGCCTGTGGGAATTCGTGGGAAGCTGACATCTAATGTACGTGTCGCCATATCCAAAGTCTGTATGTTTTTTAAGGATTTGTGCGCTCGGGTAGTAAATCGAGATGTGCTACAGAAATTGGAAGAAGACATTGCTACTATACTATGTAAATTCGAGCAGATCTTTCTACCATCATTTTTTAATGTCGTGGCCCATTTAGCAATACATTTACCGCAAGAGGTACTGTTGGGTGGACCGGTGTAGTTCCGTTGGATGTATCCAGTTGAAAGATATTTGGGTCGACTGGAGCGCACTGTTGGGAATAAAGCCAGAGTTGAGGGTTCAATAGCAGAGGCCTATATACACGATGAATGGTTAACATTTTGCTCTCTATATCTTCGTGATGTTGAGACACAATTTAATCTTCAAAAGCGAAATGCTAATCCTGCTGCTCTGCCTGCTCGTGAGCTATCAGTGTTTTCCCAGAATGTACGACCATTGGGTGCACAAACGGGTTACGATTTAATCGATGGAGAGTTGGGTAAAGTTCGGTGGTATGTGCTAAATAATTGTCGGGAGATTGATAATTATCTCAGGTATGTCGTTCCATACTTCGAATAATTCTAGTTTTTTTCAAGTTTAACTATAACTGTTGTGCTCAAATATACTTCTTTTGCATTTATCTATAACAGTGAGCACATGGACAAACTTAGGATGGAAGGCATAGAAAATATAGAGGCAAGACACGAGAAAGAATTTCTTAGATGGTTTGAAGAACGTGTATGAACTAAAATTATATATATGTTATATTTTGAAACTTTTAACTCTGGGTAACTTTTAATAAATATATACTATTTCCATTGTTAGATTTTGGAACAACGTGCTCGTGATCCCTGATCAATTTCTTCTGAATTGTATGCATTGGCCCGTGGTCCCTCAAATAGAACACTTCGATACACTGCATGCACGGTTCGAGGTCATAGATTCCATACTCTAGACCGTGAACATAATAGAAAGACTCAAAACTCTGGTGTGTTGGTCGAGGGGAGTCATGGAATAGATGATATTAACTATTAGGGTGTCATACGTGATATTATCGGATTGAAATATCTAGGTGGGTATGTAACATATGTCTTTAAATGTGATTGGTGGGATCTAGGCGGTTGTCGGGTTTCGATGAATAGAGATAATCACTTTACGAGTGTCAATACTACATCTATGGTACGAAGGTAATCAATTCGTATTGGCTTGTCAAGCTACCCAAGTCAATTACTTGATTGATCCAATGAAAAGTGCTGATGAAGATAGTGGAGAGATAACTTGGTGAGTCGTACAAAAATTTGTCCCTCGAAATATATATGAAGCAGGAACAAGTGCAGAGTACGAGAATATTGGGGATGAAGATGACACTCCGATTGTGGAGGCATACCAGGAAGATGGAGAGAGTATTAACTTGTTTGTTAACCTGGGTGCACTCGAGTTGCTCCCCTTGTGTAGAGATGATGTCCCACCCGTCCATCTAGACCCGTTCGTATTAAATGATCATTCAATTCAAGTAAGTGAGGAGGAAGAAGAAGAAAAAGTATCAGAAGATGAAGACGAACCAGAATCCGGCTAGGAGGTGGATAAGGAGGATGAAGAAGAGGTGCATGATGATGATGAAGATATTATTGAGGGAGATTCTGAAGCAAGCATGGAAAATATATCTGAAGATGAAGAATAAAAGTACTAAATATTTTATTCATATAGGTGACTATAAAATATCTTGAATTTTTATAATTTCTTCTAATTAATTTTCTTTGATATAATTAATTATTTTTAAGAATGTTGCCAAAACGACAACGAAGAAATGTGCCTCTGCCAAGTTCAAGTCCCAAACCCATTGAGGACTCCCCACTCAAGGAATCCACTCCTAAAGATCAAGTTAACACGCAAGAGAACAACAGTCAGTCGACACATACCAGTAAGGAAATATGGTCGTTGATAATTAATTATATAGTTAATACTTTTGTCTCAATAACTATATTGCTATAATTATACTATCTATTATCATGTAGTTGATGCATCTGCACGTCGCGATCGTGACTATACACGTGGCATCTCTCTTGAGAAAAGTAGAAGGCACGGAAAACTCAAGATCACCATTCCTGATAATTCCATTGGAGGAGTGGATGATAGTGCAGCAACGCTTTCCTCCTATATTGGCACAGTAGTTCGAGCTTATGCTCCATTTTATGTGTGCTCATGGCAAGATGTTCCAAATGAGATTAAGGAGCACATTCGAAGTCGTGTGCTGGTGAGTTTACTTTGAGAGTACATTTTTTTTCACCTAGATTAGTATATCAGATTTTTTACCTAATTCACTTGTTAGGATGAATTCGACCTCGACTTTGGCTGTAGCGAGGATTTGAGAACCGTAAATGAGTTGATGGCTACACTATTCCGACGTCACAAGGGACGATGTCATGACCACTTCAAGAAGTTTGAGACGTTGGAAGAGGCTACGCAGTCTCCTTTCCAGCAGATGAAGTTAGATGATTGGAGAAAGTGTTGTGATCTTTTCGCATCTCCAGATTATCAGGTATTTTACATTATCTTTTAATTAATTACATTCATATTCTTTCTATATATTATATGTATATATATTACAATTAACATTCTTAATATATTTTGTAGCACATGAGTTCTACAAATGCATAGAATAGATCCGCTCTGACTGTCCACCATCGTGCACGTTCAAGGTCATTCCACCGTCTCGTTGAAAAGCTGAAAAAAAGGTAATTAAAAAATTATAGAATTCATTTGTTTTTCTGATATTCTTTTATTTAAGTACTAACATTATCTTTTTAAAATTGCTAATGTCGCTTTATTAGAAATGTGATGATCCTGAAAACTTTTCCTTCATTCATGTCTATGCTGCTGCTCACACTAATGAGCATAGTGAGTGGATGGATCTTGTCATTACAGATAATTATGTAAGCAGTGTTAATTTTGTTAAATAAATTATATAACATGTGAATAATTTATTTTTTATTTCTATTTCTTTTTAATACGTTATTTATTAACGATTATTACCTTTCAAATTGCAGGAAAAAATTTTTGAGATGCAGTCGGCTTCTAGGGAATCCTCTCCTAGTGACATAGACATATTCAAGCAAGTGCTCGGGCCACAGTCTAGTATGGCAAGAGGTTTGGGACAATCTATCAAGCATAGATGTTTATCCTCCTCAACCTCATCGACTTCACAAATTAATAATCTTACCAAAGATTTAGAAGCTGCACGACGTGAGAATGAGTATATAAGGTCGAGATAGCAAGAGTTAGAGCCTCTCTTAGAACGACAGTATCATTTAGAGACACGTTTGTAGGACCAACAGAGAGACCATGAGGAAAGAATACGCAGTGAAGTCCAAGAGCAAGTGCAACAGGAGATGATGGTGCAAATGGAACGTGTAATGTCGTTGCAACAGAATCGCGGTGGGCGAGGGAAAAAAAAGAAATAAATTTTATCAGTATTGGTGGCTAGTTTTAATATCTAATTTTAAAATTTTATAAGACATTGTTACTTGTTAATTGATGGTATGTAATATGATACAATTGGTATGTTTTTAAATTTTATGAACTTAGTATTTCTGATCTGTACGTTCGAATGTAAATTAAAAACGTTCGAACCAACGTTCGAACGTGAATACATAAAATTGTATAGTAACATTCGAATGTAGGCCTCTATGTTCGAACGTACTCACCCTCAAACGAACAAAACGTTTGAATGATTAAACGATTAACGTTCGAACAAACCTCCGAACGTACCACTTGCATTCGAACGCTACTTCGTTTACATTCGAAATAACGTCCGAACGTTAAACCCGTTATGTTTGAACATTGGTCCGTTAACGTTTGAATGGAAAGTCGAACGTTTATTATAATTGACATTCGGACGCATAAACGTTCGAACGTAAATATGATATGTTCGAACTATAATCAACGAACGTCAACTTCTCTCATTCGAGCGCCAATCGATCGGGTTGTCGTTCGAACGTTCAATTGGATGTCCGAACATTACTTTTTGTGACAGTTCTTAACCATCACAAAAAAAGGTAACATTTGAACGTTCAACCAAACGGAACACCTCCAACAGTCACTAAAAATATTTTTAGTAACGGTTCAACAATAAACCATAACGAATTGTTTTCAGTGACGCACATTAGGTGATGGTCGTGGTGACGGTTTCAAACCGTCACCAAATATCTTTAGTGACGGTTTGGCAATTTTTGGTGACAGTTTCTTCTGTCACAAAAGACAAATTGTGTTGTAGTGTCGTTGTAGACTCTAATGTCTGAAATCGTGAGAGTATGTAATGACCCAATCCAATATTATTAGGGATTGAATAAGGATAATTTTATTGAGCCTAAATTAGGTTTACTTAGCAATATTAGATTTATGTCTATTTAATATTTTATGGAAGAAGTGGATCCTATTTAATTAGTAATTGGCCCAAGAAATTTTTTAAAAACAAAAAAATATTTATTGGACGAATTAGATTCATTTTAGAGTTTAAGATCGACCAATATTGGAATTATTCTCATTTTAAAATCATTACGGATTGAGGAGGTCTTCCTATACAATCTCAGTCACTCCTAGTCTTACGTTAAAGGAACTGCTGATTATGTTTTTAAATTCTCAAACTCTATCTTATCGGTTGATCACTAACCAAGTCCAAATTGAACTCTTCAAACCTCCTCCCAATTTCTCTATGTACATATCTTCCCTTCCCTTATTATTGCTCCAGACTTTGAGTACATACGTACACTGGTTCCTGCCGATAGTCTCATTCACGTATCATCCTCAACCTAGAACCTACGGTTGCTGCACTGCACACACCCTTCTCTCCACAAAAGATTTCCTTCTCAAGTCGCCAGCCTCTATCGCATGGAACAACAACATCGAAGGAAACCCCACGCCAAGCAGGACCTCCACGTTCAAGTCCCACCACGACGAAACCATAAGCCCTTACCAGTCCAGCAGCGAACCGAGCACCATTGCCCACTGCCTCCTTCAGCCACGATGTTATGAGTCTGACTGTGACAGTGTTGTTTGGGTTGAAGAAATAAGATGCAGCATTTTAGGCTAGATCTTTATGAATTTCATTACTCTGCATTTAGGTGCTGCGCACCGTTTTACTTATTTTGTTATGAGTCTGTTAAACGCAACGTTTGGATTGATTCCGAACGGTGCGTTTGTTTGTCCGTTGTCGTTCTTCATACAGTCAAGTTCAGATTAGTTTGGCCTCAATTCTGTTAGAGGCAACGTCCTTAAGTAAGGATGGCATGCATTTGTGATGGCATCTGGAATTTGTTGATGAATATTTGTAAGGAGGTTTGGGAGCCCTCGAAGTACTCCCGTAGCAATACAATTCTCTTGAGCAATTTATCAAACAGCTTGTGTGCCCTCTGTTTCATTACTGCAATCGTAACAATTCATCTCATCCACATTCCTTATTACAACAACAAACATCATTCCATTACACAGCAGCAGCCATCCCATTTCCTCATCCCCTTCCTTACAACAACATATATAAGAGGACTCTAACAAGTGGTATCAGAGCCGACGATCCATGGAGGATGAACTATTTTTGGAGCAACAACAAGAGGCCTTACAGCGGCGGGTAGACGCTAATGAAAAGAGTCTTCAGGGGTTTAATAACTGCTTTAACAACTTGATAGATATGATGCTTCATTGGGTGGTAAGGCAGAACAATATTACTAATCGGTATGATGTTATGGAAAAATTAGTGAGATTAAAGGTTTGGAAACGGAGGTCAATAGTTGTTGAATACTAGGTGGACGAAGAAGAATCTAAGTCTGTTGTTGAGTATCCGGGAGGAAATGTCGCAGTTAGTGACGACTTCGGCTCAAAAAAATTAGTGGAAGAGAAGGAAGCAGTTACGGCTTCAATTGAGGATTCACAAAAATTGATAGTGCAGGAAGAAAAGGGACCAACAAATGAAGATGAATTTGTGGAGGAATGCGTAGATAAGGAACCAATGGTGGAGGGAAATGTAGCGATGGCCACGTACATGAAAACCCAAGTGCCGTCAGCCAAGTGCTCTTTCTCTAGACTTTGTTATTCCCATGATAAATACAAATCAAGGGATTTGAGCACCTACAAAAAAAATGGAGCACCATCTATGCCACCATTTAAGTCTGCAGAGGATTTGGCAGACTACTGGAAATGTTTTCGAGCCAACAACATAGTGAATGATGCTAAGTTTACTCGAGTGCAACTTGTTCCTGATGCTTCGCCTTGGACAGTCTTGGGTCAGAGGTATGATGGAGTTACGATGTTTGGGAAGCACCTTGAGTACATGCTGGGTGAAGTTGATCGAAATGACGTCATCGATATGAAGAGATTAAAGGGTAAGAAATTTTTTGCTCAATATTTGTTTGATGTATTGACACTTATAGTGGTGTTTGAGCCCTTTGATAAAGGAGGAGAAATAAATCCTAGAGAATCTGCTGGTAAGGCTGTGTTCATAGAAAAGATACTCAACTTTAGGGCCAATGTTGTTGTTATTTCGATGGACAACTACAATGATTATAGTGCAACCGTTGGGGGCAACTTTGATGATCCACGCTTGACAGACTATGACAACTTTGATGAGCCCTTGGTTCAACATCTCTCTTGGAATGATGGGCACTAGAACCTTTTGTACAACGTTCAAGGAGACCACTGTGACAATTATGGCTTGTGTGGTAGTTACGGAAATTGCAACCATGACAAGATCATAAACTGCGAGTGCTTGAAGGGTTTTAGGCCCAGATCACCCAAAGGCTGGAATATGCTTGATTGCACAAGTGGATGTGTTCCAAATGATCCAAATAATTGCAGAACTGGAGAGGGATTTATTAAGGTAACAGGATTAAAACTACCGGATGCATCACAATTTTTTGTGAACGTTAGCATGGATATGAAAGATTGCAAGGCAGAGTGCTTGAAGAACTACTCTTGTATGGCTTATGTTGACCTGGACATCAGCAGCAGTGGCAATGGTTGTGTGACCTGGTTTGGAGAATTAATTGATATTAGACAAGTAGCTAAATATGGCCAAGATCTCTATGTAAATTTAGCAGCTTTGGAACTTGAGTCAATTGCCGATAGAAGCCTTGACTTATTTATATTCGATTCAAAAAAATGCAGTCAGCTTGAATGGAACACATGCTATAATATTCTTGTTAGTATTGTTAAAGGACTTCTTTATTTTCATGAGGACTCCAGGCTTTATGGATTTTATAAACTTCCTTCCCTAGAAATGGCTTACGCAGAGGGTGATGAGGTTTTGCAGAGGGCGATGGGTAAGCAATTATTCGCTCATTGTCTGCTTGATATATTGCCACTTAAGGCTGTTCTTGAGTGGTATGGAATAAAACTAATAAAATTTGGTGGATTTAATTTGATAAAAGAACATGGCTTGAGGCCCTTTGATAGAGGAAAGGGACAAGAAATTGTGGAAAATCATTGGGTGAACAAAGATTTGGATAAGGTATTTCACTTTGTTTATTTTGATTTTGATCTTAAAGGGGATGGTGGAATACATGTTAAATTTGTTGGTTGGTGGAGATTTGTTCAAAGTTTTGCTGGGGCCAATGTGAGTATGGTGGGAGCCTTTATTCAACTTAAATATGCACTTATCATCAGTGGAGAGTCTTCTTTTGAATTCGTGAAGATGAAGAAAGAGAATAGAGGTTCTTGGAGATGGGCTTCAACTCTGTTTATCAATGCTTGCAGAAAATATTTCCAATGGTTGATTCTCGCTTGCTGAGGGCTATTGCTATTGAAAATTCCAAGGATGCTGACCAAGCTGTGTAACAGCCCGCTAGAAATTCATTAGTGGAATTTCTATTGACTTTAGGAATCTCGTAAAAACCCCATAAGTTTTTACGAATCGACCAATCGCATAGGTTTTAGTCTGTCAACCTAGTCAGCGTTATCACTCACTATGGTGCTAGAAATATGAGTTTTATTTATTTGAGGTGGTTAGAAGTGTCAGAATGCATTATGGTCTATGCCATTAGACTCAGTGGATTATTTAGAATTGTATGGCGCAATAGCCTATTTTCATAATTCTAGACGAAACGTCTGTTGGAAATTGTGAAATTATTTTTAGGGACACTTTGAGATTGAATTTCTGTAAAAGATTTTCACTGTAAGTTAATATGAATATTTAGGAATTTTTAGTATTAAGTTTATGATTCACTTTTTCGAAGTGAATAGTAACCTCGATAAGCGCACCAATTGCAGTGTTTCAAAATCACAGTATGGAATGTCCAAATTAGATTAGAGAAATTTTATTTGGACACTTGGCAAGATCTTAGTCACACTTAGTGAATAATATTACACACTTGGCACCATGAGGAGCGTTTGATGGATTTGAAGAAATCAAGCTGTGAAATCATGCCACTTAAGCAAAACTTTGTTTCATCTGCTCAACCAAATTGTGCCAGATCAAAGAGGGCTTCAATCCTAGTAAAACCCTAAATGGTGGGAGTCCAATTGAAAGCCCAAAAATATGGTTGAAATCGGAACCCTAAACGGTTTCCCCAAAACCCTAATGTTGGCCTCTAAACCTTTCTAATCCGATTTCTAGCATTGTGTTTAATCACTTGATTAAATCACTTCCACATGCTATTAATCCTTCAAATTTGAGTTAGAACATCATTATCCAACCTGGTTAATCTTGAAAAATTAATTGGGCCAAGTGATATTGGATTTGGGCTTGATAGCAACCCAAACCCTCTTTAAACCCCAAAATTTAGGCCCATTCGGTTTAGGCCCATTAAGGCCCACGAAATTGGTCACCATAGGATTGCTTCATGGCTAAGTTTTGTACCCCTACTTGGCTGGCCAGATCTTTACAAAGAAGGACCTAGAAGGTTCTTGAAATACAAAGCTGAAAGGCCACCTCACTCTTTCACTCTTACACTCCAACTTGAGAAAAGATCTTGGACTGATTTTTATGAGAAGAAAAGGCCAACACTCAACCTTTCATTCAGTCCTATCACTTCCCATAACTTGTGTTAGATGCTCTCCAGTCCACTTCCCACGAAAAGCAACTCTCCTTTACACTTTTCCAACATAGAACACAAAAGATACTCTCGGACAGTTTTTCTTACCTCTTTTGAACGCCTGTTTCAAAGCTTTTGTAAGTGTTTTCTCGCCAAGTTTCCTTCATGAAAGTTGTTTCTTTTGGAGTCTAGTTTACGTGGATACCTTAATCGTTCCATTTGGAGATCATTTTGTTGGTACAATGTTGTTTATACCCTAGAAAGGTCATTTTGGGCAATAAACTGGAGAGTGTGTTATCTTTTGGAGTTTTTGACCCAGCTAATGAATATATCTTGGCCCGAAATTTTTATGGAGTACTGTTAACATGTGTCTATGATTATTGGTGGAGGATTTGTTTCATGAATAAAGTTTTGGTGAAATATTTTCTTAGGTCTAGAAACTTAGAAACTGGAAAAGGAAAAACAGTTTCTATTTTGAGAAAGTTTAAATCTTTTATGGTCTAATCTTATTCCAATGGCTTTGATATTTTTATTGGAAGATCCTAAGCCTCTTATGTACATGTTAGAATGTTATTTGGAAGATATTTGATGTTAGTTTGGAAGATAGGAAATTTTATGCAAGGAGATATTCTATTAGGCCAAAGTGATGATGTTCTTGGCTAAACTTATGTTTTGGTTGATGTTTAGCCATGTGATTTTGATTTTGATGCTTGGATCTATTTTAGGACACCTTTTTAAACCTTGTGATGTTTTGGTTTGAAGATCACATATTTATAAGTCATGGATCAAGAGGTTGATCAAAACAAGTTAGAAACAAAAATCTGTTTTGAACTTAGAAGAGAAACCAAAACGTTCAAGTATGGTTTAGTGATTTTGATGACTTTTGTTCATGATTCAAAACATGATTATTCTTAGGAATATGTTATGAGTATAGTACAAAAAAAATTTTGGCTTAATCATGAGTTTTGAAATTTGAAGGAATTACAACAAAAATCAAAGAAAATAGCCTTTTTAAGTTTCGGCCCCATAGAGTTTTAATGTTTGTGCTTAGTTTTAAATTTTTCTGAATTGATATTTGAGCTTAGAACAAAATTTACATAAGGTATGTAGATTTTGGTGATTTTGGGAGTTAGGATGCAAAATCCTTAAGTTAGGGGTAAAATGGTCATTTTCCCACAAGTAGAGGGTAAAATGGTAATTTTACTCTAAGTTGATATTTCTCCATATTCCTAATTGTTAGTGATTAAGTTCTAACTTTTAGAAATCACTACTTTCAGTTTCTCGTGATCGCACTTGAGTTTTGTCTCGAAGCACGAAGATCGAGGTAAGTTAACTTTTAACTTACTATCAGTTTAATGTGTTTGAGTGATAAGTAAGGGAACTAAAGTCTATGTAAGCATGTTATCATATGTACCATGCCAAGTCATTACATATTTATCTGTTACACAAAATTTATTCTGTCATGAATTATTCATCTGTTACACAAGATATTCTGTCACGTATTGGTATACATTGCAAGTATGTCATGTTAAGTTAAGTATGCCATATGTTATATGTATTTCATGTCACGTAATATTCACTGTCACATGTTACGCCATGTTAAGAAATGTTGTCTGTTACATGGTATGCTATGTTACGAAATGTTGCCTGTTACATCTATGCCATGTTATGGTATGTTGTCTGTTATATTTATGTCTCAAAGTACGTCATGTCTGTCATCTTACGTTCATGTCAAGTTATGCTACGTCAGGACTTCTGTCTTTTATGTTACGTTCATGTTACGTCATGTTACGAAATGACATATATGCCAGTTAAGTTATTCAAGTTAATCACGACCCTAAGCGCTAGGATGGGGGTAATATCCTAGTGGAACTCCTTTGTTCACGCTGGAGTGTCTAAATAGGTGTGAAATTTCCTGGGTTGACGAAGTACAGTCAACAGGTTGCGAATGGGGCCTAATTAGCTGGTCACCGGAGCGCGCCAGTGTGGCACAAACAAATAAGTCATGGGGCCACAACAACTGTGGAGTATAAAGTATGGGGCCACAACAATTGTGGAGCAATTATGACACGTAGAATACGTGGGACCACAACAACTGTGGAGTACGTATTAACGCACTCACAGCTGGTATAGAAACCTGTGATGTGATGCGGTAATCGGCAAGGACACACGGCTCAAGGGGACTTGTGTAGCACCCATATGGTCACTTTAATGATTAAATCTATTGAATAAGATTCCAAGTTCAAGTCATGTTTCATGTTATGTTATGTTCAAGTTTACGTTCACGCAATCATGGTAATCCCATGAGACAAGAATATGTTTCAAGTTCATGTTATGTTATGTTCACGTTCACATTATGTTCCAAGTTCACATTTATGTTATGTCATGCTCAGGTTTATGTTATGTTCATGTTCAAATTATGTATGTTCACGTTCATGTTATGTTTCAAGTCCATGTTATGTTTTAAGTTCATGTGCATGTCATGTCACGTCAAGTTAAGTTTAAGTTCCAGTTCAAGTTATGTCAGCTCATGCCATGTTATATCAAGTTACGTTATGCTTATTATTTCATGCCATGTTATGCCAGGATATGTTATGTTTTCTATTGATTTGATTATACATTCATGCTTTTACTGCCATGCATACATCATTAACCTGTGTGGAAGTTTCCTGTTAACTTGCTGAGATTTGTAATCAAATCTCATTGTAGTAGTCCCAACTACCATTCCCCCCGAATGGTAGATCTTATTACAGGATCTGAAGGAGAATCAAGAATCGACCAACTGGAAACGGTCGACTAAGCGACGATGCGACGTACGTGTTAGTACAGTAGTTACCTCAAATTACTACTTGTATTTGTGGAGTTCAATCTCAAGCACTCTTTTGATCACAATCATTTTGGACTAGTGTTGTGATATCAGTTTTTAAGTATGTCATTATGTATGAAGTACGTTTTAAGTATTTGGGATATTTCAGTTTGGTGCATAGTATTGCTAAAGAAAAAAATTATCCGCTGCGAATATTGTATAATGCTAGATGCATGTTAGGAATATTGCATCTTATATGTCATGAACGGGGGCAGGTAACCTTGTGTTACATGTCTCGACACTTCAAATGTCCGTCCAATCCCAAGCAAAATTTGGGGGCGTCACAAGCTGCGCTTGTTGTTCATAGTGAGATTATCCCTTATTTTTCCCTTCATTCCATTGGTCCTTCTAATCCTCCTAAGAATGATAATGTAGAAATTACGAAGCAGATGGACTTGTTGAGCCAGTAGCAAGTGATTGTCACAGCAGATGCTCTTTAGAACCATGTCCAATAGCTTGTGATGATGCCAAGGAGACGACCATAGCTCTAGTGTTCTTCATGCTGATGCAACACCTACAGTTGAGGTGTTGAATGGAAAGGAAAGGGCCTCAAGTTGTATTGATGCTTTTAAACCTTGAGGACAAGGTTCTTTAAAGGGAGGGAATTTGTTATGAGTCTAACTGTGACGGTGTCGTTTGGGTTGAAGAAATAAGACGCAACATTTTAGGCTAGATCTTTATGAATTTTATTACTCTGCATTTAGGTGCTGCGCACCGTTTTACTTATTTTGTTATGAGTCTGTTAAACGCAACGTTTGGATTGATTCCAAACGGTGCGTTTGTTTGTCCGTTGTTTTTCTTCATATAGTCAAGTTCAGATTAGTTTGGCCTCAATTCTGTTAGAGGCAACGTCCTTAAGTAAGGATGGCAGGCATTTGTGATGGCATATGGAATTTGTTGATGAATATTTGTAAGGAGGTTTGGGAGCCCTCGAAGTACTCCCGTAGCAATACAATTCTCTTGAGCAATTTATCAAACAGCTTGTGTGCCCTCTGTTTCATTACTGCAATTGTAACAATTCATCTCGTCCACATTCCTTATTACAACAACAAACATCATTGCATTACACAACAGCAGCCATCCCATTTCCTCATCTCCTTCCTTACAACAACATATATAAGAGGACTCTAACACACGACCAGCTGCAACCAAAACCAAGAGCAACCAAGTTCACATATCTACACCGCCATTCCACCACGTCAGAAACTAGCTCCTAGTGAGATCGGCGCAGCCCTTGTTTTACACTCACGGAATAGTGCACCCATGCCACGAAAAGTTGCATCGGAATGCAGCACCCACCACTCGGTCATCGTGCTCCTCCTCTCCTCCACAGACGTAAGAACTGAAGCAGACAACTCCCCCCGCCCTCTGCGCCCCACGTCCCCACGGCAAAAACCATTGCACCCATGCCCCCCCGACAGTAGCTTTGAACAACCATGTGAACCGCTAGCAAGCCACCGTCTCCATCTGTTGCACTGAGTTACCCAACATGCTGCCACTGCACCATGGTTGCACTGAAGCATTGTCGCAACGTTGCCTAACCAGTTTCACCACCGAAAGTCTCTCTCTCCCTATGTTAGTTTCCCTCTCCCTCACATTAGTTTCTCTCTTTCTCCCACGTGAAACCCTCTCTCTAAGTCTCGGTTTCTCCCTCACACCACAGTCACACACACACTCTCTCTCTCTCTCTCTCTCTCTCTCCCCAATGTATTCTTCAATTGCTTATAAAACTAGTTGCAAATTCGAAACCATGAAGCTTGATACGTGTACATGTAGTGTTTGAGGCTTTTAAGTCAAATTACAAAAATATCCCTATCCAATTAGTATTCATGTTATTTAATATTTAGAATGAGGTCATGTAATAAAATCTAGAGAAATCAGTTGTTTAGGCGTGACGATATTTTGAAGGTTAATAAAACGATATTTGGAGAAATTATGTGGAAATCAGAATATTTGTGGAGTGAAGATATTTTAGGGTTTCGGGGATTTTTACAAAATATAGATTATTTTAGTATTTCAGGTTTTAATTTTTAAGTACGTAATTAATTAGAAATTTAAGGAAATTACTTGCCTATTTTATAGGAAATCAACTTCGCTCCAGAGATTTTGATTTAACGTTATCAGGTAAGTAGCTTGATCATAAAGTTCAGATTAACACACGTTAGCTAGTTAGATATATTATTATTTAAGTTCTTTAAAAGCCAATGTTTATGTAACACACATATCATGATATCTGCAAGCACGACATTCATCATAATTCATGATCATGTTTAATTTTGCATATTAAAGTTATGTACGTATTATGCACATCATGTATCTCACATTGCATAAGATACATAAACTTTTATAAGATCAAGTATAAAATAGATGTCATATTAATAAGATGGCCATTCAGATGCATGGTAGCAATGCAGTTAGGGTGGATGAACAAGCCACAAACTCAAGCGTGGTTCACCACAGTATCTTACTATCAAATCAGACCAACGGGTCTCCCTATTGCCATAGGATGTGGGACTGGTCCACAACATTGCACACAGGATTAAGTGTGTTGGTCAGTTAGATAAGTCAGATAATTTAGACCAGTCAGATAATTCAAGAGAATTCATGCATGTCATAAGCATACGCATGAATTGTCATGATTATAAATTCTCAACATGAAATAGATTACAGGTGTAGTATGTTTACGTTATTATGAGTTTCTTATTGAGTTTTCAACTCAATTTAGTTGTTTTATGTTTTCAAACCACCCAAATCAAAATATTTATGAAAGTAGAACTGCAAGATGAGACTTGGTCCAAGGAGGCGTGGCAAAGGCTTAGATTATGCACAGAGTTTTTAAGTTATTATATTACAAAATTTTGAGAAATTTTAATACGTACTTCCGCATAGTCTCTTTTATGATTTCAGCATTTTGAACGACTTTATTTATTATAAAGACTCCTTGAAAATATTTTTTAAGTCAAGTTCAATAATAGCACATCGATTCCTAAGATTTCATAAAAATGACATGATTCTTAAGCATATGGGAGCGGGGTGTTATAAAGTATGAGCTTATCCTACAGACTTAGAGCTTTTGGCTTTCCTCGAGGATTAGAGCAGAACACACACACAAAGGTGTGTGTGTGTTTTTCTTTAAGTTTCAAAAATCCCAAAGCGTGAGGGATGAGTTCAGGAAGGTGAGGCTTTTATACAAAGAGTTCAGAAAGGGGCCTCACAATTCCCAACGTGGGTTGTCTGGTGAATCGGTGAAAAATCCACTTTTCAGGTGTACGTTGGATGGTGGGGTGATAGCAACGAAGAGGTTGCGTTCTGCGAATCTCAGAATTTCGGCCAAAGATAAAGGACATTGAGGCTATCGCTTGTCAATGTCGCCCACGTGTTCAAAAACTTCTGCATATTCAAGTCTGTGATCATTCTTTCCCACTCGTGCTCCTTGTAGAAACGCCGTTGTTTGAGTCTGATCCTTTGTGAGGTTACTCGTTACTCTCTTAGCACTCCTAGGTTGCCTATGGGAACTCCAACATTTATGGGCGCCCGACTATCCTCACACTGGTTCTTTGTTGCTCACCCCAAAATGTGTTTCGTGTTACATGTTGCTCGTCGTTGCATTTCTATTGCCCTTAATGTAATGTATGCGTTTATCTTTGCTCACTCGTATCGTTGCTCACATGAAACATGGTATTTCCTATTAGCTTATCTATCCTTTACTTGCCCGTTGATAATCTCGCATGTCCTTTGGTTGCCTTATCTTTGCTAGTCCAAAATGTTGCTCACTCCATTCTTTATGGTCGAGCTTGCCTGTGTCTTTGTTTGCCTAGGCTTTGACTCGCTTAGACTTTTTGACAGGACTGTACAACTCTCTTAGTCTCGTACATGGGACTAACTTCTAAGGGTGCAATTCTCACATCCTAAAGAAATCTTCGTCCTTGAAATCTAGAGCTACTACCACTATCATTACAAACAGTAAACAAGGGGTGAATCAAAATTGTACCTTAGTTGTTGCCTCCATTTTCGTTGGTTGGTTCGTAGGGCAATTGTGGGGATACATTTGATCCTTTAAACAAACGTGGTACTCTATGAGTAGTAATGAAGTTGTTCGTCACCAAAATCAAAATAGGCATTTAAAAATGTGTTTGGATCCAATCCTTCATTTGGCATGCTTAGAGGGCCTTCCACTAGTTATCTTTCCCCTTTGCCTTATCACCTGCTTTTGAAGTGTTGTAGTCTCTCCTCAGCCACTTTGCTAGATTCTGCCTCCGAATGAGTAACTCTCTGTATGTGACTCATCTCGATTTTCTAGTGGAGTTCTCGTTCCCATGTTGTGAGCCTAACCTTATGTGGTCTTGCCAACTGGGTGAAGACGACTTCGTTATGGAAGTCCAGGACTTAACAGCGATGCGTCGCAATCTTGGCCATCGCTCATTGATGCTCCTCCTCGGCGCATTGTTGTTCTCCCCGTAGCCTTGTCACTTCACGCCTTTCGTACATGAATCATCTGATTACTTTTGGTGGTGGAATGACTTTTCGAGCAGTTCTCTTGGCTCTTACCATGATAATTGCAAGCTCTAAATATCGATAACACTTAGAACACTTAAATAGGCATACAAGGACGAACAGGGTCAATAGATATATAAGGCCGCATCTACCAAATGGTCAAATTGGTATTAATGACCCCCTTTATAGGAAAAATGTTCCCTCATGACCTCTTCACTTTCCTAGTGATGTCATGGGTTTTTGGGCTTCCCCACAATACCTTCACTAAGGGTGTCTTTGACCTTAGCTTTTGTTTCTTCCAATCCAAAATCTGCACCGTCATTTCTTCATACCTAATATTTGACTGAAACTGAATCTCTACGGGGTCAACTATTCGGGGTTCTTGTTTCCTAAAATGCTTCCTCTGAGTGGACACGTGGAATAGATCATGCACATCTCCAAATTCGGTCGTAAGGGAAACTCTATAGGCCACTGGGCCTATCTTTTCCACCACTTAATAAGGTCCAGCATACCTCAAAACTTAAGTTTCCTTTCTTTCCAAATCTTCTTATGCCCTTCATGGGTGACACCTTGATGTACACCCAGTCGCTTTCCTCAGAGGTCAAGTTTCTTCTTCGTGTGTTGGAATAACTTTTTTGTTGACTTTGTATTGCTACCATATTTTCTAGTATGATCCTAACTTATTCCTTCATTTCTTGAATTAACTTTGGCCCACTGAGCTTGACTTCTCCAACTTCATCCTAGCACAAGGGCAACCTACACTTCCTTCCATAAAGGGCTTCATACAACGCCATTTGTATAGTTACTTGGTAACTATTGTTACATGCAAACTCGATGAGGGGTATATGATTCTCTCAAGTACCCCTAAATTCAAGTGCACATGCCCTTGGCATGTGTATCTGAATGGTCTGTTCTGATTGGTTAGTCATCTGCTTGTGGGTGTTAGGCGCTACTAGATTTCAATTTGGTGCCCATAGTTGCTTACAAACTCTTCTAGAAATAGGATGAGAACCTTAGGCCTTTATCCGAATATCTCCTTAACATACAATTGGCCCAATTTCCCTAGAGTATCCATGTTAGTAACTAGAAGAAAATGGATACTCTTGGTCAATCTGTTCACGATTAACCACACTAAATCTTTCCACTTGGAGCCCTTGACAACCCAACCACAAAATCCATTGCTATATCTTTCCATTTCCATTATGGGATCGGTAGGGGCTGCAAATTCCATCGGGTCTTTGGTGTTTTGCTTTTACTTGCCAATACGTGGGACACCTCTCAATGAAATAAGCTATGCCCGCTTCATCCCTTCCCACCAAAACATTTTCTTTAGATCTCGGTACACTTTGTACTTCCAGGATGTAACAAGTAAGGTGTTGCATGGACTTCAGCAAGTATCTTTTTCTTGATCCTCAAATCTGGAGGGATCACTCTACGGTCCTTATATAGTAGGATGCCATTCATACTAAGATTGAAGTGCATGGGTCCTTTCGCCTTCCTGACCCTTCATCGAATGTCCATTAACTTTGAATCTCTCATTTGTTAGCACATCTTAGTCCATTACCCTTACTTCCTGCATTGTCATGATGTCCTCCTCTTCATAAAAACCTTCTAGCAATAGTCTTATCATCCCACTAAAGAGGGAATCTATCTCCAAAGACTCAATTGCATATTCCACCGAGATTTTTGATAGTGCATCGGTGACCAGGTTGGCCTTTCCTGAGTGATACTTGATCCTGTATTGGTAGTTTCTAATTATTTCCAACCACCTCTTTTGCCTCATGTTGAAGTTCTTCTAGACGAAAAGATGCTTTAGACTCTTGTGGTCTGTATATATCTCACAGGCTAACCCATAGAGATAATGTCCCTAAATCTTCAAGGTTAAGACCACTGTCACTAACTCTAAATTATGGGTGGGGTAGTTCTTTTTGTGGTCCTTTTATTGACTCGATGCGTATGCCACTACCCAACCTTCTTGAATCAAAATGCATCCAAGGCCATATTTGTATGCATCGTTGAAAAGCACCAATGGCTTGCTAGGCTTTGGCAAAACCAACATAGGAGCCATGGTTAGCAGCCTCTTCAACTCTAGGAAACTTCCTTCACATTTCTCAGCCCACACGAGCTTGGCATTCTTCCTTTTCAGAGCTATGAGTGGACCTGAGGGTTTGGAGAAACCCTCCACAAATCTCCAGGTAGTATCTGACAAGTCCCTCAAAACTTCTGACCGCATAAACTGACATGTGATGCTGCCAGTCTACTATTGTTTCTGCTTTGCTGGGTCCATTACAACTCCTTGTAGATCACATGCCCCAAAAATGTCACTTTCTCCAGCAAAAACTGACACTTGCTATATTTTGCTTACAACTGATGCTCCCGTAGTTTTCCCAATACTAATCGTAGGTGGTTAATGTGGCTTCCAAATCCCAAGAATAGACGAAAATATCGTCGATGAATACCACCACGAAAATATCCAAAACCCAATTCATGATATCCATGAATGTTGTAGGGGCATTGGCCAGTCTGAAAGGTATCACCGTGAACTCATAGTGCCTATATCTATTCCTAAGGCAGTCTTGGGCACATCACTTTCCTTAATTCTCAGCTACTAACACCCCGACCTAAGGTCGATTTTGGATAATAATGTTGCTCCTTGCAATTGATTGAGTAGATTGTCGATCCTACACAAGGGATATTTATTTTTTAATGTCATCATATTCAACTCTCAATAATCTATACAGATTCAAAGGGTTCCTTCCTTCTTCTTGACAAAAATACCGGTGCTCCCCAAGGTGACAAACTTCGTCTAATAAACCCTTTATCCAGAAGCTCTTGCAGTTGTGCCTTCAACTCTAATGGTTCCATTCTATAGGGTGCCTTATGTACTAGAGTTGCCCCTATTTTAAATCTATTGCGAACTCAATCCACCTAATTGTAGGTAATCTAGGGAGATCATTGGTGAATACCTTTGGGAACTCCTTAATGACAAGAATCACTGAATTCCTCTACATTGGCTCAATCACTATCTACACCAGGTATGCTTCTGCTCTGCTAGCTAGATCCCTCTTAGCTTCTAGGGTTAAAATCACTTTCGACAATGTTCTAAGCTTGCTACTAGCGAACTCCATTACTTCTCCTCTGGGTGGTTGGAAACTAACCACCCAACTTTAGAAATTTACGTTGGCATAGTGCTGGAATAGCTAGTGCATTCCAAGAATATCGAGCTCTGGCAAGTCGAATACTATGAGGTTTGTTTCAAGCACTTAGCCCACCAACCCTAAGGGGCAACCCAAAGCAGCTCTCATGCCTGCTACTACTTCCCCTATTGGCAAAGTCAGTTCACACTTTGTTGCATAGTGTCCATCCGTAAACTACACATCCTAGCGAATGTTGTAGATATGAATGATTGAAATGCACTCGAGTTGTACAAGGTACACGCATAGTACCTGAACAACTTGACTCTTCCTGATAAAGTCAAACCCTCTACTCTTATGACCAAAATCATCATCCAATACGTTCTGAACTTTAATCGAGAGGGCATATACATGTAATGACGCTAGCCTCTTGGGTTTCTGGGGTATCCCCATCAACTTCTCCTAGTGTCAATACATACACTCGTGCTTGCACGGATCTCCTTTGAACCATCCCCCCTCCAGTTGGGTTGATCCTACCTCTTTGGGCTGTGCTGCAACATTCCTTGGTGAAATGCATGGTTTGACCACATCTAAAACACATGCTAGCTGATGGCAAACCACTTTGTGGGGGCTATTGCACTAGCTGCACATAGGCATCCAACCTCCCATGCGCATTCTGAGAACCGCTTGCAGTCCACATCTCGTATCTAGATACAAAAGTTTGAGGGAACCCGAAACTACTTCCTTCCCCAACATGCGCCCATGCGCCCTTCTTTTCAGACCTATTGTCATGGCTACCAAGCTATGATGCTAATGCTTACAATGGAGGCCACTTTCACTAGCCTCTAGAAGTCTTGTATCTACAGATAAACCACTTGGGAGTCTTGTAATGGAAGTCTTGTATCTACAGTCAAGATGGGGCAAAATCTTAAACCAGACCCCTATACTATTCCTCAGGCTGCTCTTGTTCTCCTTCCTTGTAACACTTCTCATGACCTATATCTGCATCAAAATTTACAGTTTTGCTCCTTAGTGATTCTACCATAGTGAGATTTCAAGAAAATTTCAGTACGTTATAACTCAAGACATTAACTATTAATGCAAGACAATGGAAATGAATATAAGTAAGTTAACTTCAGAACAGGTAGAACGAAGACCATACATATCAAGGCACTAGCCTCCATGCAAATAAAGTAACATAGCTCACAATAAAAATCATTGAGGACCTGATGCCCAAATCATCCCATAACATGTATTTCTTGGACCCCAGGTTCAATCCACAGTGTGAAAGCCATTTTACCCACCTTTTTCCATTTATTAATATGTGCGCCACGATCTTCCCTTAAAATGGCCATGCACATACCTTAGCTCCCTTTCGATGCACCGTGTCTGACTTTGTAACGAGCAACCCCTGGCTTCACATTCCGTCCTTGACTAGTCAAGAGGCCATGACTTTGGCCCAAAAGCATTATCATCTCTCATGAGCTTGTTGTTGCCCATCGATAACTCAGGAGATGTCACTCAATTCTTAGATGCTCCCAAGTAACTAGAAAAGCTCCACTGTGATAATGTCCCATCTTGACTTGGAGTCGCGACCCACTCACACAGCTTATATACTCCTCTTAAAATAAGAAAGTAGGTACATTTTACCAAGTAACATAAACTCTTTAAACTCTTTAACAAAGACAATAAGTAAATCATAGTGGGGTATTACGTTTGCAGAAAAATATCAAAAGAATAGGGACGAAGACGTTGCAGATCGCAACATGACATATTCATAGTCATTAACCAACATTGCTAGCACTATCATAGAGAAGAACCTACCTTAGCAATGAGCTTTCACTAAAATGCTTGTTAATGATTCGGCCTCCTTTGGTTTATTGTAGACTTTGATGTCTGAAATCATGAGTGAGAGCTTATTCTACGGAGTTAGAGCTTTTAAGTTCTCTCGAGGATTAGTGCAGACAATACACACACGCACGCACACACAGATGGATAGATAGAAGATGTGTGTGATTTTCTCTAAGTTTCAAAAATCTCAAAGCTTGGGAGATGACTTCAGCAAGGCGAGGCTTTTAAACAAATAAGTTTGCTTTTCACGGGCTGTATAGTTCCTGACGTGGCTTGGATGGTGAATTGGCAAAAATATGCTATTGAGGTGTACGCTGGATGGAGGGGTGATAAGGAGAAGAGGACGTGCTCTACGCATGTCAGGATTTTGGCCAAAGAGAAGGGATGCTCAGTCTGTCGCTTGTGAATGTTGCCAACATGTTCAGAAGCTTATATGTTTGGTCGGGCATATTCGAGTCTGTGATCTTTCTTATCCATGCATGCTCCTTGTAGAAACGTTGTCTTTTGAGTCCGATTCTTTATGAGGTTACTCACTACTCTCTGAGCACTCCTAAGTTGCCTCTGGGCACTCAAAATTTTCTTGGCACCTGGCTAACCTCGCACTGCGTAGTTTGTTGCTTGCCACGATATGAATTACGCACTACACATTGCTCAGCATTGTATTTTTATTGCCCTTACCATATTGCACTCATTTATCTTTTCTCACTCGTGTCATTGCTCACACGAAACATCGTATCGCTTATCTACCATTTACTCGCTTGATGTTAATCTCGTATGTCCTTTGGTCGCCTTACATATGATTGTCCAAAATGTCGCTTCTTCCAATCGTTATCCATTGTTTTCCTGATCGTTTGCTCACCTAGGGCCACACTTGCCTGGGTCTTTATTAGCTTAGGTTTTTGCTCACCTGGACTATTCGATAGGACTGTAGAATCACCAACATTTGTGGATTTTGCATGCAAATGACCTGTAGATGTAGGTTTTTATGTTAAACCACGTAAATTTTCGTGTCTCTTTTTATTTAAATTTTATATGTTTAATTTATTATTTATTTATTAGATGAGCATTCGAGCACCATATCAACATCCAAACTATTATCATGGGCTATTCAATCGTATTGTTGGGCTCTGATAATATTGAAAAGTTACATCGACAAGTAGTAAACTTTTGCTCAATATCCTACTAGGAATCGCCAACAACCTAGGGGCGAGCAATGTTTGTGTACAAAGCATTCTCCATTAGAGTAAAGGAGAAACTGGGAATGAGAATTTCGTTGTCTCTTGTGTTTGCTGAATATAAAGATTAGCTATTGGATGATTATTATTTTTTAATTGGCACTAGATATCCAAGAATAAAGTCTCGACTAATCTTGGGATGCACAGGCTCTCGACAACGAATTACCTGCAAGTGATGACCTGGGTAATTCAATGGGAAGTTCTCCCAGTCCGATTGACGACTCTTAAAAAGTATTTTCACTCAAGAGGATTCAAACCTTAGATCTGAATGAAGTATACCATCAAAACCAAGACCTTTACCACTTGAGCCAACCCCTAGAGGTTTGGACGACAACAGACTTCACACGAAATGCCGCGTGTTTCTAAAGTTGTGCAGAGGTGGTGGGAGGACCGCATCACAATCAACAACTGTTAAGACATTAACACTTCAACTAAGTAAAAAAACGATGATATTAACACTTAAACTAAGTAGCAAATGATAATGACGACAATATTTGTCACTGTAGTTACAGTTTTGCTAAGGGAAACGTATGTTCAAGGGTCCAGATCAGCATTGTTGGTTGAAATCGTAGGTGCACAAATCATAACAAGTAGTAAAGTTTTAAAGAAAATAGTGTCGAACCCATAAGGACTAATTATGCTATTGAGTATTGAAATTTATCAAATTATTTACTATTTGGAAATAAAATCAAAATTTTAAAGATTTTAACACCTAAATTAAACTAAAGCGTATGACAAAAATAAATTAAAAGGAAAAGAGAATTAAACTTAAGGTTGTAGAGAAAATAAAAATAATTCTAGGGTTTCCGATTCACCATAACTAATCCTATGCGAATTTCCTAATTGAATTAATTATAATTATTTCCTATTGTTGATAATCAAGTCTCTCTAATTTATTCATTAATCTTTCTCAAGCATTAAAAAAAATATCTCAACAAGCAAATTTTCTACATCTTTGTGAAAATTCCAAACCTGTCAAAATTAATTAAGAACAAAGAAACCTTCATAAAGATTATGCAAGTCCATAGATATCTCTAACCTACGGATTCCTTATGGTATCTCAAATATAGGCTGAAACAATTATCACTTCTTAGTCTCAAATTGAATCCCAAATCATGTAAACGGTGATCAATCATTCACAAGTATAAAGTCCAAAATGAACTACTCAACATTATGAAACAAAGACTAAATTAATTCAATTAAAGAAATATTCACATAATCATAGTTAGGGTACAACGTTGCCCTAGAAAAGAGAATTTAGTTCATAATAAAACTGAATAAAAACATAATCAAAGAGTTTAACATCCAGCAATTGAAAGAGATTTGGAATAAAGAAAAAAAAAACTCAAAAACTCGGCTCTTTCTTGATGTTGGCTGCTCCCCTCCAAAGCCAAGTCATAGATTCTTGATGCTCTCCTTTTTTCGTTGAAGCCATTCTCACAAAGAAAGAAAATCAATTCCCAATTCGCGCTATCAATTTTGTAGATTTTTAGGCTTAGATTGCAGGCCTTTTTCTCTTGGAAAACATGGGAATTACAACAACTCTATTTCAAGAACAATTGTAGCCAGTTAAGTTAGCTTTCCAACGCCTTTTGAATCAACTCAATCCAATCTCTGACGCGAAAGATATTGTGAGAATATTCCAGACTGTGCAGAAATGCTTCTAATTTGGGATTACGTTAAACCTCTTTGTTTCCTTTCTTGAATGTACCAAAATGTTATTCTTTTACACTAAATCTTCTTATTCCTTCAAACACAAGCAAATAAATAAAAATCAAATCAAACCAAAAGAAATAAAGGAAAACTAACAATTTTAGTAAGTAAAAGAGTAATAAAAATCATGTAAAAATTATACTTATCAAATTTCCCCAAACTTAAAATTTGCTAGCCCTCAAGCAAAGAAAAAGAGAAAAATAATTAAAAACAAGAATTGATTTAATTCTTAAAATTTGTTGCCTCAAAAATTGCCTAAAGTTTATAATCTAAAGGAATCATTCAATATTACACAAGTCCAAAAGTTAATTCAAAACTCAATTCCACCTCATTGTCAATCTTCTCATTCATGCATAGCTATCATTCTCACTTCATTATTAGCTCCCCGGATGATTTTATACAAACAAGTAAATACATAATGGATCTCTAGTTATGAAATTGATAATTCAAATTCCATAGGCTTGCTTTTCAAATCACTATCCACTAATGTAGAACAAAAATATTACCAAGGATCAATAGGTCGTTATTATGCTTGTAATGTAAGGCTAGGGTAAAGGCTACAAAGAAAAGATAGGATTAAAATAAAGCAAGATGACTTAATTTTGAATACAAACAAGACAAATAGAGCATACTCACTTCTAATGCATACACTTCTTTTAAATCCTTTGAGTCTCTCAAAACACATCTCTCTATCGTACTTTCAAAGATCCTTATTCTTTTTCTTTTTTTTCTTTTTTCTTTTTTGCATAAGAATTCAAAGATCCTTTGAATTTTTTTTTGTTCGATTTTTTTTTTTCAAATAACTTCCCAATACCTTGTTGACTTTTTACACCCTCAAACTTATTATGACTTTGATAACATGGGCTGTGGTAAACTTTCTACCTCTCACACCTTCCATGCTCTTCTGACTTTGTGTAAACTTAGTTCTCTTGAAAGGTAAGGAAATCATTGTTTAATCTCAAAAAGGGTAGGGAATATGATGTTTTAAAAGAAGAAAAAAAATATGTAAGGCCAAAGTATAATTCAACAAAGCTCAAAGGGTTGACTAGGGATAAAAATAATAAATAGGTAAGCTTGAAATATTCAATCGATTCAAAGAATGACTAAATCATTTCCTAAGTAATATTTTGTCTAGGATCTCGCCTCGAGTGTCATTAAACAAGTTCTAGAATTTGTTGAGACCATATAAATTTACAGTATTCACATAAAATTTCTCTTGGTATGCAAAACAATTAATGATCATGATAAGCATTCATTGAATATAGACAATCTCAAATTATGCAAAATCAAGTCAATGATTAACAAATAGACTCAAGCAATAAGAATTTTCCCTACAAATTATAATCAATTTCAACCATATTCTTATCATAGGCTTTTTATTCATCAAACCAAACACAAAGAAAAATAAATTTTAAAATATAAACTCCCTTCCCCCTAACTTAAATAACACATTATCCTCAATGAGAAAGAAGAAGAATAACGAAAAAAGAATGAGAAAATCTAAGAAGTGGTCCCCCGATTTCTAATGGAATGTTGTCCTTGAAAGTGCAACCGTGTAACACATTGGAGAGCCTCCAAACTTTTGCAAATCTACAAGATGAAAACAAAAAGAAAAAGAATAAATAAAAATTAAGAAGAAAAACAAAAAAACTTGGGTTGCCTCCCAAAAAAGCGCTTTGTTTAAAGTCTATAACTAGACATTCTCCAAATCATTATTTAGAATTGGCGAGATTGATGAAAAACTTTTGAGTGCTAAATTCTCCATCCACATAAGGCTTTAACCTCTGTCCATTAACCTTGAATGTCCCTTTTGTCTCATGATGAACTTCATCCGCTCCATATGGAAAAACACGAGTCACAACAAATGGTCTCGACCACCTAGATCGCAAATTTCACTGAAAAAGTCAAAGTCTTGAATTGAATAGTAAAACTTTCTGCCCCACTTCGAACTCCCTTCTCAAAATATGCTTATCATGCCATCTTTTAGTTTTATCCTTGTAAATTCAAGCATTCTCATAAGCATCATTGTGAAACTCAACCATCTCATTAATTTGCAACATCCTCTTCTCACCCGCAACCTTTAAATCAAAATTAAGTGTCATCATCGCCCAATAAGCTCTATGTTCTAGCTCCAATGGCATGCTTTTTCATAAACTAACCGAGAAGGTGACAATCCAGTCGATGTTTTAAATGTTGTCCTATAAGCTCATAATGCATCATCTAACCTTCGTGCCCAATCCTTTCGTGAGATACTAACGGTCTTCTCAAGTATGCGCTTCAACTCCCTATTGGACACCTTGACTTGGCCACTTGTTTGAGAATGATATGGTGTTGCCAAATGATAAGTAACTCCATACTTAGTAAGTAAAGCTTCAAATTGACTATTGCAAAAATGCTTCCCACCATCACTAATTATTGCCCTTGGATGCCAAATCGGGAAGAGATATGTTTTCAAAGAAAATTCACCACAACCCACTTGGAGACGTAATCTATAGCCACCAAAATAAATTTGTTAGAATATGAAGATGGAAAAGGACCCATAGAATCTATCTTCCAAACATCAAACAATTCAATCACTAAAATGTTATTCAAAAGCATCTCATGTTTCCTATAAATATTCCTAAACCCGTTGACAATGATCACATAAATTAACAAAATTAAAAGAATTCTTAAAAATAGAAGGTTAACAAAACCCAGATTGCAAAAGTTTTGCTGTTGTTTTTGCTCCACCAAAGTGGCCACCCACTTCCAATGAGTGGCAATGTCGGAGTATGCTCTCCATCTCTTCTTCGGGTATACATCTCCTAATTATATGGTCTGCACAATCCTGGAATAGAAAACATTCCTCCCAAAAATAATACTTTAACTCAGAGAATAACTTCTTGTTTTGTTGATATGTCATCCCGGGAGGTAGAATTCGCTACGCCAAGTAGTTGACTATGTCGGCATACCATGGAACAACCTGTACAACCATCAAATGCTCATCCAAAAATGCTTCATTAATTGGCAATTGCTGCTCATCATCCGTACCCTTAGCCTCAATCCGGACAAGTGATCTACCACCAAATTTTCGGTACCCTTCTTGTCCTTGATCTCTAAATCGAATTCTTGTAGAAGCAAGATCCATCGAAGCAATCTTGGTTTAGCATTCTTCTTCGCAAGCAAGTACTTAAGAGCGGAGTGATCAGTATAGACAACCACCTTCGAACCTATCAAGTAATAACAAAATTTATCAAAAGCAAAATCAACCACTAAAATTTATTTTTCAGTAGTAGCATAATTAAGTTGAGCTTCCATTAAATTCCTACTTGCATAATAAATAACACGAAAGATTTTATCTTTTCTCTGCCCTAAAACAGCCCCTATAGCAAAATTACTAGCATCACACATCAATTCAAAAGGTAAACTCCAATCCGGTGAAACAATTATAGGTGCTGAAATTAATTTCTTTTTCAATGTTTCAAAAGCATGCAAGCATTCATGAGAAAAATCAAACGGTTTATCTTTCATCAAAAGATTGTAAAGAGATTTAGTAATTTGAGAAAAACTCTTAATGAACCGTCGATAAAATCCAGCTTGACCCAAGAAACTTCTCACGCCCTTCACATTGGCCTGTGGTGGAAGTTTGTCAATAACATTTAATTCTGGCTCGATCGACTTCAATTCCCTTGAAGGAAATTCGATGGCCAAGCACTATCCCTTCCTCAACCATAAAGTGACATTTTTCCCAGTTTAAAACTAAATTAGTCTCCTCACATCGCTGCAAGACCAAAGATAAATTAGATAAACAATTATCAAAAGAATAACCAAAACCGAGAAGTCATCCATGAAGACTTCTATAAGTTTTTCCATCATGTCGAAAAAAATGAACATCATGCATCTCTGGAACGTGGCTGGAGCATTGTAAAGACCAAAATGCATTCTTCTATATGCAAAAGTTCCGTAAGGACAAGTGAAAGTAGTATTCTCTTGATCTTCGGGAGCAATTACAATTTGATTGTATCCGGAATACCCATCTAGAAAACAATAGTAAGCATAGCCAACGAGTCTTTCTAACATTCGGTCAATAAAAGGCAGTGAAAAATGATCTTTTCGAGTTGCATTATTAAGTCTTCGAGAATCTATCCATACTCGTCATCCCGTGACTATCATTGTTGGTGTATAAGTTCATGGTTGTCATTGTTTACCACAGTATTCCCCCTTTCTTTGGGACCACTTGAACTGGATTCACCCATGCACTATACAAGATTGGAGAGATAATTCCAGCATCTAAGAGTTTCAATACTTCTTTATGTACCACTTCTTGCATTGATGGATTCAATCTCCGTTGCGGTTGAACTATCGGCTTGAAACTATCCTTTATTAAAATCTTATGTATACAAATCGAATGACTAATTCCCTTGATATTCGAGATTGTCCATCCCAAAGCCATCTTATGCTCCCTTAAAACTCTCAGCAACTTTTCCTCCTCTATATCACTCAAGAACTATTAATAATAACTGGAAAAATCGAGTCTTGGCCTAAGAAAACATACCTCAAATTTGACGGAAGCAGTTTAAACTCAAGTTTGGGTGGTTCCATACTTGAAGATGTCGGCATGGATGACCCTAGCTCTTCCAATTTTGGCTTTATGGAAGGATGAAAGAATGGTGCAGCTTTCAAATATCTTACACACTCCCCAACCTCTTCATTCTCATATTCAAGAGTTGAATAATGAGTAATACACACTTCAAATGGCAGAAAATCCAGCCCTATAGGTCTCAGCTACTTGTAACGCCCCGTCCCTGTGGGTTTGAAGAGTTGGATCCTGTCACCTAAAATCATCTCCAATAACACATTTAAAATAACACAGGGTCTCCATAAAATATTAACTTATTTGTTCAACACAAATATCCATATTCCTCCATAAGGTCACAAAAGAAGTACCTTAATAACATACATAAAAGTTTACACAAAAACTCATAAATCTCCATGACTCAAAATACCAAAACAACATAAAATATCAACACTACCAAAAAGACTTTCCAAAAAGTACTTGTACCCTAAGGCACTTAATCTTCTACGATCATCAAAACTTGCTAATACTCCCTATTCCTGACTTCCAGCTGATGCATCAAAATTATCTGAAAAATAATTGTGAAGATAAGGGGTGAGTTATCAACAACTCAGTAAACAGAGAACATATACTAGTATATAAACATGAGCATTTACTGAGTTCAGAATACAGAAAAAAATATTTTTATTTTAAGAATACAGAATCAGAACACGTTATCAAAATTATCAGAGCGAAAGTTTAGAAATATTCTTATTCAAAATTTTCTTTGGCATAGCATAACTGAAACATCATATCAAAAAAGAATTACATGTTTAACCTCGATGGTAGGGTTGTGCAAACCTCGGTGGCCAACCGAGTATAAACAGAATGTGAATCTTCCCCTTATTATTCTCGGAGCCCTGAGTGTGCATACAAGAAAGACTACGCAGAAAACCACTTTGTTTCCAAAGTGGGTGCATCATAACAGAAAAGTTGGTACCAACCCAAACAGAGGCCATAATTTTACACCCGTGGTAAGGTTAGAATGAAACAAAATTAGAATGTCATGCCAAAGGTTTCAGAAATCATATCACATCATATCAGAGTACAGAACATTTTTAGAACAGAACAAATCAGATCACAAAAACATAATTTATGCACAAAATTTCATATTCGCTCACTTTTGCACAGTTTAGAAACAAAATGCCAAAATAAGTTCATGCCTTCACCAGTCATGCCAGAAAATACTTAGAGGAGAAAGAACAGTGGCTTGAGTAATGCAGAACAAATAACTAAGATCGTTTCAAAATTTATTTTCATAACAAAACATGCATATTTTCTAAAATCGACCTCAAATCATTTTATTTTATGTAAAGTCTAGCATAGGAACCCTGCTTACCTGAACTTCTTAACTTTTCAGAAATTTTCCTCAACAATGCCAAACAACTAAAATCGTCACCTATAAAATAGTCACAAAATTATCGTAAATTTTCAATCAAACACATATCTCAATATTTAAACTTGAAATGCTAGAAATTAACTTATTTTAATTCCTCAATACCCAAAAATTCTCATAATTCTAAAATACCATTATTTCCCAAATCCATCAATATCCATTTAATTTATATTCCATTAATTTCATCAGTATCCTAAAATACTGACTTAACAATATAAGGCCACAACAGTGTTTTTTTGTTTTTTTAGAAAAGGCAGGAAGTCACATGTCCAATAGTGACCCCTCCCAAAATTTATTAAAAAAGCCCTCACTTATGGTGGAAGAATATCGTGGTGACAAGAAAGGACCATGGAAACAGGCCCACAACCAAGAAAAAACAAAACTAGAACAAAATTATTAGATCACTGTTAAAACAATACCCACCAAAAACCCAATCAAAAACAAGTTTTACAAATAACCCCAAAATCATAATCTAACATCTCAACGAAGGCAAACCCAAAGAATCCAAACGAATCAGACCTCTAAGAACCCGAGACAAATTATAACTACTAAAAAAATCCCAATCAGAACTTGAAGACCCTACCTTAGCTAACCAATCTGCCACCCTATTACCTTCGCGAAAGACATGCTGAAATCGACATTGAACCGTGCAAGCTAAATCAACAATTTCCTCCCATAAATCCTCAAGGTACCACACTCCACATCTTCCTCTGAGCCACCAAGAGATAACTACCATAGAATCCATTTCAACTATCACATTTGAGATATTCAACGATTTGCATCTTCTCAACCCATGAAGGAGAGCTATAAGCTCCGCCTTATTATTAGAACCAAAACCAATATGAGAAGCATAAGCCTGAACCATCCCACCAGAAGCATTCCGAATAACCCCGCCAATGCCACAAGAACCAGGATTACCAATACTACTACCATTCGTATTCAATTTAAACCACCCCAGCGGTGGTTTATCCCACCTCACCACTTTACAACATGGAGCTTTCGGAACCACCGGAATTATCCGCAAGGCCTCCAGGATCATGCCATCTCGACAAGATAGATTCTTATTTTGCTGAGCCACCTGTGAAAGAGACCCTAACCACCCACAAATAGAATGAACAACAGAATTATGCGATTCCAAAATACCTTCCATTCTAGCAAGACATCTCCTCCTCCATAGATGCCAAGTAACTATAATGGGAATGATGCCAACAATAAAGCCCACCTGTGAGGAAGAGCTAGCATGCTTAAACCAAATCTCAACATTCTGTTTCCAAGTTCTACCAAGAGGTATGCCAATAAGATTTCCAAAAAAAGACCACACTCTGTGTGGAAATTCACCCTAAAAAAGCACATGATTAATGTCTTCAATATGACCACGATTGCAACAATTACATTTGGATACAAGCGGAATACCAATACGACGTAATCTATCATCGACACTCAAGGCCATAAACCATGACCTCCAAAAATGGATAGACATTTTTAAAGGAAGATTCTTATGCCAAATCCATGCATGCCAATCCATAGAATTACCTCTAATACGAATACAATTCCATGCAGATTTTGTAGAGAACATACCTGTATCCGTAGGAGTCCAAATTAGAACATCCTTTCCATTCTTCGATCCAGCTAAAGTAGTTACTATCTCATCCATCTTATCTTGCCCTACTAACTCCTCCAATAACTCCACATCCCAAATATCCGACAACCTACAATCTTTAACTTTCAAAAGGGGAGAACCCATAACAGTCATCTCATTAACCAATGGACCATTATCCCTCCATTTGTCATACCAGAAAAAAAGATCACCCTCTCTAATCTTCCATTTAGAATTATTTAACAACAACAGAATATAATTAGCAACCATTCTCCAAAATCGAGAACCTTTATTATTTTCTATAAGAGACCACGGTCAGGTTCCAACATATTTGGCTTTGAAAAAATTAGCCCATAAAGAATTACCTTGAAAAAGGTTCTAAGCAAAGTGCATATGCAAGGCTTTTTGAACGTCTTCAAGGCTTCGTAACCCAACTCCTCCTTCTTCCACAGGCTTACAAATCTTATTCCAAGCCAACCATTTTTTTTTGTTCCACCCATCAGCTTCTCCCCAAAAAAAAGAACTCATCAATCTATGAATCTTGGCAATAGCAACTTGAGGTACTTGTAAAACAACAAGTAGATGGATATTCATACTAGAAATAACATGCCTCAAAAGAACAAGTTTTCCTCCCGAAGAAAGAAGCCTTATCTTCCATCCACTAATCTTTTGCCTCACTTTATTCACCATGTCTTCTAGATGAGCCTGTTTTAAACGCCCTCGAATTATTGGCACACCTAGATATTTGAAAGGGAAAGTCCATTCCATAAAGACCGTCTGACGTAAAATCCACTGCTTATGCCGCTTGGGAATTTTGTTAGAACAATACAAAGCAGATTTCTGAACATTAATAGTTTGTCCTGACCACCTCTCATATTGAATCAAAATTTGTTGAAGAACCTGCACCGATCTTTGACTTCCATTAGAAAAAACCATGACATCATCAGCATACATCAAATGAGAGATAATAGGCGTACCTCGGGCCTGAGAGAAAAGGCCAAACTGATTCTCTTGCACACTCCTATGGATCAAACGGGAAAGGACCTCTTGTTGAATGATAAACAAGTAAGGAGATAAAGGATCACCTTGACGGAGACCTCGACCACCCAGAAAGAAGCCCTTAACAATGCCATTCATCATGACAGAATACCAAGGGTTAGATATACATGAATAAATCAACTCACAAATTGAGAGGAGAAGCCAAACCTTCGCAAGACCGTTATCAAGAATCCCCAATCCACCCGATCATAAGCTTTCGCCATATCCACTTTTAACAGAATATTACCCCCATGTATTCTTTTATTGATAGACTGCACCAACTCCTGAGTGAGGCTAATGTTCTAAAAAATACTCCTTCCAAGAATAAAGGCTCCTTGCTCAGAAGAAATCAAGTGAGGTAAAATACCAGTTAATCGATAGACAATAATCTTGGAGCAAATTTTATAAAACACAGAACAAAGATTGATAGGACGAAACTTATCAAAACCTGTGGGTGACTCCATCTTTGGTATAAGAACCAAATATGAGGCCGTCAAAAATTTGGGAAGATCCTTGGTCATAAAGAATTCCACTACTGCCTTCCAAACATCAACCTTAACCACCTCCCAACAATTTTTATAAAAACCCGATCCAAACCCATGAGGACTTGGAGAGCTTTGATTTGGAATGAAAGATAAGGCCTCAAACACTTCCTCTAAAGTAGGCGGCCTAAGCAAAAACACATTTTCCTCCTCTAGTATGACCGGATCAATGAGTCCTTCCAGACTAGATTGCTCTATGGGTGGCTCTCCTCGAAGTGAATTATGAAACAATTCCACCGCCCCTTGGTGTATACTCTCCGGGCTCTCATAAGCTACCCCATTCGATCTCATTTCCAGCACCCTCTTCCTTCTCCTATTGGCAAGACAAGCATGAAAAATTTTGAGTTACTATCACCCTCCAACTTCCATTTAAGCTTAGCCATTTGAGCCAATCTCATCTCTTCCCGATGCCTCCATCCAGCTAGATTTGAGACTGCCTCATGTAGTTCTCTCTCCAAGTTTACCTCCCAATTTGATTGAAGCTGTAGCTCAATCACCTCAACCTGTTTTTCAAGGGCATCAATGCACCTTTTAGTGTGGCCAAATACTCTTTTATTCCATTCTGGAAGCATCACCTTTGTATGTTTTTATTTCTTACTTAAACATAGGATCAGAGAACCTACCATCTGTAAACTCCAAACAGCTCGAACACAATCCAGGAAACCAGGATGATCCACCCACATTTGTTGAAAACGAAATGGAGATGGCCCATAGGAAAACGGATCTTTCTTGAACTCAATGACCATGGGGGCATGGTCTGAAGTAGATATAGACAAATAAGAGCAAACAGTGTTAGGGAACAAATTACTGAATGAACTATCCATTAGAGCACGATCAAGTCGAGCCCACGAACGGGCCAAACCCGACTGCCCATTACACCAAGAGAAACTACTCCCTTTCATAGCCATTTCCATAAGACCCCCTTGATGAATCCAATCATTAAAATCATCCATAGCAACATTAGGCCGAGGTCTTCCTCTTCTCCTTTCCGAATCATTTCGGATAATATTAAAATCCCCCACAACAACACAAGGATCTAAACCCAAATGATTAATGCTGAGCTCTTCCCATAGATAGCGTCTCTCCACCCAGGAACATTTGGCATAAATCACATGAATCAAAAATTTCTCCGCACCATTCTCTACAACAAATGAAATAAATTGCATACCCATCCTGACAACTTGCACCTTATAAATACTATTCCACAAAATCCATATTTTCCCCCCTTCCACCTCATTAGAAATAACCTTATCAAAATTTAGACTTCTAGCCAATTTATGAGCACCCTCTAAATTTTGAAAAGGCTCTAAAAGAGCAACGATTTTCGGTTTATATCTTCCCACCAATGTCTTTAATCTGTTTCTAGAGGTCCCAACCCCTCTAATATTCCATACCAAGATGGAATCAATCATTAAGCAATATTAGAATTTCGGGCTAGAACTCGAGAAGAACTGCGCATTTTAATAAACTTCTTTTTGTTATACCTCTTTTTACCTTCATTCACCTCAGATTCAGTAAAATACTCTTTCGCTTGTGAAAAAACCTCTGGCTACTGTTCTAGTTCCGGTTCTGAAGAACAATTCTCATCCAACAAGATTTCTTCATCAACTTCCTCATCAGATTCCTCTTCCACCGCTAGCTTCTTCTGCTCTATTATCAGACCATTAACAGCAATCTGTTCCGCAGGCAAAATCTGGTTCACATCCATAGAAAGCTCCACATGACACGCACCCGTAACATTCCTAGCAAAATCTGGGTCATCAACATTTAACACTAATTCTGTATCAGCCTCTGTTTCATCAAGAGACATCAATTGCACCACACTATTAATCACAAGAGGAATTAATTCTATCCTCTGCATCGGTTGTTCATCCTTCTCAGATACCAACTGCACCATTTGATCTACCAACTACATTGACAAATCTTCCTTCTCAGAAACCAACTGCACCTGATCTGCAGCTGCTACTTCCGTCACCTTGTCCACCCCAGCATCCTCTATTTCGTGTTCCATCCTCATAAAATTTTCAACAACAGCAGTATTTTCCACAATAACCAGCGGGGGTATTTCCACATTATCATCATTTTGCTCTACCCCCTGATCATTTATCAGCATCTTTGTCTCTGAATGACCTTTTTTATTCACTTTTCTTCCCCTAATCTTACCAGCTTTCCCAGGATTACAAGTCCGTGCGTTATGACCCTGCTATTACAAGAAGAGTAGTATGCCAGGAGCGTTTCATAGACGATTTCTTGCTTTTGACTAGAAGGTAGCCCAGGCGCTCCAATCCAGAAATGAGACAACGAAGGTTTTGCAGCATCAACTTCCACACATAATCTTGCACCATCCGTTCTTGTTGCGCACCAAGTCGGATTATCATGGCGGATGAAAGTTCCAATGGGTGCCATTAGTATATTCAAGAAAGCTTCTTGATAAAAGTTTGGAGGGAGACCCGGCAAAGAAACCCATACCAGGACCCTAGAAGGCTCTGCATCCTCATTGAAATCCGGTGACCATCTGAATGCACGGTAAAAGATCCCATTAATCTCACAAACCTCCTGCGATAATGCCATGGTGAAATCGGCTTCATTAGCCATGCGTACGAAGACGTTACGAGGTCTCCTCATGGATGATACTGCTGGAATGGCCATAAGGCCCCAACGACTGTGAATGAAAGCCCTCACAACATCCAACGATGGCTTCAGAAACTTAAGCACTACCGAATCGCGGAAAGGCTCCGCTGAGCATGCAATCTCTTCTTTAGTAAACTGGAAATATACCTCTCCTTCCACCATCTTTGGAGGTCTGGGAGCAAGGATCATCTCAGGTATGGGTTGAGGGACGGCAGCCACCAAATCGGCAAAGGAAGGCCGACAGGAGCTACCATCTACGGCTGCCATGCAGCCTCACGTAAAGGCCAGAAACCGTGCGGCAGCAAGAAACCCTATTCTGTAGAGAGAAAAAGGTTAAAAACGGAAATTGGTCTCCTTAATTTCCAAGCAATAAGCCATAACAGTGTTGAACGAAAGTTGCTTGTCACCTATAAGATTGCCACGTAATTTCCATAAATATCCGAATTTACACCTTTTTCAATACTTAAACCTGAAAATCTAAGTAACCTCTTTAAACAAAAATATAAATTTCTCGAAACCTTAAAATATCATAAATTCTCAAATACCTTGATATTCACTTAAATAATAAAAAGAATCTCTGACTAATTAAGCTCGAACTTATTTATTACCAAAATCTAACTATAAAAATTAATACTAAATAATATAATTATAAACCGTAATTATTTTCTATTAAACCACTTTTAAGACTAATTTAAAAATGAGCTGAAGTACATTTAAAAATAATAGAGTTTTTCTACAATGAGACCCAAGCCCATCAATAGTAAAAAAAAGAAAAAATATCAAGTTCACCAAAATATTCCCAAAAACAATTGGTAGTTTTATAACTGGAAGGGCAAAAAAAATGTAAAAACGCTTAAAAGGTATGAACTGCTTTACAATTAAACAATAACTAAAGGACTGGATGGAATTTCCATAAAATACTTCTAAGATCATGACTAAAGCTAACCAAAGGTTATCACTACATCTACTTGTTTCTAGAGAGCAAGAAAAACCAAAGAATGGCGTCAAGAGAAAATCTTTTTACCGAGAGAGAGCGAGACGCTGCGAGCGGCAAAGTGGTGGCTGACTCAACGGCGGCACACTGAGAAAGAGAAAGAGATGAGAGAGAGAGAGAGAGAATGGAGAGAGAGAGTGATCACGACGTGAGGAAGGAGGTGCTACCTAGAGGAGAGAGAGTAATGGCTTGAAGCGGCAGCCGTTGTTGGGAACCCTAAGAGAGATTTGGGGAAGTAAGACAGAACTGAAGTGAGAATTGGGATTTCAGTTGAGAAGTGAAGTGAAGAAGTGTTAGAATTCGGAACGGCGTCGTGCAGGAGTTGATGGAAGTGCAGCGTTTAACCAGGAAGAAGTGCATCATTCCATTAATGCTTGGAAGAGGGTTGTAGTGTGTCTTTGTGATCAGACACTACGTTTTGGTGAAATATTTGAACGATGTGTTTTGATTACTGTTATTTCAGTATTGAGTCTGTGTGGTGAGTATAGCAAAGTTTGAGTTTGTTATGCTACAGAATGTGGAAAATGTGTTGCGTATTTGAGGGAAAAGGTAAGAAGGGGATATCATCTTGAATGTACTAGAATTCAAGTTTGAATTTGGAGGAAGGGCTGCCTCGAGCTAGCCCAGCATGATTACACGTTTCTTTCTCAGAATTTCTATCAAACATCCACTCTGCCATTTTCATATTACAACCAACAAAGTAAAAACAGGGGCCTCTTAAACGTGCAGTGGTAGCTTGGGTGACAGTGGTGTAAGGCAGAGGTTTAAGGCAGTGATCCGGCGATTTTTGTTTTGCGAGGGAGGTCTCAACACATTGGGTGGTGGTGCCATGTAGTGCTACGGTGGCTGGGCAGTGGGCTACAGTGCAAAAGGTTTCGTGGAGGAGCTTGGCAGGGAGATCCCGGTTTCACGTGGTGGTGATTAGCGACAATGGAAAAATCTCAAACTCACCTAGAGAGGTGATTGCATGGGGAGGAGACAGGTGCTTGATGTACCTGAAGGGCTTGGCTTTGGTGAGGTTAATTTAAGGTGGTGCATGGGTTGCTGCAGTTTATGGAGGAAAAAATTTAAGGTGGTAGTCGGTTTTCATTTGAGTTGAGTAATGACGTGAAATATTTGTTTTAGCGAAAGAAAAATCCAGGCGATGGAAAGCTTGCTGCTGTGCTTGCTTCTTGGACACATGGGGACGTGCATGCTGAGTGTTCTGGTGGCCTCGTCGTGCTTAATGGAAATTTACGTAGAAGTTAAGGAAACTTTTATCACAAAGGGAACTCTAAAATTGTGACTCTAGTGTGCTTGAAAGTGGACACGTTAATGGGCTTGGACTTGATAAATAAATTGGGCCATAATTCTCATGTCCAAAATAAATCTCTTGTGCAACAATATCTTTGATGTTTAGAAAAAAAAAGAAAATTTATTGGGCCAAGTTCTAATTATTACGGCCCCTTGGTCCGCGAATTATTAATTGAGCCTTTGTCCAATCATTGAGCCCAATGAAATTCATACTCTGCTAAATTTTGGGCCCGTAACTTGCTCTGAAATTATTCATTTAAGTCTCAAACGGGTTTTTCATACACGAGCCCAAAAATATTTACAAAGCAGACTCGGGCTGAGCCCAGGTATTACACTGCCACTAAGTCTTAGTCACTAATTTGAAAACAAGAGTGTACTTCGGAAGGAGAATCCATAGCCTTAAATACATCAAAAGTAACCTGCTCATCATCAACCCTCAAAATAAGTTTTCCTTTTTAGACATCAATTAAAGTTCTCCCGTAGCAAGAAAAGGTCGCCCCAAAATCAAAGGTATTTCCTTATCCTCCTCCATGTCTAGCACAGTAAAATTAGCCGAAAAATAAACTTGTCCACCTTCACCGAAACGTCTTTAACGAATCCTCTTGGGTGCTTGATAGACCTGTCCACCAATTGTAAAGAGACCGTAGTAGGCTTTGCTTCTCCAAGACCTAACTTCCTGAAAACTGAAAAAGGCATAAGATTAATATTTACTCTTAAATCACATAAAACTTTATCAAAATAAGAACTTCCTATAGTGCAAGGAATTGTAAAACTCCCTAGATCTTTCAATTTTGGAGGCAACTTCTGCTGTAAAATTGTGCTACTCTCTTTGGTTACCATCACTGTCTCATGCTCTTCCAACTTCCGCTTGTTTGATAAAATATCCTTAAAAAACGTAGCATATTTAGGCATTTGCTCCAAGGTTTTAATAAGAAGAATATTAATATGAAATTGCTTAAAAATACTAAGAAATTTAGAGAATCTATTATAAAACTTATTTTTATTAAGTATTTGAGGAAAAGAAATCAGCAGATCATAAATTGAAGGAGAATTAGTTTCAAATGTAAACTTCCTAAAATTCATGGGTTTTGAAGCTTCTTTATTCTCCTTAGAATTTCCAGTTTACTGATCGACCACTTGCTGCTCCAATTCCTCCTTCTTTGGCTCGGACTCCACATGATTTCCAGCCTTATCTTGCTCGGTACTTTCTGTTTGTGGCTGCTCAATTGTCCTCCCACTTCTCAATGCTATTACTTTGACATGTTCCTTAGCATTGGTAACGGTATTGCTCGGCAAAGTTCCTGCTGTCCTCTCTGTAAGAATGTTTGAAAGCTGACCAATTTGAGCCTCAAGGTTACGAATCAAAGCCGAATTGTTTTGATTTGCCAAATCTATCTTTTGCATATATTGCATGAACATCTCCTCAAGTGTCAGCTTCTTTTCTTGTTGTAGATGTAGCCCCTCCAGCTGCTACATCAACCATGGACCTACTTGTAGCTCTCAAACCATTGTAGAATGTTTGGACTTGAAGCCATGCCGGAAGGTCATGATGAGGACATTTTCGCATTAAATCTTTGTACCTTTCCCATGCTTCATACAAAGATTCATTCGCAAATTAAGTGAATGTGGTAATGATACCAGGTGGTAGAGAATTCAGCCAGGTTTTTGCTTTTTCTTTGGTGAAAAAGAAATGAAAAAGAAAAAAAGTCTCAACCAAATAGCATCATCCATCACTCCATTATGCTTGAAGGTGTCCCAAATCTCTAGAAAATTTGCGATATGAACATTAGAATCCTCCTGCGATAGCCCCCCAAACTGAACAGTTCGCTATATCATCTGAATTATATCTGTCTTAATCTCGAAATCACTAGCTTGTATAGCCGGCCTCCTTATACTAGATGTAGCCCCATTAACCGAGGGAATAACATAGTCCCTCAAAGCCCTAGTAGCCTCTCCATTCCGCTAATTTTCCATATTGATGGCAGATGTGGTGACTTTTTGCTTCTTCTTTTTATTGATTCGACACAAAGTTCAATCTCGGGATAAAAAAATGTAGACTCTAATGGTTTAGATCAGTGCATACATTTCTAAATCCTGAAATAAATAAATAAAAAAATCCAAATTAGTAACAATCTAGCTAATATCAATATCAATAACAAATAATTAATCCCCAGCAACGGGACCAAAAACTTGTTAGTTGAAATTGCAAGTGTACGAATCATAACAACTAGTAAAGTTTTAAAGCAAAAAGTGTAGAACCCATAAGGACTAATTATGCTATTGAGTATTGAAATTTACCAAATTATTTACTATTTGGAAATAAAATCAAAATTTTAAACATTTTAACACCTAAATTAAACTAAAGTGCTTGACAAAAATAAATTAAAAGGAAAAGAGAATAAAACTTAAGGTTGTAGAGATAATAAAAATAATTCTAGGGTTACCGATTCACCATAACTAATCCTATGCGAATTTCCTATTTGAATTAATAATAATTATTTCCTATTGCTGATAATCAAGTCTCTCTAATTTATTCATTAATCTTTCTCAAGCATTGACAAAATATTCCAACAAGCAAATTTTCTACATCTCTTTTAAAACTCTAAACATGTCAAAACTCATTAAGAACAAAGACACCCTCATAGAGATTACGCAATTCCATAAATATCTCTATCCTACGGATTCCTTATGGTATCTCAAACATAGGATGAAACAATTATCACTTCTCAGTCTCAAATTGAATCCCAAATCATGTAAACGATGATCAATCATTCACAAGCATTAAGTCCAGAATGAACTACTCAACAACATGAAAGAAATACTAAATTAATACAATTAAAGAAAGATTCACATAATCATAGTTAGGCTACAACGTAACCCTAGAAAAGAGAATTTAGTTCATAATAAAACTGAATAAAAACATAATCAAAGAGTTTAACATCCAGCAATTGAAAGAGATTCGGAATAATTAAAAACAAAATCTCAAGAACCCAGCTCTTCCTTGATGTCAGCTGCTCCCCTCCAAAGCCAAGTCATAGACTCTTGATGCTCTCCTTTTTTCGTTGAAGCCATCCTCATAAAGAAAGAAAATCAATCCCCAATCCACACTGTCAATTCTGCATATTTTCGAGCTTAGATTGCGGGCCATTTTTCGCTTGAAAAATGTGGGAATTGCAACATGCAACTATATTTCAGGAACAATTGTAGCTTGTTAAGTTAGCTTTCCAACACCTTTTGAGTCAGCTCAATCGGATCTCTGACATGAGAGATATGGTGAGACTATTCAAAACTTTGTAAAGACGCTTCCAATTCGGGATTACGTTAAACCCATTTGTTTACTTTCTTAAATGTACCAAAATGTCATTCTTTGCACTTAAACATCTCATTCCTTCAAACACAAGCAAATAAAGAAAAATAAATAAAAATCAAGTCAAACCAAAAGAAATAAAGGAAAACTAACAATTTTAATAAATAAAAAAATAATAAAAATCATGTAAAAATTACACTTATCAAGCACTGAAAATATCAGTCATCGAGGAGTGACTTGCAGTATCATGCGTTGGTCTAGTATTGAGCAGGGGTATGAGCGAGTTAGGTTAGGGGTACGTTTGGATCTCAAACCCATTTCAATTCATCATTACAACTTTTTCAAATTCCAATATAAAATATAATAAACAATTCAACTTTTTCAAATTCTAAAATAATAATAATATTAAAAAATAATATTCTAATAATATTTTATCATCTTAACTCAACTCAACTCAAAATCCAAACGCGGCCTAGGTTTGGATAGTGAGTTGAGATTAGATTAGTTGAGATGAAAGTTAAAAGTTAAATAAAATATTGTTAGAATATTAGTTTTTAATATTATTATTATTTGAAAATTTGAAAATGTTAAATTATTTATTATATTTTATGTAAAAATTTGTGAAAAATACAATAATGGAATGAGACGAGAGGGAGGAGTTGATAATGTTTGTTCATCCAAACTGAGCCGTCTCTACGAAGAAGACAAAGACGAAGACCTGTACGTAGACTTTATCTCTTCTTTGATATCGGAATGTGTATGTGGTGAGATACGTATTAAGCGCACCCGCACACAGAGAGAGAAGAGACAGATCATCGAGCTGGGAGAGAGAGAGAGAGAGATTAACGTGCAGGAAGTCGATGGGCTTGAAGTTGCAGCTGCTCTTTCTGGCTTTGTTTCTTTCAGGAATTCACTTCATCGACTCATTTACTGATCCTCATGATGGTATGTATATAACAGATCACCACGCCGCCATATATCGTGTGTGTATATATATATATATATATATTCTTACAATAAAATAAAATACATGCATGATCAGCAAGTTAACTAGTCCATTTATCATTTTTCTAATGCTAAAAGTGATCCATCTTGAGATTATTAGTTGATAATTAAACATTTTACCATGATGCATGCAGTTGCAGTACTCAACGCCCTGAAGGCCGCGTGGAAAAACACACCACCAAGCTGGGAGTATTCAAATGATCCATGTGGATTACCCGTTTGGGAAGGAGTTACTTGCAACAGTAGTACTTCTAGGGTTACTGCCTTGTAAACATCTTCCCCCTATTACATAACATTAACATGATATATTAACACGAGTCTTACAAAATAGAGCATAGCATAGGCATATGGCATATCATGATCTAAATATTATATGGCATACATGTGATTTTCATAACATCTCATCCATCTAACAACAATTTGTATCAACACAGCATCAATAGTCTTATTCACAAGCGCCATATCATTGTAATTCATCGAGGTTCATGAAAAGGGACTAATTTTGAATTGGCTCATAGCGTAGCATAGGTAACATCACATATTTTCATGCAAAATCAGAAGATATGATCATGCTACTTACCTTTTAGCACTACTAGCTTGTTAAATCCTACTTCATAGCTCGTTACCTATACGAGTACTAGACGTTACTAAATTTCTAGAAAATGTGTCATAGTGTTCTACCGAATTTAACACATCATGAACTAAAATATTTAGCTATATATTAAAATGACACATATCATGAACATGAGATGAGTTGATATGAGATGATATAAGATGAGAGTTATCAAACACATAAGCTACCTCATAAAACATAGCTCCGTTTGAATTTCGAAAGTGTTTCATATTATCTCATCATTTCAACTTTCTCAAATTTTCACACAAAATATAATAAACAATTCAACTTTTCAAATCCTAAAATAATAATAATATTCTAATAATTTTTTTTTTAATTTTTATCTAAAATAATTTCATCTCATCTCATTTCATCTCATTTATGAATCCAAAAGAGTCCAAAATCTGTCATAGACACTGTAGGGTAAAAACTTAATTATCCCAAAAAGTTTCGTCAAGAGTATTTACTACGCCTTACGGAAGCCTACAAAACAATGATCTTAAGAGCATTTCTGTAAAATCAATAATAATGAATGGGCTTTTTGGGAAAAGAAATGATACTTACAATCGTGAGTGTACAAGTGTCGTGCAGTTATTTTGAAAAAAATGAATAAATATGTGACCCACATGAAAATAAATTAATTTTTTAATAATGGATCCTACTCTTTATCAAAACGACTGCACGACGTTTACGCATTCCACGACTATATGTAGCATTATTCGATTGAGAAAGGCTAAAAAAAAAAGAAATAAAAGAAGAGAAGCACGGAGGCTCATGGGGAGGGGATGATTGTGTGATGCTCACCGAGATTGAGGAGAACTGTTATGAACCCACTAGGTAGAACTCACGTTTGAAAAATAGCTTACAAGAGAATGGTATCTAGGGACTTATAAACCATCAATCAATCTCATACTTAGTCGATGTGGGATTTTAACAACCACCACGCTCCGCAGCCGACGTCCACGGCGGTCCCGGCACTCACATGGGCTAGCTGTACACTAGATTTTTTTTCTAGCTCTAGGTGAACACTGCCATGCCGGCATCACCCCCATGACGTACGATGACAACCGTCGCAACATGGCCTTAGATGTGGGATGGCTCTGATACCATTTGTTATGAACCCACTAGGTAGAACTCATTCTTGAAAACTAGCTTACAAGGGAAGGGTGCCTAGGGGCTTATAAATTATCAATCAATCTCACACTTAGTCGATGTGGAATCGTAACAAGAACCAACTGCAACGGTGGGTCTGGGTGGCTGGCTGGGAGTCACGGCGGAACAAATGGAGGCTCCCTCTGAACATGGTGATGCGACATAGGGAGAGGAGAAATTAGTTTGGTGCTTCACACTGAGAATCGGCAAGGCAGAGAGAGGGAGTTGTCGACGTGGCTTACCGAGGGAGGAGGGACGTGCGTCTGAGTTCAGGAGGTTGGGTCGGCAGATTCTGTGGTGTTTTCCGGCGAGGTGGCTGCCTGGGTTGGTGAGAATGGTGTCTCGGCTAACTGTGTAGGAAATTTGGTTTTCACGTGGGGAGGTTCTGGCCGTGAGAATTCTTTGTTTGATGGAGGGACTATTGTGGGGAAATGAGGATTTATCTCAAAACCGATCTGATAAAACAACTACTAAAATAATAATAATAATACTAAAATTCTAAGCCTTAATTTAGGACCCGTATGTTACACCTTATTTTGTGGATTCCGTTGTTTTTAAACCTCTTCAGGAAATTATCAACGATGGACCTTGAAGGGAAGCTTGAAGGTGACATTGGGGAACTCACTGAATTGACATCATTGTAAGTGTTATTCTAATTTCTTTTTCTTTAAATGAAAACACATGCATATTCTTAATGAAAAGAGTTTTGCTACTTGTAAAATTGGTTTGTCAGTAAGCCACTTGCTATAGGCCGATTCATTAACAGGCCCTTCACTTTCCTTTGCCAAGCTATGTTCTACTTGCACCATCGTCCCTGGCCTAGCCACCTGGTGTTGTTGTCCTTCAAGATTTTTCGGATAATAGCGGATTGTCCTGATTAATAGCCTCGTGATTCACAGGTTTAATGCTGTCATTCTGGTTACTGGTTAGCCTGTGAATTTTTAACAACGTAGTGCATATTCTGGACCTTCTCTATGGGTTGAAAAAATCTTCTTCACACTCTACTATTTATCACACACTTCACACACTTAGTGTATTTATCACACCCTCCTATGGGTTTTGGTCTTCTAGCCAACAGAGTATTCTTAGAGTCATTTCGACAAACACCTGCTGGGTATGATTGTTGTCTACATTTGGTGCAATAAGGAGGGACTTTTTCATACACCACAGGCGTCCAAAAACCATTAATCTCCGATGTTCGCACCCAGAATCCATCAATCAATGTTTTAGATATATCCATTTCAATTTCCATGACGAAAGACTATCATCCAAACTTGGGTCCATAAACTGCATGCCTACGCCTGATTCCCAAAGATCATATATAGTTCTAATTCTAAAATAGATAAAACATTATTTTTTTTATTATTATTGCGAGACCCAATTTAATGGTGAATTGAGGGTGTAAAAATCACACCTGCAAATAGGCTTATTCTTTTCAATAATAATAATAAAAAATACTAGAAAGTCTTTTAGCCCTTCCTTTCTCTTCTCAAAAAGTCTGAGTTGATGCATATTTTTCTCTCTCTCTCTTAATGGCTTGTTGGGCATGTGCAATATATGTGCCTTGAAGTGCTACTAACTTTATTAAATTTCAGGGACCTATCACATAACCGCAGGCTCACAGGTTCCCTCTCTCCACGGCTAGGGGATTTGAAAAAGTTAACTATGCTGTAAGATCCAATAAGCAAGCTGTAATTTCCTATTTCCTATCCATCGACTGTGAGAAGCATATATATACATTTTTGTCTTTCATGTTTCAGACTCCTAGCTGGTTGCAGCTTCAGTGGTGACATTCCAGATGAATTGGGAAATCTTTCAGAACTCCACTTCTTGTAAGTTCTTCCAATGCGTATAAGATCACTACATGAATCACAATGCCAGTATTTTTTCTCTATCTCCAAGAATGACGTGATACTCAATTTTATCACAATATGCCATATAATTATAATTTTTTATGTAGGCCTTAATTTTGATTGGTACAGCACTCTATCACAAAATGAGTACCGCGTGTCCATATATATTTCGAGAGTACCTAATAATTAGCACTTTTATATTTTATTCAATACTCTCTCCCTCTCAGGGCTCTCAATTCAAACAACTTAACTGGAAAGATACCTCCATCTTTGGGTAAACTCTCCAAACTCTACTGGCTAGACATCGCGGATAATATGTTGACAGGGCCTCTCCCAATATCAAACTCCACGGCCCCAGGCTTGGACCTTCTTTTGATGGCTAAACACTTGTGAGTTTAATCTTCTTTTTTTTTCCAATTATACGCCTTGGGTTCAATCTATTATTAAGATAAATGCAAGAATTTGAATATGTTAAGGATACAAAACGTTGATTATTGCATCCATAAAAGAAGAATAATGTGATTATGTCTTCAAATTTGCAGCCATTTCAGTAATAACAGCCTTACAGGTCCCATTCCAGGCAAACTGTTCAGCTCTAAAATGAGTTTGATACACATGTAAGCTGATACCAACTATTAGCTAGTTTATTTTCATGCATGCTTTAAATGCTTTCTTCTACTTCTAAATGCTTTCTTGAAAGACAGATTATTTAATGGAAATCAACTTTCTGGAAGTATCCCGCCAACATTAGGACTTGTACGAAGTCTTGAAGTTCTGTGAGTAAAATACACCCTAATTTAATGACACATTGGTGTTATTCAACTAACCTTAATTTTCAGTACATGTCCACTCTCTGGTACTGTTCTTGAGAATTAAAACTATTCCAATTTGCAACAGTCGGCTTGACAGAAATGCTCTGACAGGAAGTGTCCCAGATCTCAGCAACCTAACAAATATCGTTGAATTGTGGGTACTTTTTCACAACATTTATATAGTGGTGGTGTTTTTTTTTTCATATAATCATATATACTGGTGGTTACCAGCTTTCTCCTTCTTGATATCATCTTAGGAATTTAGCGAAAAATCATCTGGCTGGCGCTTTACCAGACTTAACTCAAATGAAGAATCTCAATTACTTGTAAGTAGATGCATGGTGCTGCTTGCAATTGCCAATTTCATTTTTGAGTAATTTCTTCTTTGTATGCACTGATGAACCTTGTATGATGGTTTATTTTACCAGGGACCTTAGTAATAACTCATTTGAGCCATCAGAAGCTCCAACGTGGTTCTCAACCTTATCATTACTCACGACACTGTAAGTCTTCAATCTTTCACAAATGAAAATTGTACAAACTTCCTCAAATTTTAGCAATACCTTTATGCAATTGGTGCGCAGGATTATGGAATATGGATCACTTCAAGGGCCTGTACCACGAGAACTGTTTAGCTTTCCACACATACAGCAAGTGTAAGTTGATATATTATTGGTATATCAAATAAACTGACAGTTTGATAACTCATACTTGATTTCAATTCTCAGGAAATTGAGAAACAACAAATTTAATGACACATTGGACGTGGGTGAAAACATCAGCCCACAACTAAAGCTTGTTGATTTACAAAACAACCACATTTCTTCTGTAAATGTGAGCAATAATTACAGTAAATCCTTAATGTGAGTGAAGTCATGCCTCTAAATTGTTCAATTTCCAAAATGTGTTGTGTATTTTATTCTGACCATCAACCTTCTTTGTCAATTGGATGTACTTCAGACTAGTAGGAAACCCAGTGTGTCACTCTACTATCTTGGAGGATTCTTACTGCAATCAACAGCTACAACCAACAAAGCCCTATTCTACCAGCCCGGCTAAATGTGAATGTACATCATGTCCTCTTGATCAAAATTGCAACCCTCGGAATTGTGAATGTGCCTATCCATATAAAGGGACATTATATTTTAGAGGACCCCTTTTCAGGGAATTGTCCAATGTAACTGTGTTTAATTTACTGGAATATAGCTTGTGGGTGAACCTGAGTCTCCTTCCGGGTTCAGTTTATATTCAAGATACCAGATTCAATTCTGATGACTGTCTTCAAATGCAATTGGCACTCTTTCCATCAATCGGAAAATACTTTAATCGATCAGAGATTCAGAGAATTGGGTTCTCCTTGACTTCTCAAGCACATAAGCTACCTCATATGTTTGGACCCTATAATTTCGTGGCATATCCTTATGCTTTCCCAGGTTCAAATCATATCTTTGCTCTGTGTATGTGAGAGAGAGAAAATTATATCTCTATCTGACAATGAAATTTTTCTTCAGCCAAATGTGGAAAAACTTATATTAGCACTGGTGTAATAGTTGGGATAGGAATTTGTTGTGCCATTTTAGCATTGGGGCTCCTGGGAGTAGGGATATATGCCATTCGACAAAAGAAACGTGCAGAAGAAGCCATTGGATCAGGTGAACTGTTTGGTAATTTATACGTAAAATAAATTTTATTGTAATTGATTGTTATAGTTCAAATTCAAGACTAAGTATCTAACCATTTCTCCATATCCCAGCTACTTGGGCATCAAGTGGCAATGATAGCACTGGTGCACCACAGTTAAAAGGTGCAAGATTGTTCTCTTTTGATGAACTCCAAACATGCACCAATAATTTTGCCGAGAGAAATGTGATAGGTTCTGGGGGGTATGGCCAGGTAAATGTCTCAATATTCATGAGTCCAAATTTTGCAAAAATTCGCTTCCAAGAACTGTTTGTTGATCGTGTTTTTATGTTCTCCCCAGGTTTATAGAGGGATGCTTTCTGATGGACAAGTTGTTGCTATCAAAAGGGCTCAACAAGGATCAATGCAGGGTGCACTTGAGTTCAAGACTGAAATTGAATTACTTTCCAGAGTTCATCACAAGAATCTTGTTGGTCTTGTGGGTTTTTGTTTTGAACAAGGAGAGCAGATGCTGGTCTACGAATTTATGCCTAATGGAACAATTAGAGATAGCTTATCAGGTACGTACATTCATATCAATTTAATTACCTCTTTGCAAATGTCTAATATATAGGAAACTATTTGCCTAAATATGAATTGTAGGAAAATCTGGCATTTATCTTGATTGGAAGAGAAGACTCCACGTTGCTCTTGGTTCAGCCAGAGGATTAGCGTACCTACATGAGCTTGCTAATCCTCCTATCATCCATAGAGATGTTAAGTCCACGAATATTCTGTTGGATGAAAATTTGACTGCAAAGGTTGCAGATTTTGGCTTGTCTAAGCTAGTATCAGATGCTTTGACATGCCATGTTTCAACTCAAGTCAAAGGTACGATGGTAAGTGTTGCTATACACGCTATTATATCCTGTGTAGCATCTCCTGACCTCTCAAGGTTAGAGAATGCTGCTACTCTTAAAAACCTACACGTGAGCCATGTTTAAAAGATTCTACAATGGTAAAACCGTTTTAATGAGTCTGAGAAAATGAGTCTGAGTGTGTGGAAAATAAACTGGTTTAAGGCCTTTGGCAGTGGTAATGGACAGACTTAACTATGAGACAGTGGAGTCTGCCCAACTACTTAAGTGAAAGGCAAGCCATGCCTGCTTCCACTATTTTCTTTTAGATTTTACTATTATTAGCATCATTGTTGTTCTTATCATCATCTTTATTATGGTAATCCCACTATATGATTTGTTTTATAGTCAATGACAATGAGTATTTGTTGGTGAAGAATTTCCTATTCTCTTATTTAAGACTGACGACACTTTCCTAGAGTTAGGGGATGAGTTTCTGGAAAATCCTTGGGGTTCGATGAATTTGAAGGGGTTGCATGCAACCTCTTGTTTATAGAGATTGTGATTCCTAGGTTTCACTGATGTCTACTAGGACTTGGAGTCCTAGTTTAGCTAGGAATTCCTAGCAGCATTATTTTTCGAATTTTGATTGTTGAAATAGGATTCCTACACTATTTGAGAAAGAGTAATGCTGGGCACCAGCCGGAAGCCACAGCACACCCTTCAGAATTTTTTTTTTTTTTTTTCTTCAACTCAACACGGTGTGTTGAGGATGTAGGCTGCAGCAAATATTTTTCCTTTGAGAAATTAGGCAACTTGAAGAGTTAAGGCTGCTAGGACTCCATGTTTGTGTAGGATTAGGCTTCCTAGCATTATGGGGCTATTGGGCAAGCATGAGTTGGGATTTCTTTGATTTCCTAGGGGTAATTAGAAGTTCTAGTGTTAAAGGAACAACTTGGCTGGGGTTTTAGGAGCAAGGGCCTTAATTTCATCAGTTAGGCTTCTACTGGGTTGTCAGCCCTTTAATTGGGCTTAACTCAGTATTTTTATATTTTTGCAGGACTAAAATGTTTCTAATTGGACCTATGATGTCAACAATGGGCTCAGGAGCGTTTGTATGGTTGTTCTTGTTTTCTTTCTAGTGTGGTTGGGTTTCCTAGCAGGGCTAGGGTTCCTATTATCACTAGGATTTCTTGGTATGTCAAGAAATGCAACCCTTTAGGGCTTTCATTTAAAATAGACGATTGTGTAAGTCTCCTGTCCAGTGGGAGATTTCCCTTTTCTAATTTCAGGGCTTGAGTGTTACAAACTATTGAGGTCTTCAATATGACACATTGCCAGAAACAGTAACATCTTTTTCTTTTCTTCTTTTTTTTTTTTTTTTGCATTTAATATAAAACCAAATGGAAAAGTTGTTTTGTATCAACATGATGCTCTAGGATTTATGCTCCTATATTAATTCTTCACAGGATCCTCTCACTTTCACTTAACCAAAGTTAACTTACTGCTAGTGAATGTGTTGTCACAATTGAACCATGTACTTTACGATAGTCAAGGATTTAACTTCTGCATAATGATTGTGGTTAATAGATTTGCAAGGTCTTGACCTCACAGGGAGTATCTTTGAGGAGGTTGAGACAACCAAATTGGTAGATTAACTTATATCAAAGTACATTTTTATTATTTCATTTTCTTGTTTATGCATGGTATTGTAAAATTCAAAGTACATGCAGATCCTTCCAATCCCACAATAAAATTAAAAGCGTATGTGTAATACACTTTAGATTCTACATTCATTGGGATCCTTTCTTGATTTTAATATTTAGAAAATGCCTTCTACTTGCAGGGTTATCTGGATCCTGAATATTACCAGACTCAACAGTTAACTGCGAAGAGTGATGTTTACAGCTTTGGAGTATTTATGCTTGAACTGCTAACAGCCAAGCGACCGATTGAGAAGAGAAAGTTCATCGTCCGCCAAGTAAGAACGATGATGAACAAGGATGATGAAGAGCACTATGGCTTGTGGGATATGATTGATTCATCCATTAGAGACACAACAAATCTTATAGGGCTTGGGCAATTCTTGGAAATTAGTATGCAAAGCGTTGAAGATTTACCTGAAGACCGTCCAACAATGAGTGAAGTAGTAAAGGCACTTGAAACTATATTACAAAACGATGGGGTGGCTACAAACACATCTACAACTGACTTTGGAGCTTCAACGGATGCTTCTAAGCATCCTTACAATAATCCTTGGCCCAAAAAGGATGTTTAGCAGCATTGATGCCTTTGATTATAGTGGTGCATACAGTGTCTCAACAAGAGTACTTGAACCCAAGTAGCCAGGCTTATGACTAGCAGCTTGTATGTCCCTTAAATTTAGAGAAAAGTGAATTTTGTACCCTAAAACTGCGAGGAGCGAGCTTCATATTTTGCACTCCAAACTATCATATTGGACATATTACAGTATACACTTAGAAACTATTAAAAATAGTAATGCTAGATACAGTCACAGAGTATGCAATTGTCGTGCAATACTTTTAAAAAAAGTGGGGTCTATTATTACATCAATACCTTTTGATGAAAACCGGAAGATTCAAGCACAAAATATGAGGAAAACTAGAAGCGAGACTATGGTAAATGATAATAAGAGGAGGAACCAGTTATGGTTTACGTATGCATATAAATGGTACAACGTTACCAACAATCAACTTGTTTTCCTCATTTTCTTTTCGGATTTTACTAGTAAAACATTAAACTTTTCTCCTTCTTGAACAAAAACCTCTTGAGACAAAGATGAAGCTAGAAAAATAAGACGTACGGCTTGCTGATTTTGCAATCTGGGATGAGTTAAATTGAGCATTGTACATAAGAAACTGATAATCTTGTTCTGGATGGTATGCTTAGCATGGTAGTTAAGCGGGGTGAAGAATATGCTTAGAAAAATCAAAACAATTAAGTAGAGCTTAATCCACATATCAAAACTCAGTAGTTATATAAGCAAAGAATAAGCTTGACAATAACCAATCAACTAAGTGAGGCTGCTACGCTTGGTAATCTAGAAGTCAAGTTGAGAGTCACACTACTTGGCAAAAACTCCTGCATAGATTTTTTTTTTTTTTTTTTTTAAAGAACGAGGGCAAGCCTCTTATTATTAAACCCTAACTAAGGTGAAAGGAAAACATGATTACAACGTTTCATAAAAAAAAAAAACAAAACAAAAGATATACTTGGAAACCAAACAACATACACAACAGCTACAAACACAAGGGAACTAAGAAAAAATACCAGAACTAGCTAACAGCTACAAAAATCAAATTTTGGAAAAAATATATATTTTAATTAAATCCATTCTCCTCTGTAATAGTACCATACAACTTCTATCTAAACGACTACACTTGTATATATAGTTTATATAATCATAGACTCGCAAAGATGCTCTCACTGCGAGTGAGACATTTTCTCAAACACTTAAATCCTCATTTGTCTATATGAGGAAGAATTGCTTTCTTTCACTTCTTTTGGTGAGGCAGAGATGATGCATCAATGTCTTTACCAAAATATGAACCGACATTTTTTTTATGAACCAAGCCAACTAATACTTCTCTTAATGGCAACCCTTACTATAAAAGTACATATATACTTGCAGAAACTCCTTGCTCCTGGCCTGTGCACTCCGGGATTAGTCGGGACATTGTTATAATAAAAAAAAGTATATATAGGGAAAAAAGCATTGAATTTCAACTGATAAAACAAAATTAAAAGTGTAAGGGGATAATCATTTACCCTCTTTCTACAGGCCCAAATAATGAGCCCATGAGGGACCTTGGGGAAAAAGGGGAGGTATGGGAAAGCCTAACCCGGCACAATGATCCTCCTAGAAGAGAAGCCACTGGGCCTTTGCAGGGAGCCTGTCCCATAAGCAAAACCAACCTGAGAAGCAACCCTCATGCTGGAAAGACGAACGATGGGGACAGATGGGATTCGCTACCCCAACATGTCCCAATAACGCCTGACCCTCAGGAACTTGTACAGGCAGGTGGGCGAAAGATGCGGATGACCCTCGATCTCCTGACAACAGGTATGGAGAGACTCGGCAATAACCACTCATAGGCAGAAGTTCAGTTAGGAAGCCATGCCGCATTAATAATGCCGCTCCCCATACTCTACACCACATTAATGCGCCACCCCAAGAGCCACACCGCATTTAAGGATTGTGACCAAACATAGTCGAGACAACATGAGCACCATAAGACAAGGTACAGGGTATCCCCACACAAAAACCTTGTATAAAAGGCGACCTCCAAGTACGAAGGACTCTCTCTGATTCTTCTAAACTCTCACATAAACTACTAAGGAGATATACTAACTTAAGCATTGGAAACTCCCCGACCTCCACAAAGGCCACTCTTTCTATCTATTTTCTTAAGTGTGCAAGTGTGAGAACCAAGACCCGAGTTGTTGGAACCCGACCTGAAAGTGTACGAAATACAACGTTAACAGTGGCACCGTCTGTGAGATCCTCATAGACTTTATGTATCCTTTATATGCCTACGACAACCCGTTCTCAAACAACTCGACGACAAGAAGAAGCAACATCAACAAACATGGAAAAAAGACTCATGACGATGGAGCAACTGGTGGGAAAGCTAACTACCGAAGTAAAGACCCTCCAAAAAGAGAACAAGACATTCAGAGTAGCCACCAACAAACCAGAAAAGGATGTAGGGCCAAGCAACATTGAGCACATAGAATCCAGAAATGCAGGAGGGGGAGGTGACACGAAGGAAGAAAGAAGAAACATGCAGAATGAGTTGTGTAACCTCAAAGGAAAATACGAAGAGATGGCAAAAAGATGGGCACGTCATCATCAGTAGACCAACTGCTCACTAGCACGGGCCTACCCTATAGTGAGGAGGTGATAGTTGTACCCTTGCCACCGAAGTTCCGAGTTCCCCTCATGAACATGTACGATGGGACTAGAGACCCCCTTGAACACATGGAACCCTTCAGAGCCCACATGACCCTGCATGGTTTCCCATGAGAAGTGACTTGTAGTGCTTTCCCACTGACCTTGAAGGGACCGATGAGATTATGGTTTCGATCCTTGGCGCCCATATCCATAGAAAGCTTTAAGGAGTTGGCCCATCTATTCCTCACACAATTTGTGGCAAGCAAACGAAGGAGATGCCCCGCGGTGTATCTCCTTACCATCAAGTAGGGGGAAGATGAAGATTTGAAAGCATACCTATCCAGGTTAACAAAGAGCGCATGACTAGGGATGACCAAGACCAGAAGATAACTTTGGCGGCACTTTTAGGAGGGCTACGGCCCCAATCTCAGTTCATGGAAAAATTGGCAAGGAGGACTCCCGGCACGCTCTGAGAGTTTATGGATCAAGCCAACAACTTCAGTTCCTAGGGCTCATTGGGCTCTGCCTGCCGTAGCGCCTGCTCATCTCAGACTTCATTGTCCCATTTGGCCAAGGTGGGCAGTGAGGGTGGTCTGGTAGCCTCTCTTGCTTCTTCGACAGTTCTGACCTTCTTCCCCTCATGCCTCAGCACCCAAGCGTAACATTCTCGGGCCAGCACCTGTTTGCCTCGGATCTCTCCCACTCCTGCGTCGATAGGGAACTTCATCTTGCTATGGTATGTGGATGTTACCGCCTTCAAATTGTTCAAGGTCAAGCAACCCAATATCACATTGTATGAGGATGGGGCCTTCACTACTAGGAAATCGACCATCGTAGCTGAAGTCCTGGGGGCCTTCCCTGCTAGGATGGATAGGGTTATGGCTCCCATTGGATGGACGATGTCTGCTATGAAACCTTTAAGTGGCATCAGCGTAGGGCGTAATCAGTCCAAATTGATTCCCATCCTGACGAAGGCCTCCCAGAACAGGATATTTGCCAAATTGCCATTGGTGACCAAGACTCTTTGAGTGGTGAAGTTGGCCACTTACATAGTAACCACTAGGGCATCATCATGGGGGTGGAGGATGTCTTCTTTGTCCTTCTCATTGAACGTTATGGTGGCTCCCCCCGCGTGCCCCTGAAACTAGAGGCAGACCTTCCTGCAGTGAATACTTCTCGTACCTAGCCCTACGGGCGTGGGCCCTTCCTATTAGAAAGGCTCAGCACGCGACCTCTCCTGGGAACCCGTGAAGGGTCATGTGGGTTTTGAACGTCTCCAAGCGTTCCAATGGGTCCTTGGACCTGTCGTATGCTTCCATTTGTGGGACCTTGAACTTTGTCGGGAGAGGGACAACCATTACTTCACGCAGTATGGCAAGTCCGTGCTAGTGAGTAGCTGGTCCACGGAGGATGATGTGCCCATTTGCTTGCCATTTTTACGTACTTGTCTTCGAGCTCTTGGAGCTCGAGGTGCATCCTGCGTCTCTATTCTTTGGCCATAACGACCTCTGGTGCACGCCTCTATTTAGAGTGTTCATTATGGTCGGGTTCTGCTCCTTCTACTTGTTCTTCATAGTGCGGTGTTTTATTGTTAGGGGCCTCCTACTTCCTCCATTAGCCTCTTTATCGTGTTCCCCATCTCAGTGAGCCTTGCCTCCATTGTTCAAACTGGCCTTCTTCTCTTCGCGAAGTCTGGGAACGCATCGTTGCTGGCATGCGAAGGACACGCTTCTATAAGATGAATCCCACATACGGTGCCACTATTGATGTTGTGTTTCACAGCCCGAGCAACTCTGCCCTCCTGGTTTGGTCGGTTCCTGCGTACAAATGGAATGAAGGCTTGGGGTGGTGGGGGATACCTCCGATACCTAAGTTAGTTTAGGTTCTGAACCAGTGACCGGTGTGAGCTTTCAATTAATGTGTGTGTTTTTCCCCTTGAGGGTGAGGTATTTATACCTAGTAGGGGCGATCCCTTGTTAGGCTGATCGTGGTGGTGCCACTCCGTACCTAGACCGCATCCTCTGCCAACTCCCTGCCATGTGATTGGTCATCCATGCCTAATCGTCACGACCGCTGACTACCCTGGGCCCTTGTCGTGGCGTGCCCGCCTCCGTCTTTCATTAAATACGGCATGGTCTCAATCAGGCGCTCCCACCTTCCAGGTTTTGTCCAACCATCGACGCTCAGGGACCTAGGGTGTCCTTGATCCTGTGCGTGCGACTTGTCGACCAGTAGTCGTGTCAGGCTCCCTGGCTTAGACCCCGTGCCCTGCGCGTGTTGCCTTGTGGCTTCGCTGTGGGCTTCATGGGCTGACCTTGTCCTTTATGGCCTAGCCTGGGCCATCTTGTTCTCTTACCAGGCTGCCGTTAGGCCCGCCCGTCCTGTGTGGGCTAGGATCGTTCGGTCGAGCCTATCACTGGAAGTAGCTCCCCTCACACCTTGAGTTTTATAAAATGTTGTTAGGTTGAGGCCTTTACAGTCAATGTCATATTGATGTGGGCCTCATTATTGGGATCATGTCGAGGAAATTAAAGTGATCATAATTCACTAAAGCTCTAATTACCAATTCTATTTCACTTGTGAACCACCACCTTATTGTCATTTGTTCCTCTTAACTATTACCTCTTTATCACTTACTCCATGAGTTTTGATTCGATTCAACTTAGCCCGAGAACCATCACTAGCATTGTCCATCCGAGCTAAATTTTTTCCTAGCCCGATTCGAAAGTCGGATAACTGAGTTCTGGACGCAATTATCGATTTGGGTGATAACCGGATTACCAACCCATCTATATTCAAGGGCAAGTACGAATAGATGAGGCAGATACCGAGTTTTAGACCCAATACCCACAATTTGAGTTTACTTAAATGAAAAAAAAAAATTTATGCTCAATTTGACGTGATTTCTTGTTTTTTAAAAAAAATTAGTAAAATAATTGCTTTTTTAAAAACAAAAAAAATCTCGGATATAACTTGGGTACATGGATTTCCAGAGTATCGGCCTGGATCATAACCCAAGTTGACCCGGTGAGTCCAAGTCGGACCCGCACCCGGATGAGAAACCTTAACCATCACCCTATTGTTGCTTACCCTCTCCATGCCGCACGTGTCATTTGAGAGGGTGAGTGACAATGGAGTAGTAGTTCTAGAGATGACAATGGGTGGTAGCTTGCGGAGGAAACGGAATGTACCAAACAATAAAGGCTGCTGAGAAATTTTGAAAGAAGTATAATAATTTGAAGTTTGAAGTCTATAATTTCTGTTTCGATTGGTCTAACAATGAGTTACTTTTTTCTGATGATGATAACATGCCCGTCAGTCACAGTGTCACCCTCTAAAACTAGAGACAATAATTCATTATCCACACCGTCAGCAAATGACTAACCAATCTAATATTTTACTCTAAAAGTTATACACCTCCCACCAGTTCTTAAGATGTTTCTTCTATACAGCATGGATGCAGGTCATAGTCACATACATCACAAGAAAAGGCCCAAAACTTCCCTCTCTTTTTGCAAGAATCGCATAGGTATGCTTTGGCCATATCCAACTTGAGCAAGTGCTCATGCTTTATATCATTCACTTGCCGAGGCAGTGCATCTCCTTCTTTCCTCAGGGCGGCTTCCAAATCTCTGAGCTTTGACTCTGTGAACGGGAAAGCCTTGGCACCATACAAGGAGATGATGCCCTTCCCATTTGTACTAATGGGTTTTCCTTCTGGTCCAATCATGACTAAGGAAGGAATCCCTTTGATGTCGAAGATCCTGCATAGGTCATGTCCTGTTTTGTCCGAATATGGTATGGCTAGCCATGGCATGCTTTTCAGACTCATGTCAAATTCTTCAAGGTCTCGATCTGTGGAGACGAATATAATTTCGAAGCGTTCTTCTTCGGAAGTCGTGAGCTCGTTGTAAACTTCTAAAAGCTGTGCAGTGAAGGTATGACAAGGTGGGCACCAATGTGCTCCAAAGTAGACGCCTATAGTCTTGCCAACAAGTTCAGACACTACAACCTGCAAAAGAGTGCTAGAACATGTCAATGTATGCCAATTAGAAAGGGCAGATATAGATGATATATGTTCATGATCACCTTTCTACCGTCCATGGCTATGAGATGACTTCTTCCTTTGTGTGCCAAAAGATCTTCTAATTTTCCTCCTTCGAGCTTCGCAGTATCAGCAGCCTTCAATTCCTCTCTTCTACTCCTAGTGAAGGGAAATGCTTCAGCCCCATAGTCTTCAATCAACCCAACCAAGTCCTCTTCAATTGTTGTTTCATCGCTATTCAATGCAATTAGTGACGGCAAATGTTTTACATAGTACCTTTTGCTCAATCGTCTGCTCAAATTCACATCGAATGGAGCTGCAAGCCATGGCATGCACTTGAAGTGTTCCTCGAATTCACTTTCGTTATGATCGAATGAAACAAATACTATCTCCATGTTTTCACATCTTGTACTCAGCATGTCATAAACTTGTATCAGTTTGGGGATAAAGGTTTTGCAGGTTCTGCACCAGTTTGCTGAGAAGAAGAGACAAGTTGTCTTCCCATCACAAGAGGATAAGGGTACCTATTTTCAAGATCAGCCCAAGAATCTTTATTAGTACGCCTGTAAAAGCTCAAAGAGAGAGACCATTTCTGCTATGATCGTCCAATTGCTAGAAGCAGTGTTGTTTATCTGAAGGATTTTTAAAAAAAGATTACCTTTTCCTCGCCAGATAAAAGGAACTGAACCCCTTCTGCTGCTAAGATTGTTACAATATTACTCCTATCCGTAGATTTGGCTTGATAATCAGGCCCTGCCATAAGAACCCACAAGAAAAAACTGCTATTCCACTCTTCCTTAAACAATTCTTCTGATCAACACTGAATAAATCATAAATGTTGGAACTTGGAAGCATCTGAAAATGCTCAAAAAAAAAAAAAAAAAAAAAAAGGAAGATTGTCTTTGTTTTTATTCTTTCCTTTTGTTCCCTGAAGATTTCTTTTTTTGTTTCAGATACGTTGTCAACTTGGGAGCCTCAAATGATGCACCCGAGGCAACTACCTTTTAAATGGTTTGGATAAGATAGAACAAATGAAAAATATGAGCATATTCCCTCTTGGGGATGCCAAGTCAAATTGGAGTCTGATGTGATCAAATCGCTTCATTGTTTAGGAAGCGATTCTTCAGATAAGTGAGTTTAGAGCCATGGGATGAAATGAAAATGCTTGAGCAGAACAGAAATTTGGAATACAGCATATCATATCTGTCCTTTAGATTCGATAACGACAGATTTTCTTAATCAAGGACCAAAAAACAGAACAAAACCATTAATTTGCCAAACAGTATATCGAATTCTTATGTAGGCAAAAGGAATTTCAGACAGAATTGGTCTCATATTGTGTTCAGATTGGATGTCTTTTGTTCACACACAAAGGGAATGGCTCTTTGTTACAGTACATTGGAATAAGGATTACAAAGGAAGAGAAATGATATATACACTCATTTTGAAAAAAATAGATAAATTTGAAGAGAAATTTTATTTGCATTCCCCAAGTGAAGATTGCGTGTGTAGACCCATTGATGTGTTTCATTACATGGGAAAAAGCAGCATTTTGGAAGGGATATTATTATAATTTTAAAAAGTTTTTAAAGACAACTGTTCAAGTCTACCTACAGTCCCTATTCAGGGACTGTATGTAGACTAACTCAAATTTGAAACCCACATGAAAAAAAATATTTTTTCAATGGCAGACTCCAATTTGTTTTAAAAGGAGTTCACTTGACTTGTACATTTTAAAACAAATTTGAAATCCACATGAAAAAAATATATTTTTTCAATGGTAGACTCCAATTTTTTTAAAAAAGAGTTTACTTGACTTGTACATTTTAAAACTGTATCGAAGAAATTGCAAAATATTAGATGAGCATAGCTTCACACACAAAGGGAATGGGTCTTTGTCTCAAATATCATTCCGATAAGACTCTCTAAAGCCAGCCCATCTCTGCACATTATATACCCGTCAACATCAAACCTAAAGATGCTCATAAAAAAGATGCCAAATTCTGATGCTTAAACTTTAGTTGAATTTCGGACAAAGGTTTGAGAAGAGCATATATGTGTCGTCTCTTTACAGATATAATCTCTGTAAATCAAGAGACAAGTACGAATAAATTTGAATTTTGAGGATGACATGATTAATTAATCCCTTCCTGTAAGATTAAAATGTGAAATTTTGATAAATACTTTAGTAATAAAAAGATTACATAAAAATAAATTATGATAAGTATCATTAGCCAAGTATTGATTGGAAAGGTTCATGGTAAATTGCTCAATTTTGGGAATTCACATTTACATAACTGGAAAAAAAAAATTGTGTTACAACCAAAGAGACATCAACACCTATTATGTGAGGTGTCAATGGCAAGAATTGACACACCATTGAATGTCAAAGAAGGCCAGTAACCATAAAATACATACATTTATGGTCACCATTATATTATCAGTAATCAATCTTCCAGGTATAAAGGCACTTTGGTTGGGTGAAATTACTGCATTCAGAAATTTTTTCAACCTATTGGCCAAGACTTTTGACATAATCTTGTAAGCAACATTACAAAGGCTTATAGGCCTATAGTCACTGGCCACTTTTGGATCTTTAACCTTAGGAATGAGAGCAAGAAAAGTGTAATTCATAGAGGGATTCAGAGCATTACCATTGAGCCATGACAAGACAGCTTTGCACACTTCATCACCTACTACATGCCAATGCTTTTGATAAAAACATGGTCCAAATCCATCTAGACCTGGTGATTTTAATGGAGCCATTTGTTTAAGAGCTTCCTCGACCTCTCCTCTAGTGAAAGTTTTGGTTAAGCAATTGTTCATATCATCTGTCACACAGGGTACCACCTCCCTTAAGCTATCTTCAATATCTTCAAAGCTCGGGTCTGAGGAGGTGAAAAGGTTCTGAAAATAGTTGTTAAAAGCCATTTCAACCTTCTCAGGAATGGTCTGCCTCATATTATAATCATCAAAAATCTACTTGATCATATTCTTTTTCCTCCTTTGGTTTGCACAACTATGGAAGAACTTAGTGTTTCGATCCCCATGATTGTACCAATCCATCTTAGCCCTTTGCCTCCACTTCAAGTCCTCCATCTCAAGACAAGTCCCTATCTCCTCTTGCAATTTCTTTATCTCCACCATATTGTGACTCCCTTCATCTTCTTGTAATTTTTTAAGTTTTTCTGTTTTTTCCTTTAGAAGTCTCCCCTTATCTTGAGCAATCTTCCTACTCCACCTTTGAAAAGCTCCTCTAATGTCTTCCAGTAGCATCTGCAGTTCCATGTCTGTGTCCCTCCCTGTTGTTCTCACTTGCCAGGCTCTTTTTATAACTTCTTCACAATCTTCCTCCAAAGACCATCTAGCCTCAAATCTGAACAGCCTCTTCCTCTTCCATACATTTGTATATTTCTGGTTCAAACATAGTAAGATGGGTCTATGGTCAGAGCACCTAGCTGCCAGAACCTCTACCCACCCTTCCTTAAACATCATTTTCCACCTTAAATTAGCTACTGCTCTATCAAGCCTCTCATTTGTAAAAGTCTCATCCCCATGCTTATTACTCCAAGTAAATTTATCACCCTTCCACCCCAAGTCAAACTGACCTCCCATCTCCAATGCTTCTCTAAACCTGCCCATTTGTTTCTCTAATCTTGGTTTGCCCCCCTTTTTTTCATCATGTGTTAGAACTTCATTGAAGTCCCCCACCACACACCAACCAACCTTATCTATTGGTCTCAAAGATACCAACAACTGCCAAGCTTCTGCCCTTAGTCTAGTTTCAGGCTGCCCATAAAAGCCTGTCAACAACCATCTCTCATTACCTTCTTCATTTGTAATCCAAGCATTAATGTGTCTATTGGAATAGTTTAGAATTTCCACTTTCGTGAACTGATCCCAAAGTAACATTAAACCCCCTTTCCTTCCCTCAGGTTCCACCACAAAACAGCCCTCACTCCTCACTCTTCTTTTAATACTATCACATTTACCACTCCTCAACTTTGTTTCCATGAGGAATATCACATTTGGCCTCTTTTCCTTTACCAATTGGCAAAGGTCTTGAACTATCCGAGGGTTGCCAAGCCCTCGGCAGTTCCAACTGAGAGTTTTCATAATGATTGGTGGGGCTGTCCACCAGCCTCCACCAATGTTTGTGACTCTTCATGCACCTCACAACAGGTACTTTTTTGCCTCTTCCTCCCCCTTTCCTCCTCTTTCCCTTCAGCAGTAGGACTAAATAATCTCTTTGGAAGGCTAGACACACTATGAGAAATAGTTATGTCACCTTGTTCTCTTGCTCTTCTCTTCCAAACTCCTATAGTGTTTCCTCTCCCCCTCATCACACTTTTACTATTTTCAACTTCCTCTCTCAGTAAACTCCTCTCTTCCCTCCCTTCCTCACTTAATATTTCCTGACTCTCTATAGTAATATCCTTCACTCCCTTATTTGCTGGTGGACAGCCCAACGTACTCCCCTCCCTTTCAAATTCCTTAGCCTCTTGACCTAGCTCTCTCCCTTTCTTAATTCCTGAATCTGACTCTACCCCTCCCTGAGCTTCATTCTGCTCTTGTAGAACCTCCTTCACCTTCATTATTACAGCTGGTTCACCTCTCTCTTTGCTAGCTCCATTTCTAGTTGGGCTCCATCTACTCTCTCCTTGTTTTTGGAACTTAGCTCTCACTCCAGCCCTCATCCAAGCACCAAACTGTATCTCCTCCCCATCCTTCCCCTTGCATCCTGCCTCATCGTGGATAATGCACCCACACCTGAAGCAGAAATGAGGAAGTTTCTCGTATTTAACAGGTATCCAGAGAACCTGCCCTTTTATAGTAATGGTTCTTCCCCTAGCCAATGGTTTTTTCAAGTCTAATTCTGTTAGGATTCTTAGAAAGGACCCCCATCCACTTCCATCAACCAGAGTCTCCACTTTCAGAACTCTACCAATAGTCTCTCCCATCACCTCTCCTCTATCCTTATTCATACATGCTAAAGGTAAATTGTGTAGTTGAATCCACATCCTTTCTCTGCTAAAATCCATCTTCTGTGGAGGAATAGACTCATTCAGCTGCATTATCACAAATATCTGGTTATCAAATAACCATGGCCTGCCTTGAAGAATACGTTGTTTATCAGCTTGGTTGGCAAAAGTTATAACAAACATATTTGTTCCAACCTCCTGGAACTGAGCTTTTCTACTAATTCTCCATACTTTTGCCATTGTATTTTCTATCATCATCCTACTAATGCTTCTCTCCACCCACACTTTCCCTACCAGACTGTCATGGGGAAGTTGGGTTTTTGCAGGAAATGGATTGAACTCATTATGAAGTGTGTTTCAACTGGGAGCTATTCTGTTTTAATCAATGGAAACCCTGGGTCAAGGTTCTTTCCTTTGAGAGGCTTGAGACAGGGAGACCCTTTGTCACCATACCTTTTCATTTTGAGTGCTGAGGGGCTTAGTGCACTGCTTAATCAGTCAGATATAAGGGGTTATACAAGAGGAGTAACTGTAGCAAGAAGTGGAACTCGTGTAAACCATTTACTTTTTGCCGATGACTGCATTTGTTTGGAAGAGCTTTAGCAGGTGAGTGGATTAAAATCCAAGAATTATTATTGAAGTATGAAAAAGCATCAGGGCAGTTTTTGAACAAGGAGAAAACAACAGTATTTTTCAGTTCAAACTCAAGGGCTGAAGAAAAAAGGAAGATCTTGGTGCTAGGAGGCTCAGTTATGAAAGGTAGCTATGAAAATATTTGGGTTTGCCTCCTGTCATAGGGAAATCCAAGTACAATACATTTAGAGGTATAAAAGAAAGGGTGTGGAAGAAGATTAGCAATTGGAAGAACTCATTTCTGTCTTCAGCAGGAAAGGAGGTTTTGATCAAGGCAATATTACAAGCAATTCCAACATATACTATGAGTGTGTTTAAACTTCCAAAAAACCTGTGTAAGGAATTAAACTCTCTTATGGAAAATTTCTAGTGGGGCAACCAGTCTAGCAGCAGCAGTATTCACTGATGCAGCTGGGAAAAACTTGGAAAATCAAAAGGGAGGGGAGGCTTGGGTTTCAGAGATCTTGAGAGCTTCAATGTGGCTCTGTTGGCCAAACAAGGATGGAGGTTCTTACAGAATCCAGGGAGTATGGCAGCCAAGATTTTCAAGGAAAAATACTTCAGCTCAGTCTCTTTGTTTGAAGCTAAGTTGGGTTACAGACCCTCGTTTATATGGAGGAGTGTATGGGGGGCTTTGAAGCTGTTAAAAGAAGGTTTAAGGTGGAGAGTTGGGGATGGGAGTAGCATAAGGATATGGGGGCAGAAATGGCTTCAAACACCCTCATCTTACTGTGTGCAATCTCCTTGCTCGATACTGGATGAGGAAGCAAAAGTCAGTGAGTTGATCTCTGAGGGAAAATGGAATATGCAGCTGATAGAAAGAATTTTCAATCAAGAAGAAGTGGAACAGATTTGTAGCATCCCTATTAGCAAGCTAAATTCTGAAGATAAAATGATTTGGGGAGGTACCAAGAAGGGACAATTTTCTGTTAGCAGTGCATACCAGATGGAAATGAATAAGAAAGCAATAATGAAGGGTGAAAGTTCAAAGGGCAGAGAAGGGGATACTCGATGGCAGGAAATATGGGGATTGAATATTCCAGGGAAGGTCAAACTTTTTATGTGGAGAGCTATAAAGGAGTTACTAGCAACTAGAGTTAACCTGTCTTTGAGGAAAATAACAGACAGTTCAAAATGCCCAATCTGCAAAAATGATGATGAATCAGTGATGCATGCAATTTGGTTCTGTCCAGCAGCAACAGATGTTTGGTCATAATCAAACATTGTCATACAGAAGTGGAGCTCATATGAAACTGACTTATTAGAATTATGGGACAGTTTGGTGGAGAAGGTAAGCAAAGATGTGTTAGAGGAGACTGCCATGGTTATGAGGAACATCTGGTTAAGAAGAAATGAGTTCATCTTTGAGGGAGTTTTCAAAAGTCCAAGCCAAGTTATAAAAGCAGCCAGAGATGAATTGAGAGTTTTCCAACTGGTTCAACAGAATGCAAGACAGTCTCCAGTTCCAAGAGTAGAAAGAGGGGTTGTTCTATGGAGTAGACCAAGAGAGTCCTTTGTTAAAGAAATTGGGATGTAGCAGTGTCTAAAAAAGACAGAAAGGTGGGGCTTGGGGGTGGTTATTAGAGATGAGGAAGGGGAGATTTTGGTTGCTGCAAGAGAACAGAAAAATTTCTTGACAGATTCTGCAACAGCTGAATGTCTTGCATTGTGGAAAGCCATGGAAGTGTGTAGAGAGCTCAATTTCAACAGAGTTTTATTCGAGGATGATGCCCAAGTTATAGTGAATGCTGTCAATAAAGGGGATGAGGATTATTCCTCTTATGGGAGTGTAATTGAAGATGCCAAAAAGTTGTTAAAAGCTACAGAGAACTAGAGTGTTAATTTTGTTTATAGGAAAGCAAATGAGGCAGCTCATGCTTTAGCTCATGAAGCTTTACTTTTACATTCAGATATAGTTTGGATTGAAGAGATTCCTAATTGTATTAGGAGTATCATCTGTAAGGAGAAATCCTGTAATGAGGTTATAGTTCAATGAATGAATACAGAGGTATAGTTTCAAAAAAAAAAAAAGAATTGCTTAGTGTTGGGAACTTCACATTTTCAAGAAATAGTGTGCATTGGAAAGGATCATGACAAGGCTGAAAGATATTCAACAAACGTAAAACTAAGGTAAATGGTATGCAGTTTTTCTTGGAATAGTGGTGAGGAATCTTCAATCAGTATTCTGCCTGTTAAGGATGTGTTTCACTGCAACACACTCCCGATCTCTTGCAACCAAAGAGTAAGGTGGCTTGGGGAGTTTGACACTTCCGATGCCTAAATCAATAATGATAGGAATCTTCTTAGAGCCAAATTATTCTAGATATTTCATTAGCTTACCTGGATTCTTTAAATAGAGGTTTTGACTTCTTAGGATCACCTCAACTAACTACTTTGCCCACTATTTGAAATTTGAATCTCGGAACATTCGAGCTATTTACTCACTTTGAATGAATGAATATCCCAACTGTCCCAGACTAAGCGGGTGGACGTTCATGTCCTTAAAAAACTGGCATGAGCCTTTTTGCACCAGAGGGGTTTGAGCCTTGAGTGGAGTGATTCGTTGGGCACTATGACACAGGCCCATGGTAGCATCCCGCGAGCCCTTATGGTGGTATTAAAGCCCTTCCAGTTATCCCGCAAATTCTCATCATGCATTATGTGATGGGACTTTTACACTAGATCTCGTTGGACCCTTTCAGTAGAATTGAAGCCCCTCCAATTATCCCACGAAGCCTTCAATTGATTGTGGGTTCAAGGAATTCCATTCACGCGGGTTCATATCATGTTGGGTCTTTTGGATTGGGCCAGAGCCCTCCCAGTTACCCCGCGAGTCCTCATCACGCGCAGTGCGATGAGACTCATACTTGGGGCAACATTTGGGGTTCTGCTCGTTATTCCTCCTACGTTTGTTAGATTCCTTTCATCCTCACGTCGATACGCATGCCCCTTTATCAACTGCCGTAGATATTTATTACTCCTTGACACTTTATTTCTCCACCTCACTTCTTTTCTTCTTGCACATGTTTCGTTTTCACTTCCTTCTCTTGCTTTGCGTCCAAAACCCTTCGTGCCTTCTGCACTGCAAACCCTCTCATCCTTCTTCATGCATTGCTTTCCTCTACTTTCTGCATACCCATGGCTGCTAGAAGAGACAAAGGTTCGAGCCCATCTTGTGGTGGTGGTTCTTCACGACCCCGCAATTCCCCTGTCAATCATGAAGACGCTGCGGCTAACCCTAGCGTTGAAGGAGATGCTCCCTTATCAATCTTTGAAGGTCATTATTGGGTTTCCACCCTCTTACGTCAAGAACTGGACGCTGCGAGAGACAACTTCAATATTCCCAATACAATGGGGCTGTCTCTACCCGGCCAGTGACGTGGGGCCATTGATGTCAGAGGTATGGTAGTTTTTGTTGCCCTCTATTTAGCCATGTTTTCAATGGGGCTTCGTTTGCCCTTAGTACGGCCTGTTCATGATGACTTAGACATCTTAGGCCTTGCATCGGCCCAATTGGTGCCTAATGCTTGGCGTATTTTAATGGCATACTGCGTTCTGTGGCGGCGAGTCTTGGAGCCCACTAGTGATGACTATCTTAACCTTACAACTCGAGAGTTCCTTTCTTTTCATGGGTTTAGGCGTTTAGATGGGAATCTTTGTAGCTTTAGGTCCCACGGAAAATTGGTTCAGCTAGAGTGTAAGTAATCTATGATGCCCCCAATCCCCACTTGGGATGGAATAAAGACTTAGAGCGTCAAGACATGCAACACAAGGTTACATACCCCCGTTCATGACAGTTAATATGCAATGCATCCTAGTATGCAACTAGTAGTATGCAATAATCGCAGCGGAAATAAAAGGTTAAGGTGAAAAATATGCCAGAATAACTAAAACATCCCAACTTCATTAGATAATCATCATGTTCAAAATACTAAAGTAGCATAGACTTATATACAAAGTCATATCATTCTCTTAATGCGATCTAAAGCATAAAGGACTTGAGTTATGAACATCAAAATTAAGTCCAGCTTCCTTTCCAAATCTGATTCCTCCTCAATCATGCGACTCCAGTGCTCCATCAATCTTGTCCTGGTCGATTCCTGACATAACTTCTATCATTTCGAGTGTGGTCCCATGAAAGGGTGAGATTTACTCAAAATCTCAGTAAGTTAAACAACTAACTGACATAAAGATAAATCAATCATAAAAAAATGGTAAATATGCAATGCATGAGATGCGAAAAATCAGTATGCATGTCTCCCATCCAGATTCCTCAACATATTTTAAAAATATGAAGACACGGGTTTTTACTCAGTAAGTAATTTCGTCATCATTTTTTAAAAGACATAACGTCTTCATAAAAATTTCATCATAAATTTTCGTCATCATAGACTTACATCATTATCTTAATTAATAACATAACGTGTGATATTGTCACAGTTCCCTTTATGCACTGCGAGTACTTGCCGGTGACCGTAGTATAACTTACATTGAAACTATATTGTCTATAGACTCGTTCCCATTGTATTGGTAAATAACATAACATCATAAAAATCATAACGTGTACACCCACTAGCATTAGGTGTCATAATATGTTGACTTCGCTTCGGCTTTCTTTAAAAGGAACCCATTCGAAGCCTGTTGACTGTTCTTCGTTAACCCAGGGGTTTCCACTCCATTATTAAATACTCCAGAGTGGACAGAGGAGTTCCACCAGGATAATTCTCCATCCTAGCCATTGGGGTCGTGAAAAAATTATTTTCATGCTATGCTTTAAAAAAATATTTTTTATGACATGTGCATATGTAGTAAATTTCATACAAAAAAAAATGACATTTATAAATGTAATATGCAAAAAATGGTGAAAATGCTATATGTTATGTAAGTATGCACTCGATGTGTCATATAACATTATAATTTATGCTCAAAATGATAATTGAAGAATAAATGAAGCATTTATCAATAATTCATAAGAAATTTAACAAGATGTAAGTTAGAGGCCAACTTACAAACTTCTGGAAAAAATCGAAATTAGCATCGTTGCTGCGTAAATCGTGTGTTTACTAAGTTAGGGTTAATACTCTTATGGATAGGTTCAAAATCAAAGGCTTCAAAAAATTGGGTATTTACAAAAATACCCCTAAGTACAAACGAATTCCACATTTAACAAAATTTCATGGACTTCATATTTTTGGCATTCTAAAACCATCTATGCCCTTATATTTTTAAACTTCAAAGTGAAACTTATCTAATTAGTCTCAACCTGTGGCATACATCCTAGTTGATGCCTATGTGTATTTTCAATTATTGATCTCTATGATTGCATGCATATGAGATTTTCTTTAATCATTAATGATTACTAACATCTTTAGAGACATTATGAAGCCTAAGCCTTGAGTAATCAAGTTGATCCCAACACTTAATCAAAGCTAAGAAATCCTTAATCATCAATATGCTTAAAACCGATTCATGCTTGATGATCAAAACAAGATAGATTTAAAACCTATCATGACATGCTTCTAATCACAAATGTAATCTTCCATAATCATGTTAGGATAATGATAGATCATATCAAATCATGCTTAGGACATGCCATAACTAAATTTCCAATAAAAAACATTCAATCATTCAAACCTTCCTTTAATTAACCTGGTTTTGCATTAAGCATCATAACCTTCTCAAAACTCAACCAAATTTTAGACCAACTGTAACGCCCTGTCCCCGAGTGTCCGGAGAGTTAACACCTATAACCTGATAATCAACTCTAACAAGGCTAGAGTATTTCCAAATTCAAGAATATATATTTTCCAAACTTCCAATCAAACGTAAATACTTCAATTAAATAAACCACAAGGACTCATTTATCCAATTTTCAATCCAACAACCCAAATAAAATCAACTCTTCTTCATGTCTCAAATAACAACTAGAAATAATATAACATTAACATAAGTCTCCATAAACCGTCTAAATCCATTGAAACAAACTTAAGAAAAAATAATTAACCTCCAACATCAACACTAATATTATGAGATACCCAACAACAATTCACTGCTAATCTTCTCCATAGACTCTAATATTGATCCTCAGCTGAACCATCGATGTCCTCTGAAATATTATGAAAAATAACGGGGTGATTATCAACAACTCAGCAAGCAGAGAGCATATACTAGCATGTAAACATGAGCATTTATAACATTTGATAAGTAGAACAAAACATTTAGTTTCAGAATGTAGAAACAAAACTTTGTACAAAATCATTAGAGCGAAATTTTCAGAAAAATAAACTTATTCCATAAAGAAAATCCGTTGACATTTCCAAACTGAAACATTATAATTAAATCATCTCTTAACATCACATCGGGACAATACCATGTTTCACTCCCGTGGTAGGGTTATAAACCACCATTATACCCGTGGCTGGGCCATATTCCATGTTTCACCCCCGTGGTAGGGTATAAACCACCATTATACCCGTGGCTTGGCCTTAACAGAAATAGAACAAATATCATCGAAATCGGATCACAATCATATACAGAATCAGAACTTCATACCAAGGTTTTCAGGTGACACATCATTTCAAAACAAAAATACTGAAAAAGCTTCAGATCATTTCACTTGTTCAAGATAAACATAAACAAAATATTCTCATTTCTTCATAACAAAACTTCTAGATTTTCATATTCGCTCTTTTACACAGTTCAGAAACAAAGTGCACAAAACTAGCTCATGTTTACACCAGTCATGACATAAAACAATTTCTCTTATATTGAATTTATGCATATGCAGAATAAACATCTGAGGTTGTTTTCAGATCATTTCTTTTCAAAAAAAAATATGCTTATTTTTTCCAAAGTCAATCTCATTTTATTTCTTTTATGCAAAACTAGCATATGAACCCCGCTTACCTGACTTGTTCGTATTATCAACACCTTGAGCCGGAACTCTAATAGTAACACCACCCCAAAATAAACATATATCCATCATTTAATAACCAATCTAGTAGGCTGCTATTTATTGAGAAATAAATCAAAACATTCCCTTCACAGCTCCATAATTATCTAACAATTAAAGCCGAACAACTCTCTCTTCAAACCATTCGCATTTAAAACCCAAAAACAGCCACCACCTTCTATTAACACCAAACCAACTATAATTATTTCCAAAACCAACAACTGCAACTTCAATAATTAAAACATAACACAAATCAAACTTTACTTCCAACCTTCGAATAAAGTAATTTCAGTGTCCGCATCAATATTTTATTCATTCAACAATTTAAGACTTGCATAATAAATTCAAAACAACTAACTCAAAACACCCTTCAATTTACACTAAATAATCTCACATAATAGTCCAAAACAGTTTCACAAATCCATCCAAAACCATACTCCTCAACATCAAGAATTCCATCATACTCAACCACCATCAAATCAGTAACTCTATTACAACTTCACAGTCCAACCCTATCATTCAAAACCACCAAAAGCTTCGAGAAACTTACCCCAAAAGAAAACACAAAACTTCAAACCACTTCGAATGAGCCGCTGAAATTCACTGCAATCCACGCCCCAAAAAGAAATTCACAGCAATCTCTAGTGAAAGAGAGTGCGACCACTCTTTGTTCAAGAAGCCAAACCAATCTGCAGTGGCAAAAAATAATAATTTGAAGTTCTAAATCCTTGAGTTGAGCGCACGGTGAAGGTATGAAGAATCGAAAAACATATGAGAGGAAAACTGACTAAAATGTTTGCAGAAGTGAGTGAAACCGAACCTTGAGCGTGGTAAGAGATGGAAATCAACTGCTAGACTCGTGGGTTGGTGCACACGGTTGAGTGAGATGCGGAAATGCAGAGCAATGGGGGAGGCAACATGAATAAGAAGAACAGTGCATCCGGAAAAGGGAATTTAATCCCTTCACCCAAACGACGCCGCTCGGTCTCACATCAACCGCTTGTGGGCTGGGCTTCATACAACCGGCTGACTCCAAAGGGCTGGGCTTAAAGCCCGGTTGTTACACCAACACTTGGAAACAAAGCTTGACATGCTAGCTAAGATCAAAAGGAAGAAAACTTACAAATTTCGTGGCCTTCCAAGCTCTCTAGACTTCCTTACACAAGAACACTCAAGAACTCACCAAAACTCACTCGGTTTGCACTCTTTTGATCTCTAAGAGGGGGAAATGCTCTCAAAACTCAAGATGATGCTTGAAGCTATGGTGTGGGTGAAATGAGAAGGGGGGTTATTATTTATATGTGGACAAGGGGTGAGGGACGTTGGCTTGGGTGCTTGGTGATTGGGTGAAGTGGGAGGTGCTCAAATCTGGAAAAATTTTCAGATTTGCTTGCATGAGCTTAGGTCACTTGTGCATAATGAAATAGTGCCCTAAACTACCATCATTTCCTCTCCACATTAGCTACAAGGGTCTTGTAGATGACAGAAGATTCCTCAAACCACCCTTGAAAATAGGTGGATGGAGGTGGTTTTGCGGTGGCAGAAAATCAGTTTGGTTTCGGATGTTTTTGGGAAGCAAAAATGAGTCAAAATCCTTCATGATAGTCATGAGACTTCTTGGTGATTGGGTGGATAAGGAGGTGGCATGGGGTGGTGGTGCAAACCATGGCAGGAGGCTAGTCCAAATTCAATCCAAATGGTTCCTACACAAACTAGACCAAGGTGCACCTGATTTGGTTCTTTGAGTTGGTTGATGCAACCAATTTCGTCCAAGGCTCAAAATGAGTTTGAGAGGGTCTCATGAGGTGTTTAAGGATCATATTACCCTTGAGGACAAACCACAAAAATGTTGGGCTCAAGGGCAAAACAGTCCAAGCATTACAAAGGGCAATGCACAAAATTGATTAAAGCATGGTTTGGGTTTGTTATGTCATTTTTCTTAATGACATGCGGAATGATTTAACTAGGGTATTAACATTGTCTAATCATGATTTAAGGGAGTATTAATTCAAGAAAATTTGAATTAAAAAGTTTAAGAAAATATTAAGCCTGATTAAACTTTAAAGCATAGCTTAAAGTGCACTAACCTCAAGTATGATGGTTAATGGCCTTAGCCAATTTTCAAAACTTAATTTGGGTACTTTGAGTGTGATTTGGGCTTAAGGAAACCAATGATATGGTGTACTGGACCTTTGGTCTTTGAATGCTAAAATGAGTCCAAACATGGCTTTGAGCCATATGAGCTTGAAAAGGGCCAAGGGTCCAATCTATACCAAAAGCCTTATGCCTTCCGATACTTGGGACAACACTAGCCTTGATTTTCTAAGGGCTTGGTTCAAGATTGTTCTTGGGCTAGGCCCATGAATGCACTTAGGTCCTAAAAAGTCTTCCCAAAATTACTAATGGGCTTGCCTCTCTAATTCTTAGCTTATTAACACTAAGTACCAACATTAATGCTAATCCCACTATTAATCTTAATGAAATTGATTAACCCAAAAATAAAAGCCTAATCTATAGTATTTAAGGGTTAATCAAGAGTTAATTAAGCGGGGTGTTACATAATCCCATGCCAAGGACTGGTCGAAGAAATTTTTCTTTGTTTCAGGTAGGGGGTGGGAATTTCTGGCGGATGAGGCCTCATATCGAGAATTCCCCGGCAGAGCTTGTTGGTCACACATTCCCGATGAGCATGACCATGAGATTTTATTGTCTTACCGAGAGGAAGCTCATATTCGTCTGGTTCAATCTTGGGCGATGGCTAACATTAAATCCACTTGATCTTACACCCTTTTGACACCCACCAACATCGATAGGTTCTTGATGGTACCTAACCGGGCCCATGTGCTCAGTCACAAAATTCTGGGAGCCCCATCGCTGGCGGGAAACTTAAAAAGAAGATCACTCCTGGAGGCAGGGGTAAAAAGAAGAAAGCTCGCCTTGGGGCCAAGTCCTAAGATGCGTCTAGCTCTTCCAGGGGTGTCCCTTTGCCCCTTCTGACAAGTGGTGGAGAGGGCTTGAGCAACCCTCCAGTGCCCAGGACCAGCTCGTTATATGACATTATGGACTAGGCAAACGCCGAATTGGATTTCAAACTAGAGGCTGAGGCGGCCACAAGGTCAGAGGCTCCCTTTGGAAAGGAGGCCTAGACTTATGGGCAGGCAGTCAACCCCGAAGGTGACCCTCATCTGGAGGGGGATGATTTTGTCTCTGTTCTAAACCCAGACTTCTTTAATGCCACTAGAAGACTTCAATGATTCCTTTCATTTTGGAGATGTTGGCGAGCCATCTCCTACTGCCTCGATAGCCTCGAGTGGAGATACTCCTGAGTTACCCTTTATCTTCCCAAACCTATCTTTCGCCAGTGAGAATAGGGTTTCAACCCCTTCCTCGCCCTTCAGTACTTCCCCAAGGGGAGGTGAGGAACCTTTTCCAACATTTCCTACAGGTGATCTTCAAATTGACCCTCCTAGAGGATCTCCATTTTGGGAGGAAGTTGTCGTGCCTCAATTAGATCAAACAGTCGGGACATCAACTTGGGCGACTGGTGGCATGTCGCCTAAGACTATTCGGAAGCCGTTCACCCCAGGGGGAGCTGCTAGGGTCTCCTTCTGGATTCCAAGTGCTCTCCACAGTGCTTCCTCTTCTCGGCCTGGTTACTTCTCTCAAGTCACCAAGTCACGTTGTGATGAGGCTTTTCATTCCACTGTCCTCAACCTCCCTAGTATCCTTTCACCGGTGAGCTTCATTTTTCTTTAGTTTAACTTTTTGTTATGTTGTTACCTTTTTCATCCATGAAAGCGAAGTTGGTTGGCATTTTTTGAGTGCTCAGTATATTTCGGGATTTCCTTTTTTAGAATTTTGGCTTTTTCGAGGGCTAGAGTTCGCCCATGGTGGCACCTGCCGACCCCTAGTGCCTCTTGCATTGGCGGGTTTATCCGATTCTGGTGATGCGAGTAAGAACACGTTCGTTCAAGTGGTGTCTCGTGTGGCCTCCTCATCTTTCTGGTTTCAGATGAGATACCTTGTGGAAATTGATGGTGACCAAGGTTTTATGTTTTTAGAGTCTGAATTGTCGAAGGCAGTGGATGACTTCCGTTTTGCTCTGGTGCTGAAGCTCTCAGCTCGCGGCCTTCCATTGATGTTATTCGTATGACTGTGATCAAAACTTGGGGTTTGCAGGACATCCCAACAATTAATTTTATGGATGATTGACATGTATTGGTTCTTATGAAGACTGAGTAGGACTTTGTGCATGGCTAGGCTCGAGAGGGTAGATCGATCGATGGTTGTGTTTTTCGTAGTTTTCGGTGGACCAAAGGTTTTGATGTGAATAAGGAATCTTCCTTGAGGAGCAATGGATTTTTCTCCTCGTCTTACCTTTGCATATGTACCTTACGGATTGTCTTCAAATTCTTGCCACTAGATTTGGTAGGTTTTTAGGGACTGATAATGCCACATTAAATCGTACGAGGGCTTTGGGTGCCCGGATTTGCGTTGAGGCGGATTTGAAGGAGGAAACGGTTGAAGGTTTCCCTATAGTAATTTCAAATAGCATGACGATTTGTGATGAATGTGATTTTTATTACTCTTTTAATTATGAAAAATGTTAGTTTTCTTTCAATTCTATTGATTTTATTTTATTTCTATATATTTTTCTTTATTTTCTCGGATTTGAAGGAATGAGAAGATTCAATGCGAAAGGAGAGCATTTTGGATCAAAATAAAAGACTACGAATCTAGACCAACAAATGGTGACAAGAGTTAGGCGATGAACGAGATGTTTTACCTCCTGGGCGAGAAGACTTGGTGATAAGGCTCTGGGCAACCAGTCTAAATGACCAACTTAAGCAACCAACCTAAACGACATCGTGGGCAACACCTATCAAAGACGAGCAGCTTTACCGCTTGGTAATTTGGCGAGAGGGTTCTATCATCCCGGTCGTGAGTCTTTCCTCTCGGTAGGCGAGGAGACCAGTTATATTCAGAGCACACAGCATCTACCCAGTGGGACCCTCGCGAGTTCCCCAATCAATATGCTGACCACCAAATCCTCCCGAGCTCAGCAATTCAAGCCGCATATCACTTAATCTTTCATTTTAGATAATCTCATTATTCTTGGGATAATCTTCTTATATGTTAACATTTATTTTTAGAAACTATTTTCTAGATCTTTAGGTTAGATTGTAGCCGCATTTATCTTATTTCCGGATTTGAGTTTTGACATCTATTTAATCCAATATTATGGGATGAATAGATGAGAGTTTGAGTTTTAGAGTAAAGTAGTCTAGAGTTTATTCTTTAAGTTTCTTTCAAGAAGGTAGATATGGGGGAACAGAGGCAAGAGCCGCATGCTTCATTAACTGACTTCAAGGAAGAATACTAGTTTTATTGTTTTTCATTTCAGTTTCATTATGAACTAATTCTATTTTCTAGAGTTTGGATGTAGTCTAGCATTGAACACACAATTTATATTCTAAGTTATTTTATTTCAATATTTTCATGATTGAGTTTTTATTATTTAATCTTAATGCTTGCGATTTTCTAGCTATTATTTGATCTATTGAATTACAATGAGACCAAGAGGTAATTTTTTATTAAAGCTATAGGATTAAGCACCATTAGTTGAGCAAAAGTATATATACTTTACCGTGACTAGTGTGATTTCTTTTAAGAAAAATCCAAAGAACTTAATGAGTCTCTAATTTGATAAATTCATATAGAGATATGGAGTTTTTAGTTGGGGATATTTTTGATATTGTTCAAGAGAAAATATTAAATAGTTAAGGGTTTTTATCACCAATTTGGGATAATTGGAATTATATAACAATGAAGAATAAATTGTGTGAAATTTGTTAGGTGAAATCAAATGCTCTAGATCTATTCTTATTATCTTTAAAATTTTAATTTTAATGCTATTTTCTTCAGTTTAATTTAGATGATCCATTCTTCAAATTTTGGTTTTCCAAATAGTAATTAATTTAGTAAATTTCAGTACTCAATAGCATAATTAATCCCTATGGGTTCAACATCATTTTCTTTAAAGCACTTTACTACTTGTTACGATTCTGTGCATTTGTAGATATTTTTATGCGAACAATTTGGCAGGAGGAAAGATATGAGAAACTGGATTTTTTCTGTAGGAAGTGCTATCGTCAGGGGCATACAGAGGTTGTTTGTCGAGTTGTTAAGAGTAAGATGGTTCGTGATATTGATTAGATGAGAATTGCTGGGAAGAAAGTCAAGAAAGAAAAGAGATCAGACAAGGTTGTTCCTAGTTTGCAACCTGCAGAGGAAAATAAAAACCCAAAATCCAGAGTGCCACAAGGAAAATTAGAAGAGGTGTTGATGGAAGAAAATGTCCAGGTGGTGGCTGAGGTCGATCCCCAAGGTTCTTTAATGTTGGAAGAAGGGGAGATTAGTGGGCATACAGAATGAAAAACTGGATAAACAATAATTGGTTTGTGTTGCTAACGAACGCAAAAAACAGCCGAAGGTGGTTTGTATGGACATGGGTGTTGATTTGATGAATCACAGTGGGATTGACGAAATGCAATGTATGGTACGACAGGAAAATTTAGACATTGTGGATGAAACTCTAGCGATGGAGTGCGTGGTGAAGTGTGGCTTGCTGAATTTTGCCCAGGAAAATTCTGGATTATTCCTCGAATAAGCCGAGTGAGGGACCTTTGCAGCCTCTTGCTCGTAACAAGCTTTACGACTCGGATAATGAGTTTCTTGTTGGTTCCTCAACTTTGAAGGAAAAATCAAAACTTGATTCAACGCAGTCCTAGCGGGTTTTGACCCGTACCTCCAAACTAAATTTATGATTGATACTATACTAGTGTGGAATGTGAGGGGGTTAGGATGGTCTAGGAGGAGATTAAAAAGTTTGGTCCGTTGTTATAATTCTTGTTTGGTGGCTGTTTCAGAGCCCTTTGTTAATTTTGTTGGTATGTCGTGTTTAGCTAGTTATTTACGTCTACCCTCGTTTTGTTCGAATATGGAGGTGGGCAAGTACCTGAAATGTTATTTGCCCATCCTGGTGAGTTCTCTTCGATCTAAAAAACTTAATCTCCTATTGCTATTGTGTTTACTGTTCTGAGAGTTACTTCCCATGGCAACATTTCCTCCTGCCTAGTCGATGCCGCTCGTGCTAACCAATTCACCTTCCAGCTGTCCCCTCTAGGAATCTGTTCAATCCGAAAATACTGGAACTCATGAGATCTCTCCTAGACATGACGGAGGTACCTTATTAGCTTTGGTCCCTTTACCGAATATTCTCCCATGATTTGGTCCACCACCACTCGGGAGTCTGCTCTCATTACTACAGCCGTTCCACCTTACATTTCAGCTACAACCAACCCTGTGATCACCACCTTGTACTCCGCTTCATTATTCGTCACCTTGAAGTTCAGTCAAACAGCATTGAATGACTCCACGACACCGTCCACTATCATGTGGACGCCCAAGCCCCCACTTATTCTACAGGATGAACCGTCAACCTGTACTAGCCATGGTTCCTTCTCAGGTGCCTTCGGTGTCTTCTTTGGAAAGTTTGTCAGTTCTGCGACAAAGTCGGTCAGGATTTTTCCCTTGACAATGGTTCTGGGGATATAACTGATGTTATACTTGCTTAGCTCGATGGACCATTTCACCAACTGCCCCAAAGTGTCAAGCCTTTAGAGTACTTTCTACAAGGGTGTAGAGGTGATGACCCTTATGGGGTGGGTTTGGAAATAAGAGCGCAATCATCGTGCCGATGTCACAAGTGTGAAAGCAATCAACTCTATCTTCTGGTATCTCTTCTCGGCCCCTCTTAAAGCTTTTCTGACATAATACACCAGCCTTTGCTCCTTGCCCTCATCTCTGACTAGAGCGGCTGAAACACTGTCTAGGGTGGCGGCTAGATACAGCAATAAGGGTTTCCCCTGCTTGGCCTGACTATGCAGCGGCAGGTGGGTCAAGTATTCTTTTACTGTGTCAATGTTTCCTCACACCGTGAATCCCATTCTTGGGCCTTCTTCAATACTTGAAGAAAGGGCATACACTTGTCCGTTGAGCGGGACACGAACCTGCAAAGGTCCACTATTCTATCTACCAATTTTTGGACCTCATTAAGAGCCGTGGGCAACTTCATCTCGATGATCGGCGTGAGCTTCTTGGGATTCACCTTGATGCCCCTCTCAGACACCATGAAGCCCAGAAACTTGCTCGACTACACTCCGAACGCGAACTTGGTTGGATTGGGCTTCATCCTGTACTGATGTAGCACACTGAAAGCTTCCCTGTGGTCTTCCATGTGCTGCCCAAACTCCACATTCTTTACCAAAAGGTCATCCACATATACTTCCATGTTCTGACCTATTTGATTCATGAACATTTTGTTTGCCAGTCTTTAGTAAGTTGCTCTTGCATTCTTCAGTCCGAAAGGCATGACTGTGTAACAGTACAAGCCTCGATCGGTTATGATGGCTATCTTATCCTGGTTAGCATAGCCCATCTGGATTTCGTTATACCCAGAGTAGGCATCCATGAAACTCAACACCTTGTGACCTGCCGTGGCATCGACTATTAAGTCTATCTAGGGGAGAGGGAAGATGTCTTTTGTGCAGGCCTTGTTAAGGTCCGTGAAGTCTATGCACATTCGCCACTTGACATTGGACTTTTTCACCAACACAACATTCGACAATCAATCAGGGTACTAAGTTTTCCTGATAAATCATGCCGCCAACAATCGATCCATCTCCTCTGCCATCGCCTTATACTTCTCAGTGCTGAAATTCCTCTTCTTTTGCTTAACAAGCCTTGTGTCTGGTTAACGTTCAGTCGATTCTCTATAACCTCTTTGCTTATCCCTGGCATATCCTGATGATTCCATGCAAATATGTCTTTGTGCTCAAGGAGGAGATGGATTAGCTAGACCCTTTCTTCCTTCACCATTGTAATTCTGATCCTCACACTGTTATCTGGCTGGGTCAGATCAAAAGGGACGAGTTCCAATGGCTCATCGATTTCTCCCTATCTCAACTTTTACTCATCCCTCGTTTCCACCTCCATTATGAAGACTTCAGGGGGCGGTGGACGCGAGGGTCTCATCGTGCATTCCTGCGACTACTGCATTCTCGTCTAGCTCTCATTTCCTGAGTTCTTACATGTAACACTCCCAGGCAAGCAACTACTCACCGCATACTTTGTAAATGCCTGGCGTTCAGGGCGATCAACATATCCTCGGCATTTACAAAGTCATCTGCCCGATCCATAAATTCCCTCAAAGTGGAGGGGGTTTTCCTCGCCAACTCGACCATTGAAGGGCTCCTTGGCCAAATTCCCCCGAGTGGTTTGGCCAACATGATTTTCTCGTCGTAGTCGTCGGCGATCTTTCTTTCCTTGTTGAATCGATCCAAATACGCCTTCAAACTCTCGTCCTCCCTCTGCTTTATAGTCAACAAATATGTTGCTGGCTACATCCACCATCGGTTGGCCATAAATTGAGTAATGAATTGCCTTTCCAATTCCTCAAAACTCTCAATGGAGCCTAGCTGCAATGCTTCGAACTAACCCTGGGTTGCTCCTTTTAACGTCAAAGGAAAAACCCTACATGCAATCTCCCCTGGGAACCCATGGAGAGTCACGTGGGCTTTAAAAGTTTCCAAGTGCTCCACCGGGTCCTTGGAGCCGCCGTACATGTCTATTGACGGACCTTGAATTTTACTAGTAACAGTACTGCCATGATCTCCGAGCTGTACAGCAAGTTGGTGTTGGTCAACAGTTGATCAACTGAAGACGAGGTCCCTATCATCTTGGTGATTTCCTCGTATTTGTCCATCAAGTTGTGTAGATCATGATGCATCTTCTTTGTCTCCTCGTTCTCCTAAGGTGCTTTGCCCACGCCAGGGCTATAGGCCTCCATTTCCACCCTGTCAGCCTAACTGGGCATTGTCTCTTGTCCTGATGGCCCGTTCTTTACCTTGAGAGCCTCATTCTCCTTCCACAACAATTCGACTTCGGTGGTGAGCCTCCTTACTACTTCCTCCATCTCTACCAGCCTTCGTTCCATGTTTCACGACGTCTCTTCCTAATCTCTAGGTGCCTGAGATTGAGTTGTGGTGGGCATCTAAAAAGCACGGTAATTTCAGGATAGAAGAATCCCATAGACGACGCCAACTGTTAAGGACGTGTTTCACTGCTACGCACTCCTGATCTCCTAACTCGAAAGAGTAAGGTAGCTTGGAGGATTTGATGGGGCACCTACGATGTCTAAGTCAGTAATGATAGGAATCTTCTTAGAGCCAAATTATTCCAGAGATTTCATTAGCGTACTTGGATTTTTTAAATAGAGCTTTTGACTTCTTAGGATCACCCAAACTAATTACTTTGCCCATTATTTGAAATTTGAACCTCGGAACATTCGGGCTATTTACTCACTTTGAATGAATGAATATCCTAACTGTCCCGAGATAAACGGGCAGGCGTTCATGTCCTTAACAAACTGGCGTGAGCCCTATCGGGTCAGAGGGGTTTGAGCCTTGAGTGGAGTGATTCATTGGTCCACCATGACCCAATCCCATGGTAGGATCCCGCGAGCCCTTATGGTTTATCAAAGCCCTTCAAGTTATCCCGTGAAGTCTCAACATGCATTGTGTGATCGGACTTTTACACTAGATGTCGTTGGGCCCTTTCGGTAGAATTGAAGCCTCTCCACTGCCATTACAATTGATATATAGATCCACGCCATATGCTTCAGGCATTAGAAAGACGAAGAGAAAACGTGAGTTCTTTTATTCACAAGCAGGTTGAGGGGACACACCCTTCACACTACATACACATTAGATTTCATTTGTAGGAGATTTAACGCTTGTTTGGGATTGCGATAGGAGTCTTAAAAAGTGCTTAAATAGTCTTAAAAGCTCTTTAATGGAAAAATTATATTATTTGGGTGTTACATTTTAAAACATTTTTAATCTTAAATAAGCTAAAATGTACATTTGAGGAAAAACATCAAATGTACTTTTCTGGATAATGCGGAACGTAATTCGAATTTTAAAAAAACTGTCAATGGAAGAAAATACCTATACAACTTTAAGATAATTACAACTTTCAAACTTTTAAAAATATGATCATAATCTTTAAAAATTCAAATAATCTTAATTTCTACATCAAAAAATATTTTTTTAATTTTGTTCCAAATAAACATAATATGTTTGAAAGTGTTTTAAGTGTTTTAAACATATAGTTACTAAATAGTAAATAATTTTTTAATAGTAGATCTTGTTACTTAAGTTATAAGCTATATTCAGAAACCCTACACTACACATCTGCTGGGAAAAAATAAAAGCAAGTATGTGGTGCAGGGCTACTGAGTAAAAGAACTTTGCTTAAATATGTGTGTTTTTAAATATAATGAAAAAATGATAAATTACATATTAATAAGTGAATGTGTATGGTTTAAGGTTTCATTATAGCATTTTTCAAATTTGAAAACTTCTATTACAAATCAAGTTATGCCAAGTCAACCATATAAGTTATAACTGAGAGTGTGTTCACACTTGCTTATAAATAGAATTTTTTAAGGAAACATATAATAAGCAGGGAAAGAGACTATTAAGGAGGGAACAAAATTACTTAATCACGACAGTGCTCTTGGTAAGATGATTTTTGAAATTTTAAAATAAAATAATATTATAATAATATTTTATTTAATTTTCAATTTTTATCTCATTTCATTTGTATAACCAGACGAGGTTATAATCATTGACATACCTGCATGTCTTGGACGGAATTGGTGAGAGGAGTAAACCCATGTTGGATTTACTCCTCTCACCAAAGTCTGGGCTCAATTACAAAGACTAAGCTCAATTACAAAATTTGGTGGGTAAATAGAGGACCGGGGCGAGACCCCCAATTTAAATTGAGCCCCGTTTGTATTTTAAACTCATCTCAACTTATCTTATCTTATAATTACAACTTTTTTAAATTTCCACACAAAATATAATAAACAAGTTAACTTTTTTAAATTTTCAAAACAACAATAATATTAAAAAATAATATTATAATAATATTTTACTCAACTCATCTAAAACCATCTCAACTTATATCTAAATACAAATGGGGCCTAAGTCTAAAGGTGAAGAGTTGCAGTGGACATATTCAAACTTCTTAACTATTTAATTTTCTAAGGGCCAAATGATTTGTATAACAGTTGCGTTTAGATGTTGAATTGGATTGAGCCGAGTTGAGTTCTTTATGAATAGTAGTGAGTTGAGATGGTGGAGTGAGTTTTGTGGAGTCCACCTAAGATGAGTTTAAATTGGATGTTAAGATGAGTTTAGATGTATTTATGAGAAGTTAAAAAAGGTTGTAGGTCTCATCATTAAAAACCATTGTTCACCTAACATTCTCTTGTCACTGCGCGCCAAACCTATAAAGAAAAAAAAGGCATCGTACAAACTGCACTTGCAACCATGAAAAAATGTACAACACGTGGTCGCACTTGTCGCTATCATTTTCGGCGCAAATAGTGAGTTACATGTTGTGGGGTCCAGCCGATGAAAAATAAAAGAAAAAGTAAGATGTGTGCTTGTCAGTTGTGGGGTCCAGATAAGTTATAAATTGAACTGCACTCATTTGTGGGTAAAATTGTGTTTAGATGTTTAAGGTAGCTTAAAAATGAGCTGAGATGAGCTGCTCCCTACATCCAAACAAAGCCTTAGTATATTTATCTTTGATGCTAAGCTATATATGTTTGAGATATTAGCTCACAGATTTTGGTTTTTAATTTAAAATTAGTATAGTTTTATTTTTTACTTTTAGTTGAGTTTTTTAAAAGTAAAAATAGAAAAGCTAAACACGTGACCCCCTTATAGAATAAGACATGTATTTTATTAAATAGGATAGACGCAATTTGTGATGGAAGTGATTAAGGTCACGTTTGTTTTTACTACTCATCTCATCTTATTTCATCTCATCTAATTATTATAATTTTTTAAATTTTTATATAAAATAAAATAAACAATTCAACATTTTCAAATCTCAAAATAAAATAATTTTAAAAAAATATATATTATAATAATATTTTATTCAACTTTTAACTTTAATCTCAATCCATCTCATCTCATATGTAAAAACAAATGAGGCTAATATTCTAAACTTGAGATAGCGCTAGCACTTAATATATATATATATATATACACTGTGGCTACGTGTAGGAGCCACAATTGTGGCTCTTTTGTTTATATATATATTATTCCAAAAATTGAAATCGTCTAAGATCGATTTAATGAATCGAGCAATTCAATATTGATAAAAAAATATTAAAAATCATATATAATACAATTAAATATTTAATATCATGTATAAAAGAGTACAAAATATACATTTATTGATTAGTTTTGATAAAAATATGATATGAATGGGCTTGAATTGATCCGTCTTTTCAAACCTTATATATTTGTCAAGAATCACAAATAAATCAGCATTGCATACTCAAACTTCTTAGTACTCAAAAACCACGTTTGCATAGTTGATTAACAAAAGAGATTTTTTTACGAGCTCTGTTGTACATCAACCACTGATTTATTCCATATCCCGCACTTTTTGTTTTTTTTCAACTTTATGTCAAACTTATCGCTATTGCCATCGCCATTACCTTCAACCTCTCTCTCCCCTCAATATCTCTTTCCGACCTCTCTCTCTCTCTCCCTCCTCAAACTCTCTCTCTTCGACCTATTTCTCTCTTTCTCTCTCTCCTCAAGCTCTCATCGGCCTCTCTCTCGGACCTCTCTCTCCAAGTTTTGTTTTATAACATGTTAAAGGGAAAATAAGAAAAAAAATAAAGAATTTTGCTACACAACCTCCATCACACTCCACACTCCACATTTTTTTTAATTTTTAAAATTTTTAATATTTTTTTAAAATTATTTTTGAGTTTATTCTTTTTAAATTATTTTAAATTTTTTATTCATTATTTATATAATAAATATTTGATAAAAGAAAAAAATAATAAAAATTAAAAAAATATATAGAGTGTAGAGTGTTAGGAGATTGTGAAGATTTTTTAAAAAATAAAACCCCACACGTCAAGTTGCTGATCCATAGTTGCTGATCCATAGAGTTTTTCTAAGCAAATTTGCAATAATTAAGATAGCAAAGGATGGAGAGCCGCAACAATAATCCATTACAATGCCACAACAATGCAATAAAAAAAAATAACTGGAAAACAAGTTAGAAATGGGACCTGCATATATACAGCTCGAAATGGAGAATTGATTACCGTTTCGGGTAGATCACCAATAAAACGAATCTTTTATATCCTTCAACTAAAAGCTGCTACATCTATTTTTCATCATATGTAAAATAAGTTCACTCGAATCGAAGAATTTTAAAAAAAGAGTAATGTTAGAGAAAAGTCCGTATAACAGTATATACTTTGTATTTATTTTGTGATTACTTCTAGTTAATTGTTCTCAACACTCATTTGAAGAGATGTGTGATCTACATGATACTACATCATATATGTAAAATGGATATTTCTAATAGTAATTTTTATCTATATTTATTCTTAACAAAATTATGGTGGTAAGATCATCCTAGGCGGATCTAAACCAAGCTGAGAAGCAGTCGGGTTGTTTGGTTTAATAGAGACCACCTTAACCAGTGGCAGCTGCCACACAGAGGGACAATCAATCAAAGGTGACTCGTGTTGGTGGTAAAAGTGGTGTAGAGATAGAAAAGGGTTTTTTTGGGTAAGTAAAGTTCTTCTCCTTTCCCTCTCTTTCTCTCCTTTCCCCCGACAGTTTCTCCTTCTTTTTCTCTTCAGTTTTCCTTCTCCCTTCATCACGCCGGTAAGCCCCATGTCTATGTTCGTGTTTTTCTCTCTCCCTCTCTTTCTCTCTCTTGTCTCTATTTTTCCGTTGGTTTTTATCTTTCCTTTGACTGTGCTTTAGCTCGTCCCTCGGCCTCTCTCGGCTGTCTATGGTCTCTGTTTTGATTCCAGCCGTTGTGCACCGCCACCCTTCGGTCGATTATACCACTCCTTTGATTTTTTTTTCTTCCACCGGGCGATTTTCTCCCCAATTTCAGAAATTAATTTCTAATGTGGATGCTGAATGATGATCACAGAATAGTAATTTCACCCTAGGCTACGCCCCTCATTCTTGTATACAACAGACCACCGCAATAAAATTTGGGTAAATTACAGTCTCGTTATCACTGTCAATGTGTAAGTAGGACTCGGTCAGGTTTTTTTTGGGGCTTGGTCGAGAATCCGAAAAATCAAATTCCGATTCTAGATTCGGGCTCGGAATAAATTCGGGGTGGAATCCGGATTGCAAAACCCAAGTACTCGGTCTGGGTAACTCAGATTTACAATCTAGTACCTGAATTTTTTTTTGTTCTTCTTTCAGTTTGAATGTTTTGATGTTTTCAAAAATTAAACTCATCCAAAATTTGTTTCATGTCAACCTTTCGTGCCTTAAGTTGGATATTATATATATATATATATATATGACTTGGGGCAGAAAAAATTAAGAGACCCAAATACCAATGGTCTGGTGTTGTTTTGTAATAACGCAGAACTGTTTCTCATCAGTTCTTGAAGCTAACTTACGTCGAGGGGAATTTCATGATCGTTTGCACAAATGCATGGTTGTTCCCTACTTGCAAGGCTTGATTATTATAGATGGGCCCATTCCATACGAATTACAGAATCAAGTGTTAATACCAATGGTCTGGTGTTGTTTTGTGATGCATGCATACATGCAGTTTTCTAGACTTTTGAGCACTGTTTTGGATCCTGGGAGATCTGTCAGAACTGACAAGCATGCCATAATTGGGATTTCGAAACAAATGAAAAACTGCTGGAAGAAATACGATGTTTGGAGGTTAGCCACACTGGGTTTACCCGAATTTCGTCCCAAATTATATTTAGAGACGAAAATTTTTTATCTCTATTTTGTCTCGGAAAGACCGTCTCAAAAAGTTTTTAGAGAAGAAAATTAAATTTCATCTCAAAAAATCATTTTTAGAGATGAAATTGGACGGATCCAGTTGAAACCATTCGAACAAAAAAAAAATTTTTGAGACAAACTAATTTTGTCTTAATACATTGGTCGAATGAAATATTTCTCGATTCGAACCGACACGTCCATTCGAACAATATGAAATATTCATTCGAACTAATGATCATATTTGATCATGTTCGAACGAACGAAGTGTTCGAACAAATTTTATGCGTTCGAACTAAGAAATTTTTTAAATGACTTATGTTCGAACAAAAATTATGTCTGTTTGAATATACATTTTATTTTCGAAAATTATATTCGTTCGAAGGGGTTTTCGCATATTAATATTGTTCAAACAAATATTTTATTGTGTCCGTATTTCTCGATTGTCGTTTGAATGGGCTAGTTTTTGTTCGAATGGGTCGGTTTTGGTTCGAATGGAGTTATAAATGGTAATTTACCATTCGAACTGGTTATTTACCGTTCGAACGGTATTAATCATACATATCAAAATTTAATTAAAAATACGATACTAATATTACACAAATTGTAATTCAAACATCAATTGTTTAAATGTTTTGGAACATCATAATATAAATGCAATTGAAGAAAAGATAAATTTTAAGACTATTGTGGTGGCATAGAGTTTTGGGACATCATTGACTGGAACTGTTCAAACATTTGTTGGTTATTCAACTACATCCTCTCTTCTAATCTCGCCTCAAGATCAGCTACTTGATCTAATCGGGTCAGTAACTCTTTTTCCTTGGACCTCAATTGTTCTATCTCAAGTGTTTCTACCTCCAATTCCTTAGTCTTGTCGTCATTCGATCTGGCTCGATAATAGGACGATGATGTTGAGAATGGTTTTATGCAACGTCCTAAGCTCCTCAAATATCCAGAACGTGATCCAAGAATTTGAGAAAGGATCTGAACATTGTTGACAGATATGTATTAGATGGATACGCAGCAGTTTCCTTAAGAGATATCATCTTGTCCTACAAAAACAAAAACATTAAAGTTAGTATAAGTAACAAAAATATTATGTGACAATGGAATTAAAGAAACTTAAACTTATATAATTTGTCTCTGCTTCGGGACTGGCCCAAACAACATCACGATTTTTATGTGTTTTAGCATACAATTGGTTCAGATCATAGTCAGCATGTCTTTCTTCTTTCTGCAAAAGGAAAATCTATATTAGAACTTAAATCAGAAAATTGTATTATATGTTAATATTTAATGGGCACTAAAATAACTTACAATTTTGTTAGACAAATGATGAAAAGATCGAGAACCCGCATGATGGTTTATCTTTAAATTTGAGCTATTTGCTTTGTTTACAGTACTCCGTTGCTAAAAAAAAATTAGTCTATATGTTTAATACATCTACATATACTATAAAAAAAATAGCAATGATATTACTTGATAAGCAGGATCTTCAAATATATCACAAAACTTCTGCCATTCGTTTGGTGGAATTGTTTGGAATGGATTTTGGCGTGCCTCTATTATAGTACTGAACTTCTTATAGTGTACATGGCATCGACCTTTGTACCTCCGAAATGCATTCGACATTAGTTCCTCAACCGTTAATCGATCCTCTTGTCAGCCAAAATTAAGCTCAAACTCATCCTTTCAAAAATTATAAATAATTAGTATAAATACAAAGTAACTTGAAAGTAACATGTTATATACTTAGTTGCTTGAGATGTAGCTTATTACCAAGCAACACTTTTTGATGTGGTCTTTCACATCTTGGGAAACTCTAGACCAAGAGGATGTAGCAATTGGTGCATGCGTGTGAGTAAGCCTACCAACATAAGAAGCAAGACACGCTGTCGAATCTTCGGAGCCACTGGTGTGATCATCAGGAGTATCAACCTTGATTTTACCCACTTTCCTTACTTTCTCTATGCAGACACCCCTCGTAGTGCCTCTACCTCGGCGCTTGCTTACAACAACTATATATACAGTTATTAAAGCATAACTTTTTAATTTAATTATTTTATTTTATAGATATATTACTTAAATTGAGCATAAAATGTAATATTTAATTTGATAAAATACCTTGTTCTGGGCTTGGTGATGTTGGCTCACTATTCATAGTAGGTGAACCACACAGGGAGTCAATAATGGATGAGGATGGCACACGTGTTGCTTTGCGTTTGGGAATATCTATTTGAAATTATAACAAATTATCATTCAAACAAACGTTACAAATATTTATAAGAATAATACTTACAAAAGTTCTTGTTTGAAATTCATTCACTTTCCGTTTTGCTAGACCAGTCGCCCTCATCCTCACTAGACACTTCTGTTGATTCATCTTCTTTCAATATTTCACCCTCAATTACTTCGGGTTGAACATCTTCTCTACGCAATGGGACCATATCATATTGGCTTAGATCAACAAATAGATTGATGCCTACTTCGTTTTCTTGATATGCTTCTTCATTTGCTGGACTATCAACTTCTTCATGTGGTTCGTCTGCCTCTGGAATGTAATAATATACATTTTTTGGTGCGAACTTCTCCATTACTCGCCATGGGTTTCCGTACTCCGGATCATTTAAATAAAAAACTTGATTCGCTTGGCAAGCGAGAATGAAGAGATCGTCCTTATATCATGTGCGAGATGTATTGACACCCACAAAATAATCATCGTTACGCACTCCCAACCTAGGATTTGAGACATCCCACCAATTACATTTAAACAACCAGACCATATATCCTCCCATGTACTTTAACGCTATGATATTTTCCACAATTCTGTAAAAGTCAACGTTATCATCCCCATGGCTTCCTTCAACTACGACCCCACAATTTTGACTTTTCCTATATCGTTCTCTATCAGTTGTGTGAAATCTATATCCATGCACCAAACATCCTGAGTACTAGATGGCCCACCTGGACGGACCACATGCTAGAGCTTACCGTTTTGGTGAGATTTCTTATGAATTTTCACCATATTTCGATACAACCTATATCAATAAATATTATTATATAGAAAAAAGTGGAGTTTAGTGGTATGAAGTTCGTATTATAAAATGGGGCTTAACAGTAATACTCTATGCTCAAACCACGAGGCAAATTCCTCTTCATGCGTCTTTTCTACGTCAGTTACACCATTCGAGCGACGTAGTTATATATGTTCGTTGCGCATGTTCATCTGAATGGTTAATTTGTATGAAGTTATACTATATTATTATACCTAAACTTAAAGATAATATTGATTTAGAGGATCATCACTAACCTCAAGTAGTGATCAATCTCTGCACAGTTATTTAAGACATACCATTGAACTCTTTCCGCCCACATAGGTCGTAGCCCCCTTGTGCGCCTATAGGACGCATGATCTAGGAAAACACAGTAAATGTCAATGAGACTCCCATCTCTCGTCCACCTCCATAATTTCGGTCTGGTCTTGTAAATCTAGTATCAACTCCACGAAAATACATTGAACAAAAGGTATGCTACTCATTATCAATATATGACTCTACAATCGAACATTCTGGATGAACTTTATTCCCCATAGATCGTTTATGTTTTCCAAAAAACCGTTTAATAGGATACATCCATATATACTGAATCGAGCCAGTGACTAAAGCCTCACGAGGTAGGTGCATAGTCAAATGATCCATTACATCAAAGAATGAAGGCGGGTACAAACAAACTCTCAAATTTGCACAATATTACTGTAATGTCAGCTTCCATTTTTAATAATGCATCAACTTTCAATGTTCTACTACAAATGTTTCTGAAAAATCTCCCTAATTCTGTGAGAGCTATACGAACATCTCGATTAAGCTTTCCACACACACCAACCGGCAACAAACGCTGCAGAAATACATGACAGTCATGACTTTTAAGACCAGTTATCTTCCAATCATGTGTTCAAACACATCTTGTCATGTTTGAAGCATAGCCATAGGGTAATTTGATTGTCAAAAGCTCATCACAAAATTTCTTTCTCTCATCATTTGAAAGTGTATACCATCTGATGGGCATATAAGCTGATGACCCATTATCTTGCAAATGCAACTCCAGTCTTATCCCCAGCTCCTTTAAGTCTTTATGAGAGTTAACTGTATCTTTTGTCTTCCCTTCTATTGACATCAGAGTGCCCATTATATTCTCACATATATTTTTCTCGATGTGCATACATCTAGATTGTGGTGTAGTGTTAAGGTAGATCAGTATGGCAATTTAAAGAAAATACTTTTTTTTGTCTAATTCAACACCACTGCTTGTCGTTTTCTCTTTCCAACTCTTGTATCTTTCCCAAATTTATTTTTTGAAACATCCCCCAACTGCACGATAATATCATTCCCAGACAACTCTGACGGTCATGCCCTGCGCTCAACCCTTCCATCAAACATCAATCTATTTGAACGCCATCTATGATCATGTGGTAAATAACGACGATCTGCCATAAAACATAATTTCCTACCATGACTCAACCACTGAGACTGTGTTTCTTTATTGCAAACAGGACAAGCCATTTTACCTTTTGTACTCCACCCAGACAAATTTCCATATGCTGGAAAATCATTTATACTTATAAGTAATTTCCTATAATTTTAATAATCTATTGTATAAAATATTTTAATATTATGTAGTATATAATATATATATATATATATATACTATACTATTTTATATTATAATTGATAATATATAATATACTTTTGGTCTAATAGTTAATATAATACTTATACTATATATACTAATTATTAATATATAGTACTTATAGCATAGTTAGTATGTAGCTATTAGCTATATAGTAACTATATAATACTTACACTATAGTAGCTATATAACTAATAAGTACTATATATATATATATATTAATTATATTAACTTGTATAGTTATCATAACTTATATATAGTAGCTATATAATTAAGCCGTTGTAATTATACTAAGTACTTAGTATGTACTTAGTATAATAGAATAAATATATTTACAAATAACATACTAAACATATTAATTAAAAGTATTATAATATTATTATTAGTTTTATTTTTATACTTTTGTACTTTGTAATATTAGTGTTATTATATATTACTATTAGTAATATAATTAGAAATATATTAGTATAATAACCGTTCGAATGGATATCTATCCAGTTCGAATGAGACGCCACGGTCATTATAGACCCAGTTCGAATACAATAAAACAAAAATCTCCAGCTCGAACCAGCATCCGTTGAGAGAAATTGATTCGCCCCTTATCTCCGCCGCGAAAACCGCCACTCAACCGCCCTAGTAACCCCACATTTGAACTTCTAAGAGGTATGGGTCAAGTCTCCACATCTATTGTTTCGTTTTATGTTCGAATGGGTTGTGTTTGGGGGGTATGGATTTCGAATTCGAAATCCCCCATTTTGGTGTATTCCGTAGAAATAACATCAAAATAATTAGTAGAAATGATTGGGCTTCACTCCTTAATCATTTCTAACAATTAAAACAAAGGATAGCATCTAGATTCGGTTTTTAAGGCTATGGCTAAGTCAACTCAACCATGGCTGTTTGGCTTGTTCCCATTCGAACTAACTCTAGTCCGTTCGAACGCTTAATTGCCAAACAACATTATTTCGGTTCGAACAGAAGAAATTCGTTCGAATGAACAAAGATTGCCGGTTAGAATGAATAGAACAGTCCATTCGAATAGCTTCTACTAGTTCGAACAGAATATGTTCCGTTCAAACTCATTATTTCAATTCAGTTCAATATAGTATAATTCTTCAATAATATAATTTAAATATTATGGTTAATTATATTCTTACTTTCCTTATTCTTAAACTGTATACTAATGGCATCAAACGGAAGAAAACGTGTAAAAGATCAGCCTAGCCAAAGTAATGGAGCAACTCATGCTCAGGAGACGAGGCCTATACTTGTCGAGCGTGAGATCATTTTGTCTAACTTCTCCAATCTTTCATGGGAGGGAAGGAGCATACAGTCCATCTTCACCGAGCAGAGATGGATACCGATCTGTCAGCAGCGGGGGACTGCATATCCAAAGATAGTCTGTGAGTTTTACCGTGCCATGGGAGAGGATAGCGCTAATGCTCTGTTCTACACTTTATCAATCCGGGGAGTGAGTATTAATTTCTCTCCCCACATTATTGCTGAGTTCCTTGACATCCCGCGTGTGGCCGATGCATATCCTATAGAGGCTACATGGGAACGAAGGGCTGCACCATTTGATTCGACACACCGGCCGCATCCTCCACGCAAGCCCCGAATGTAGAGTCGGATGCTAGTTTAGATGGTAGTGAGGATGAGGATCTACTTGATGATGGTCTCACAGACGATCAGGTGCATCAGCTAGTGTGAGACCCTTCTAGTCCTCCATATGATGGGAGCAAGGTGATCCGACAGGCCGATTGTATAGCATTTTTCAAAATGCTTAATTTGATTGTTGGCTATAACATTGATCCGAAAAACACAAGACTGATTTCAGGATCAATCGAGCCAGATTTTTGTTGCGGGTAGCACAGTGGGACCCCATTGATCTAGCATTGTATTTCTTCCTCCGCATTCGATCGGAGTCACGCTTTTCCTGTGGAGGTAGTCTACCATTTGCACTACTGATATCTAACCTCCTACTCCGATCAGGGGTTACAGTGTCTGTGACTGAGTGAAGGTCACCACAGATGGGGCCCCTTAACAAGATCACATTCAGCAAGAGCAAGGGGCACTTGCGGAAGACTGCACCAGAAAAGCCTTGTGATCCTCCCACAGATCCTGCTTCTAATAGTACCGCCGTTGTTGAGAGACAGCCTCCTGGGGCTACTTTAGATCAGGTATGAGTTTTGTTTGTGGAGTTTGTTGAGACCATCATGGAGAAACTTAGGGATCTGGAAGGACACATTAAAATGTTGCAAGAGGATGTTGATCTACTTAGGCAAAAGTGATCATTTTAGTTATTATTTTACTTTTTTATGTTGTATTGAACATTATATGTTTGTGATGTAATTAATGTATGGTTTTTATTTTTTGTGTTTGCTACCTTGTTTATTTTTTTCATTTTACATGCCTTTCATGAAAATATAAAAAATGATACTATCTTTAAAGTTATATTTATATAAATTTAACATAAAAGAAATCACTATAAAGTTTTGAAATTAATTACATAAAATTAATTTATTAATTTATAAATATTTTAACTCACCGCAAATCATAATATATAATCTATACACATTTTTATATTTTGAAAATGATAACAAATTAATGGAAAAAAATATTTATTAATTTAATAGAAAAAATATATGCACAAATCCATACTAATAAACAAAGTAATTGAGGAAATGTCCATTCGATCAAAGAAATTTAAGTTCGAATGGTTATTAACTTTCCCCGAGAAAAATAAACTTAGTTCCCGCCAATTTGATTATTCGAACAGATTATATACTATTCGAACAGACATTATGTAACACCCTGCTCCTTCTTTCTGACGTAAGCAAATTCAACTGTGAGTCTCGTTATGCATGCTGAATCTCGATTGCGTGTTTTTAAAGATATTATGTGATTTCTAAAGTAAGCCAATGTTTAAAGCCCTCGAATATTTTAAATGACCTGGAAATATTTATATGGGGTATTTCCACTATCTCGCTTTCAAGATGGAGCAATGTTTTTTCTTTAATCGAAGGCTGAGAGTCAACAATCTGCTGAGCCATTTCAGTTTTCAGTGGTGCTAAAATTCCTTCGTCATAGGCCTTCGCTGGATCACATTAGCGATTTTATCAAGAATCGATGGGGATTGAAATCTATACCCGTAATTGGACAATTGTGAAATCTGAGGAATGTGTTGGTTCGGATGGCTAAAGAAGAGGACTTTATTAGTGTGATGGAGAGAGGAAATTCGGAAATTCATGGGGTGCCGTTTCGAGTTTCTCATTGGACTCCGAAATTTATGGAAGACGAAGACTCCCCTTGGGTTCCTGTTTGGCTTACGATGCCGGGGTTGCCCCCAAAGGTTTTCCAAGAATCGAAGAGAGATAATGCCACGGCGTGTGTGACTCGACCTAAGGCTGAACGCATATGTGTTGAAGTGGATGTTTCTCAACTAATACGTAAATTTTTTTGGTTGGGTCCCCCGGGTCTTGCGATGAGCCGTTTGCAGGAGGTAATCTATGAATCTCTTCTGCTGTTCTGTGCATTTTGTAGGAAACAGGGACATATGGAGGCGAAATGTTTGAGGCGTGAACGTCCTACGAGTGATAGAAAAGATAAAAAGGCTGTAACTCTTGATTACAGTAAGAAGAATCCCGTGAAGAACGTGTGGAAAGTTGTGGGCAACCGGGTGAATGAAAATTCTAGGGATGAAAAGGAGGTGGGGGAACCATCGAAATCTCACCGTGATATTATCCTAGAATCGATCCATGCAAGACGAGATGTGAGGGTTGCATATACACAGAAAGGTTGGTTCGTGTCACAGGGGGAAAAACTATATGATTCATGTCTGGCCAATCAAAATGAAGAGATATTACTTGCAGTGTGTGATGCAGGTGGAGAGATTCAGCCGAGTAGTGAAGGTGAACTTAGGAGTGGCTAGATAGAGGAGGGAGCTAAGACTAGGCAAAGTCAGAAACACGACCAGGGAGGGACCTGGTTTGAATTAACAAAGCAAGACTCTGATAAGGAAAATTGTGTGATGACTGAGAAACCAGAACCAAGAAGCTCGTTACGTTTGGTGGATGAGGCGTTGGAGTTTGAGATAGGTGAGTTAGGAGATTGGGATTTTTTTGTTGCAGATGCCATGGAGAATGAAGATGTTCTGAGTAGGGCAGTCTTTGATGGGGATTCTTAGGAAGGGCTGAATGAATTAGCAGCGAAGTGTTTTGAATCTGATCCTGACATAAATGTGCCTTTAAAAAAATTAAAGTGGGCTCGAAAAGAAAAATCTATTGTGGTGCTTTGAGTGGAGTACTCGCTCAAAAAAATTTATTTAATTGTGATGCATATCCTTACTTGGAATATTAGGGGAATTCTTTCGTCGAAAAGTAGGTTTCGGCGTATTTTGAATAAAAGTCGCCCTTCAGTCGTGGCCATTTTAGAACTATTTTTACATTTGAATAAATGCAGTCGATGGGCAAGATGGATGAATTTGCCATCGTTTATTAATAATGCAAAGGTAGGGGTAAAATTTGGATTTTTTGGGCTGATGATTTGGAATTTGAACTTATAGCTATGTCGGATCAAGCGCTTAGTGGATGGTTTGTCCATGGTAGTTATCAGATTCTTGTCACTTTTCTTTATGCAAGCTGTTTTCGGGCCAAGTGAGTGGAGCTATGAGATTTTTTTGAGAGGGGAAAATTCTGGTGGCCTTCCTTGGTTTGTTGGGGGGATTTCAATATTATTCAGAGTGATAATGAAAAGGTGGGTGGTCTTTTACAGGCTTCTCGTCCGGAAAGGGAATTTAATGACTGTATTCACGATTGTGCATTGGTGGACCTTCCTTGTAATGGAAATAAATTATCATGGTGCAATGGACGATCAGGAGGTTGAAGAATATGGGCAAGATTGGATAAAATGTTCGTAAATCTGCAATTTTTGAATTTATTTGGTGATATTCAGGTGTCTTATTTCCCTCGGTCATCATCCGACACGCACCGATGCTAGTTCAGATTATTAGAGAACGGGAGGCCTTTGTTCGGCATTTCAAATTTCTCCCTATGTGGGGCTTGCATGAGGGGTTTATCCCACTAGTGGAGGAGGTGTGGAGTTCTAGTATTAATGGGTGTGCTATGGTGAGGATTAGTATGAAATTAAAATTGCTCAAAGGTGCTCTACCGAACTGGAATAAAGTCACTTTTGGCCGAGTAGAGGATGAACTTAAAAGGTTAGAAGATCATATTATTGATTTGGAGATTGCGGTTTCCAGTAACTATTCGGGGCATGTTGAAAACGATCTACTGCAGTGCAAGCATGAGCATCTATAATGGATTCATCGAGAGGAGACTTTGGCATGCCAGAAATCGCAGATTAAATGGATTGCAGAAGGTGACTCCAATACTAGGTTCTTCTAGGCTGCAATGCGGATTAAGAAAAAAAAAAGCGAGTTGAGAAGATGAAGATGGCAGACAGAACATTGCTAGACTCTACGGACGCAGTACATGAGGGGGCGATTTTATTTTTCCAGGAACTTCTTATGGCGTCGCATGTGGTGAGGGATTCGTCTACCTTGGAATTACTTGATTCGATTGTTTCTATGGCCGACAATGAGAGTTTATGTGATGAGCCTTCTTTGGAGGAGGTGAAGAAGGCTTTATGGCTATTCCAGCAGATAGTAGTCCGGGTCCGAATGGTTTTGCTGCCAGTTTCTTCATGATAGCCGGAGATATTGTTAAAAATGATTTGTTAGAAATGGCTACTGATGTATTGTCAGGACAACCGTTTTCCACTTTTTTTGGGGCTACCAACTTGGTCCTGATTCTGAAGGTGGATGAACCTTTGGGTTTTAGCCAATTTCGGCCAATTAGTCTATGCTTGGTAGTGTATAAAATTAAAGATTATGATTTTTCGAATGGCTCCGATTCTGGATAAAATAATATATCATGAGTAGGCCGCGTTCATTCGGAGAAGAAGTATTTTTGATAATATGTCGATAGCTCAGGAATTGGTTCACGGAATTAACGGGAAAGTGAGAAGTGGAAATGTGATGCTGAAAATTGACATTGCTAAAGCTTATGACCGTGTCAAATGGAGTTTTCTTTTAGAGGTCCTTCGTCGGTTGGGTTTTTCAAAAAAATGCTGTAGTATTATTTTTAATGCTATTTCATCCCCTTTCTATTTGGTGACGCTAAATGGTTACACTAATGGCTTCTTCAATGCCTTGTGTGGTCTTCGAAAAGGTGATCCCCTTTCACTTTATTTATTTGAACTGAAGAGATTCTCTCGCAGATGATCAACAAAGAATTTAGCCGGATTAAACCCTTTCATTCTAGTGGAGGATCATTGTTTTCCCATTTGTTATATGCGGATGATGTGCTGATTTTTGCTAATGACAATCTAATGGCGGTTTTGAAGAGATATGAATTAATGTCGGGTCAATTGATTAATTCGAGTAAGTCATCAATATTCTTTTCCTCTTCTATTTCGGTTGAGAGAAATTTCTAGGTTTGTGGAGGGCAGTTGGCCATGCACCTACTTGGGGGTGCCATTATATGTGGGTCGCCTGAGAAATAACATGTCTGATTCGTTCTTGGCTAGAGTCTAGAAGAAAGTGGTGGGATGGAAGAGTAAACTTTTATCTTTTGGGGGGAAAATTGTGTTAATCAAACATGTTCTAAATAGTATGCCGATTCATATGTTATCGTCTTGAACATTCCAAAAGGAGTTATCTCGTGGCTTAAGAAGATTTTTTTGAATTTTCTGTGGGGGTACTCGGTAGAAAATAAGAAAAGAAAATGGCTTTCTTGGAAGCAAATTTGTTTACCGGTGGAGGAGGGGGGACTCGAGATTCGGGCACTTCATGAGGTTCAAGAATCCTTGCTTATGAAGTTTGCTTAGAAATTAATTAAAGGGGGCATGATGTGGTCAGATTTTTTTTCTTCAAAATAAGTTGGTAATGACCACTTTTATTTAGCTATGCAGGGGAACAAAGGATCGAGATTCTGGAGGGGGGTTATGGCCCTAATGCTGAGAGTACAAACAACTCGAAGTGGTTAATTCAGGGAGGTAATGTGAATTTTTGGTTGGATAATTGGTTAGGAGATGGCCCATTAATTGATTCCATTCCTGTTACTCGGAGTGTTAATTTGAAAGTATAGGAGGTTGTTGATGAAACGAGACCCATATTGAGTTGGCTACGTGATCTGGTTAACGAAGAGACTCTCACGAAAAGTTCTACTGCGGGAATTCGAGTTCGACAGGGCAGCGACATATGTGTTTGGAAGTGTTCGGTCAATGGGGAATTCTCCACTAAATCCGCATGGCAATTAATTCGGCATCGAGGTGAAATGTGTACATGGAAGAAATGGCTTTGGAATGATTGGCTACCAAAGAAAATGTCTTTTTTTGTTTGGAGAGCTAAGAGGAGAGCTATTCTGGTTGACGATATTATTCGGAATTTAGGAATTCCTTTAGTTTCTAAATGCGAGTGTTGTGCTCAGCCCAAGGTAGAAACATTCAATCATTTATTATGTGAAGGGGAAGGAGCTAAAATGGTTTGGAGATTTTTTGTATATGCATGCCGAGTTCGACTCACATAGATCAGAAGTTTGGAGGGGATGATGTGGAGTTGGTGGCATAGAGCTTCTATGGGTTCTCAGGTTAGATGGCTTCGGGGGTCTCTTCCTATAGTCATTTCTTCGGCGATATGGAATGTAAGATGTGCGGCAAGAATGGAAGGTACTAAATTTATGCCTGAAAATGTTATTAGATCAGTTAAAGTAAGGATTAGATATATTGCTTGCAAACTTAAACAATTCCAACATATGGGTGGTGAGGATAAGGAGGTCATGGAGCGGCTCGCTTGTCCGATTATTCATATTTCTTCCAAGCCTATAAGCTAATTGCGTGGAGTCCACCAGAATGAGGAAGAATAAAGCTAAATGTGGATGGAGGATCTTGTAGTAATCTGGGTGAGGCTGGGGGAGGGGGTATTCTTCGGGATGCTAATGGCAACGTCCTTGGGGGGGTTTGCACATGGATATGGTTATGCCACTAATACCATTGCTGAATGTAGAGCCTTGTATGATGGACTTCGGTTTGGTCGGCAATTAAATTTACGGGATGTGTTGGTAGAATCGGACTCTGAGGTTATTATTGGTTGGTTAGCATCCGGGATATGCAAGTATTGGTTCATTTGGGATTTTTGGTAGGAAGTGAAAAGCATGGTACGTGAGCTCAGTGTTCAAATTCATCATATATATAGAGAAGCTAATATAGTGGCAGATTTTTTGGCAAAACAAGGAGCTCAAGGATTGATGTCAGATTTTTGTGACGCGTCTTCCATTCAAGGGTGTATTCGGGGATTAATTCGATTAGATAAACTTGGCATGCCCTATATTAGACGGTGATTAGTGATGGTTTATTTTTTACTTTTGATTTTTGGCACCTGAGTTTTACATTTGTTAGAACTCTTCAGTGGCCTTTGAGATTGTTCCCACGGTATTCCTCCACCATAAGTGAGGATTTTTTGAATAAATTTCGGACGGGGTCTCTCATGGACAGGGGACCTTCGTCTATTTTAAAAAAATAGGAAGGAATATCTTCAGTTCAGTTCAATATCGCACCACGTATTCTGGACTTTAACAATGTTTTTTTCTTCTTTTTTGATTAGTAGAACTCTAACAATGTCCCACTGCAATAGAGAGAAAAGTTCAATCAAAACATTCCATGCAACAGTATATACAATACAGCATGCAGAAGTTACCATAGAGCAGAGACAATAAAGCTTTTGTGGTTTAATTAGTAGCAGCAAAAAAATATGAAAATATATTGATGACTTAAGGCATGACTTTGAGGGGGCTAAGTGGTAGGCAACAACCCCAATCCTAGCTAATTGTATTTACTTGAAGAATTAAAGTCGTTGAGCAGAGTGTAAAGCATGCACACTAAAACATAACTGATGACAACATTAATAACAAATCAAACCGGTATACTACCTAGGATCATTGAGCTATGAAAACAAATTTGGAAATTAGAAACAATTAAAAGTAAAAAGCTCAAGACTAGCATCTTAGCACCTAACATATGCATGAAAAACATTGCAATATAGCACGAAAGGTCAAGCCGCAACTATTGAATTAAACAAACACGACCAAATTTACTTACAAAAAAAAAAAAAAAACAAAAAAACACAACCAAATTTAGATATGCAAAATTCAGTGTTCGAGAATAATTCAAATTCTTTTTTACTTTCTCCATCAACCTCAGCAAATCACATCCAAAATCTAAGCTCTTAAATTCAAATACAATTACAGTCCCAAATGAGATCTTCTTGCCAAACCAGGATAAGTAAATATTCACACCGAGTTTGTCAAAGGACCATGCAACATTATCATAATCATGGAGCAAACTCAAATATCAATTATCAAATGACCATGGGCGCTATGTGTTTGCAAAAAGTTCCTAATAGCTTAGATAATTGCCGATAATAGCCAATGAACATACATGGACCCTGTCAAAATAAATTTTGGTTAATTTATTGAAGCAGAACCTATCCAAGCAATTAACATACAATGATTAAGCCCACAAAAATCAATGAAAAGCACCACAAAAACTCTGTATTGTCGACAATATTTCGAGGAGAAACCACTACAATACTCGGATGGATGAATGCCTTAGGAGAGTTGTATTTTGGAATGGAATAAAATAGAAGAACAAGCCTTGCGAAAATAAAGGAGAAGAACAAAGAGGGCTTTGAAGTGCATCTCCCTCTTCAAATTTTTTTTTTTACCTTCCGTCCGTCGGCTTTTCGCATCTAGTGGGGCTTCCCTTCTGTCGAGTGGGGCTTCCCTTCTGTCGGCTTGAGGGAGGGAGATAACAGAGAGTCCGTTCGTCGTCTGGCTTCCGTCAGCTTGAGGAAGGGAGAGGGAGAGAACAAAGAGTCTCGTATGGGTTGATGGCTTGAGGAAGGGAGAGGGAGAGAACAGAGAGGACGTTGGGTTTTTTTATGGGAAGGTGTAGTGCAGCAAGATGGGGTCTTGGGTTGATTTGATGCAGTGCAGAGAGAATGGAAGAACATAAGCTTTACGTGTTTGAAGGAAATATATGAGAGGTATTCGGGTGTGGTGAGATGCAGTATGTCTTTTTTGGATGGAATACATGTCAAGATGTGATTGGCCGGTGTGAAAACGGGTTTTAAACCCATCCGGCTGCAAGTTTTTCTCTTCCCCAATTTGCCGCTCTCTCAGCTACCCTCTCTCTCTGTATTTCCCTCAATGACTTATTTACTTTATCCTTTATCAGTTCAGCAGAGAGATGATCTTTCCTTCTTCCAATAAAGTAAACTCTTTTCAACCTTTTTTTTTCTCGACAAGTAAGCATTTATAGATAAACTAACGGATACAAGACACAAGTTCGGTGGGGTGGGAGACCCCTACAGTTTTTCCAAAGCCAATACACATTACAACACAAATGTAAAAACACAAAGGGGGTGATCGGAGCCAAAAAATTGACTCCCACCCAATTCCCACAGGGGGAGACCGCTTGGTGACAGTTTTTATATAGTCTGATGAACAGACTATTAAACTGCAGCTAGAAGCCACAGTAAAAATGTGTGTGTTGCAACGTATTGGTCTGGACTGGTTGGAAGGAACTGTCACATCCACTTTCACTCGATCTTCGGTTAGGGAAAGTGGGAACATATAGTGTAGCAACCAAAAGCTGAGACGAATCGCTGGTGGGCCACCACTGGTTGTGGCGGCGTGTGCAGTACACGCGCCACACCTGGAGAGGGTTGAAAGTATGGAACAGGAAGATTTGACACCGTTGATCCCGACGATGCCTCGCATGGCGGCAGGAAGCTTCCGCAAGCGCGGCGGCGCGTGAAACTCGCGCACGGCATAGACCGCGTGTGAGGTTTTGTACCACTCGAATGGGTAGATTTCTTCTGCCGTCTTGAAGATCGGCGCCTGGGGAGGCTGATGGCGGGGCGCGTGTTGAACTTTGCTCGCCGGAGAGCAGCAGATCGACTAGTTTCGGTGCAATCGGTGAAAAACTAACATAAAAACTAGGGAAAGAAAATCCTAAACAGAGACTAAGGTTGGCGAGGGAGGGAGGTGGGTGAAGCCAAAGCTTCGACCCCCCTCCCCCCAGTGAACGGATCAAACTCCTGGAGGCGGCGATTTGTTTTCGAAAGCGAGAGAGAAAACGAGAGAAAAAAAGGTTAAAATAAGTCTCCCACTAAAACTGATATGCCTACACAAACTTTTTTTAACTTACTTGAGGTAGGTGTAGATCACTTTTAAATCTTTGTGACGTTACGTTATTGCCCTTCTAAATTGAGAGCATGTGATTTCCTTTAGGTGGGGTTCTACTTCACGTAAACTTGTTGAAATTGGACTTTGTTTTATTTTATGAATGACACATGTTTTTACTAAACTTAAAATTATCTTATCAATTATTAAATAAAATTACATTATATTAATAGTTTACAAGAGTTCTAAGAATTTTTAACTTTAGTTAGGGATCCAATATTTTCCACTATTTGTTACAGAATTAGATAGCGTATATTATATTTTTTAAATAAAATTAGTAATTATTAGATTTAGTATGGCAGATAATTGTTAAATTGTTCTCCATAGTATGAATAAATTCTATGGTACTTTAAATAGGTGAAGCAAAAAAATTTGAAAACGACACTACGAGGTAAGTAGCATGATCATAAATTAAAATTAGCATACGTTAGCTAGTTATATATATTATTAATAAAATCAATTCTTTCGAAGCAAGTGTTTACATACCACGCATGTCATGATATTTTTAAGCACGTCATTCATCATATTTCATTCCGCATATTATAGTTATGTATGTATTATGTATCTCACATTGCATAAGACACATAAGTTATCTTAAGTTCAAGTGCAAGATCAGATCAGTTAATCATATGCTCATTCAGATGCATGGTACCAATGCGATTTTCGGGTTGGCGTGCAAGTCACGGACTCAAGCGTGATCTATCGTAGTATGCCAAACTACTGCACAGTCGGCCTCCTTTACTGCAGCAAGGGGAGTTAGTGCACAACCTTGTACACAGGGTTAAGTGTGTTGGCCAACCAGATAAGTTAAATCAATCAGATAAATCAGGTTAGTCGGTTAATTCAGATAAATCAGTCATATGCACAACATACGCATCAACATGAATTATTATGATTTTAAGTTCTCTGCATTAAATGATTTATGAAAAACCTTATGTTAAATATGTTTACGTTATGATGAGTTCTTACTGAGTCATCGACTCATTTTTGTTTTTTTTATGTTTTTAAACTACCACAGGTGAGCATGATAATGAGGACGAGCAGACGGGTCAGGATTAGATGAAGCAGTTGATAAAATTCCAGACTCCATAGAATAAATTATTTTTATGACATAAATTTTATTCAGTTTCTTTTATTTGTTATTGTTTGGAGATATGTTTTAATTAAATAATTCTTTTTATGAAATAAATGTAAATTTTATTTTATTAAATATAAGATCTCTTACCAGGATATTTTTATGAAAACACGTGATATCTCTAGCCTACGGGAAGGGGGTGTTACACAAAGCCCCACCATCCTACAACGCCAAATTGGGCCCACTTTGAAGAATTTGAAGGTTGTGACTTCTACGTACCCCTTAAAAATAAAGTTTCCAATGGAGACAGGCATCGGCAAGGTTTGGGGAGAACAAATTTTGGCGTGAGAATGCTACGTGCAAGAACTTAAAGCAGGGGCGCCAAACGTATATGTCACGGAAAGTTTAGAAGGGAAGCCGCTGCCCCCACCATTAATCACAGCCAACCAGGACATGAAAGCAAGGGATCGTAGCCCTACGCAAACATCGGTTGAACGCCATGACCCGGGTGGAAACAAGGCTCCCCTCGAATATAGGGAGGCATTAAAACAACTACTGATCGAACACACAGACGTGTTCGCTTGGAGTCATGAAGATTTGCCAAGAATTGACAATGCTATTATAGAGCTAAACTTGTGTGTTGACCCAGTGGCAAAGAAGGTATGCCAAAAAAGAAGAAGTTTCAGCATGGAGAAGTGCACAACCATAGCCGTGGAGGTAGATTGTCTCCTAGTGACGGGGTTTATAAAAGAAACATACTACCCAGAGTGGCTCTCCAACTTAGTGCTAGTCAAGAAAGCTAACGGAAAGTGGAGGATGTGTGTGGACTTCACGGACCTGAACAAAGTCTACCCCAAGGACAGCTTCCCCTTGCCACGAATTGACATTATCGTTGATGCCATGGCAGATATCAAGTGCTGAGTTTTATGGACGCGTATTCAGGGTACAATTAGATTCGCTTGAACCAAGCGGATAAAGAGAATACAACATTTATCACCGGCAGAGGTCTTTACTGTTATCGAGTGATACCCTTTGGGCTGAAGAATGCCGGGGCGCTTACCAAAGACTGGTCAATAGCACGTTTAAATAGCAAACTGGAAGGACTATGGAAGTATGCGTCGATGACCTTTTGGTTAAAAGTAAGGAACCTGCCAAACACCTAGAAGACCTAATAGAATCTTTCGCTGCTTCGTAAGTATAAAATGAAATTAAACCAAGCGAAGTGTGCTTTTGGGGTAGATTTGGGAAAAGTCTTAGGCTTCATTGTCTCAGAAAGAGGCATCGAGGCAAACCCAAAAAAGATTGATGCCATCTTGAACATGAAGCCGCCTCAGAACATCAACGACACCCAACGGCTGGCTGGCAGGGTGGCAGCGTTGAACCTTTTCATGTTAAGATCCACGGACAAATGGATATCAGCGTTGAACGGCCAGATATCCAGGTACCCATGGAACAAAGAGTGCGATCGGACTTCCCAGGAGTTAAAGTAATATCTATCTAACTCACCACCACTGTTAAAACAGCCCAACTAGGGTGATACCTTATACGTATATCTGGCGGTATCCCCCCACGCCATCTCCGCTGTCCTAGTCAAGGAAGAGGGAGGAACACAGGCACCAGTGTATTACACGAGCCATGCATTAAGAGGCGTCGAGACTAGATACTCTCGAATGGAAATGTTTGCATTTGCATTAGTGATAGCAGCCAGGAGATTGCGACCATATTTCTAGGCTCATCCCATAAAGGTGCTAATGGAACACCCCCTCGGGAGAATATTGCAAAAACCTGACAGCTCGGGAAGATTGGTCGTATAGTCAGTGGAACTCAGCGAATTTGACATCGATTACATGCCCAGGACTTCAGTGAAGGGGAAAGCTTTGGCATATTTCGTCACCAAATTTACAAACTTCCCAGTGGAAATTGAAGTTGCACCAGACTGACAACCCTTGAATCGAAGTACAAGTAAACCAAGTGGGCCCATGGGGCCAGAGTGGGCCAAGGAAATGTTAGAGTACCTGGATACGAGTAAACTCCCTGAGGAGAAAGAGACAGCAAAGAAAATTAAGAGGAACGCAACACGTTTTGTCAAGAATGAGGGAATCCTTTAAAAAGGGCTTTGCCGCCCCTTTGTTAAGACGCATCTCGCCTAAGAAAGCACAGTACGTCTTGACGGAAATACACGAGGGCATCTGTGGAAACCATTATGATGGAAAGGCTTTAGCGTAGAAAGCCCTTAGGGCGGGCTACTACTACACGCCAAGCAATTTGCGAAGAAGTGCATCAAGTGCCAGATCTATGCCCCCGTCCCGCATTGTCCCCCCGAGAAATTATTTTCTATTAGCACCCCACGGTCGGTCACTCATTAGGGGATTGATCTAGTAGGCCCCTTCCCACCGAAAAAGGAGGGCTAAATTATACTTTTAAGATGAAAGGTATATCCCTTTCTATTTTTTATTAAGACTATAATCAAATAATAAATAATATTATATAGAATTTTCTGAATTTGAAAGTTATCGCTTGTTAGGCTTCGACCCCCTCAGTCGCTATGAACGTGCCTAATCAGTGCAATGGGATGTGTTTATTTATCTATCTCTTGACTCGAAATGAAAGTAGGTTTGATTTGAAAAAGGATCTTAGAGTGTCTAGAGTTAGGCCATGAGGGTCCTCTTAATGCCTTCTTTTTTCTTCTCATCGGAGTTATTTCACGAAGGTTGTGAGACACGTTAAAATGAAATAAAATATACTTCAGTCATTGATAAACAATTTGTTGGATAATAATTGGGAGAAATTTTTGAATTAGATTGTGTAGCCAATATCTTATTAAGAATAATTCCGACTAAAAATAAAATGGACGACAATAGCTAAGATTACAGATTGAGTTTCTGGTAGTAGATCCATAATAAAATAAAGTGTTTGTGATTGTTCCAGAAGAAATGAAACAAAAGATACTTTTAGAGCTAGTACAATTATTGTATGAGGTCTGCCCAATGCTAGATGTAAAGGTGCATAATAGATCGATATGAACATCATGAGCTGTCCCGTAATAAAACTAGTTGTTGCTGATACTTTCTTCTCGATTCTTTCTTCTATAATCTGAACTAATTTAATACTTGTGCCATAAATTCCCCGAATGGGGGTTTTGCTGGTGTATTGGATGCTGCTATGCTATGCGCTATAATAATATTATTGAATCATTAAAACTACTTCCATATGTCGTTTTTAGTTTCTATTCACATAATTTTTTAATATTATTCAGATTTTGAAAGAAAAGAATTCTCTTTCTATTATAAAATAAAAACATCAAATTGCACCATCTTTGTAAGAGGTGAATGCCTCTTTTTCTCTAGAAGTTGATGGAATTATTCGTAATAAGATATTGGCTACAATTGAAAAGGTCTTATCAATAAGATTTTTGGATTATTAACTGTACCTTTTTTGGAGAATGTTAATAAATTCCAAAATGCATTTCGTCGTCCCGTAGCGACAACTGTCTTTTTGATTGGTACTGCAGTAGCTCTTTGGTTGGGTATTGGAGCAACATTACATTGCTAATGGTAAGAAAGGAGCTTTGAATGTAACTATGATTCATATTTTATATTCAGACCTCGCTTGCCTTTTCTTTTCTTTTTTTTGTAATTCTTATGATGTAATTGGAGCTTATTGTCAGAAAAGGGGCCTCAGTTGGTGGTCTGGATTGTTTCCCTCTCGATGATGAAACTTATCCCCCATCATCTCACTGGCCGACCTTGAGATAGAGAATGAAACTCAAAGGAATTGACAGGGGCCCACACAAGCGGCACTTTCACATCTTCTTAACCCGAAATGGTTGGGGATAATGTGTATACATTATAACAATCAAATATAAAAATTCCTGTGATTATTCATTAATTTGGAATAAAATCCCTTCTACAGCTTTGCCCGCAGCAATACCTTGACCCACACCCTGTAATTGTACATGCTCCCATAGCAATAACATATTTTGGTTTAGGCCTTTCTTCATACAATCTGACTAAAGAATGAGCCATTTTCATTGTTACTGTACCCGTAGTGACATCTTTTATTAAACTAAAGGAATGTTCGTACGGGAATTTTTATCGCATATTAAAGGATTCATTTGAGGGCCAAAAGGTTCGAAGTCTAGAGATTAGAAAAATAAAGATTAGAAAAAAAGAATAAAAAGAAAAAATATTTGAAAAAAATATTAGTTATTAGTATTTGAGGATTTGTACTTTCTTTCCTTTTTTTTTCGTTCAATAGTGGAGATAGTAGCACGTAATGACAGACCAACATGTTTGTTACGCTTAATATCTTTAGTTTGATATTGGGAGGGGAACAACAACTGGAAACGACTGCTAATACCCCATAGGCTGAGGAGCAAAAGGAGGAATCCGCCTGAGGAGGGGCTTGAGTCTGATTAGCTAGTTGGTGAGGCAATAGCTTACCAAGGTGAAGTTCAGAAGCTGGTCCGAGAGGATAATCAGCCACACTGGGACTAAGACATGGCCCAGACTCCTACGAGAGGTAGCAGTGGGAAATTGTCGGCAACGGGTGAAAGCCTGACAAAGCAATTCCACATGGGAACAAGCAACAGATTACTTGCTAATGCTTATCGAAACTTAGCCCTAATTAATGGATAGAAAAACTTGAAGTACATGTCATCATTCAATTGTCGCGGTAGATTATTTCACAAAATGGGTGGAGGCGGAGCCCCTTGCCACAATAACGGTGAAAGCCATAACCAAATTCCTGTGGAAGAACATTGTTTGCCGATTTAGCATTCCCCATAGCATAGTCTCTGACAACGGGAAGTAGTTTGATTTAGAGCATTACAAAGAATGGTGCAAAGAGCTAAGAATCCAAGCCAAGTACTCGTCACCAGGACAAGAAAGGAGACTGGGTAGAAGAGATCCCAGGAGTCATGCGGGCCTATAGGACAACTGTGAAGACCCCAACGGGCGAAACACCGTTCACACTGGCTTTCATGAACAAAGCAGTCATCCCGATAGAAGTTGGTCTGCCTTACCACTGAACTCGCCACTTCAGCCAACCTGAGAACAACAAGGCACTCGAGGAGCACCTTGACCTGCTAAAAGAGAAAAGAGTGGAAGCTGAGATCCAAAATATCCTCAACAAAAGGAAGACAAAGCGCTACCTCAACAAATGAGTCAAATCCAGATCTTTTAAGGTAGGCGACTTAGTGCTCAAAGAAAAAGGAGTGACAACCCAAGACCAAGGGAAACTCAAAACACGATGCGAGGGGCCATACGTAGCAACCAACCAATGTCATATCGCCTCAAAGATAGTCAAGGAAAGGAGTTGCAGCACCCTTGGAACGCCGAGCATTTGAAGAAATTCTACCCTTGATTCTTTTCTAGGATGCATTCAATGAAACAAGGTCAATAAAGACAAACAGTTTCTTAGCTCGCACATCTCACCCATAACCACCAAAGTTGAGTTCAAAAACTCCCGATGCAATCAACAGGCGTGGAGGTCAAAAGACCCCACGACCCCTTACTTAGCCACCAAAGTCGAGTCCAAAGACTCGCGGTGCAATCCATGGGCGTGGAGGTCAACAGATCCCATGACTCCCTTACTTAGCCTCCAAAGTCAAGTACAATGACTCGCAGTGCACTCAACGGCCGTGGAGGTCAAAAGACCCCACGACTCTCTTACTTAGTCACCAAAGTCAAGTCCAAAAACTCACGATGCACTCAACGGGCGTGGAGGTCAAAAAACACCACGACTCCCTTACTTAACCACCAAAGTTGAGTCCAAAGACTCGCGGTGCACTCAACGGGCATGGAGGTCAAAAGACCCCACGACTCCCTTACTTAACCACCAAAGTTGAGTCCAAAAACTCGTGGTGCACTCAACGGGCGTGAAGGTCAAAAGACTCCACAACTCCCTTACTTAGCCACCATAGTCGAGTCCAAAGACTCACGGTGCAATCCAAAAATTCAAAAGATCCTACGACTCCCTCACTTAGCCATCAAAGTTGAGTACAAAGACTTGCGGTGCACTCAATAGACATTGAGGTCAAAAGACCCCATGACCCCCTTAATTAGGCACCAAAGTCAAGTTCAAAGACTCGAGATGTAGCTAATGGGCGCGGAGGTCATAATTAATATTGCAAAGCAAAGGCAAACAAAGCACAAGCATCGCGAAAGGAAAGCTAAAAGGGAGCCATATACCAACTATACAAAACAAGGCTAAAACAAGACCCACCATTATAAAAGGAAAACACAACAAAGAGTTATCATTACAGTCTTCCAAAATATTGTTTAAAACAAGGAAGAAGGTAAGAAAAAGCAAAGTCTTTATGAAGGTTGAGCCACTGGAGGTTTTGAAGGCGAAGAAGCAGACGGGAAGGAGTCGGGCATAGTATTGCATCCCAATGCATCCACAAACTGGCATGAAACCTCATCAGGTCTGAAGGAGTCGACGTACAAATGCCTCAGGTTAGTTTGAGGATTGGCCAGCAAGTGAGCCATGCCAACCCCATATCCGTATCCAAAAGCTCGATCCCTAACGGCCTTGGTGGCCGTCAGTTGTGGGAGCGCGCAAGCCACGTCACCCCTGGAAGCAGCCAATTCTAATTACACTTCCAACAGTCGTTGCTTATGCTCCTTCACTTTTGTGTCCAAGTGTAGCATGGTTTGGTTCATTTTGTTCTACTTGGCGTCAATTTCTTCTCGGCCCTTCTTGTAAGTGACAAACCTACCTCGCAGATCCACATAGGACCCCTCCATTTCTGACACTTTAAGCCCAAGTTGCCTATGATCTTCTTCATACGAGGCCTTCAAAGTTGAAAGCTCAAGGACAAGTTGTTTGCGGCTCTCCTCAGAAGAAGCTAATGCCTGGGCAAACCCCAAACATCGTTGCTCGGCAGCAGCCAACAACTGTTGAGAGGAATCCAACCCTCCACTCAGGCGGGATAGTTGGGAACGAGCAGAATCTCGTTCAGACTCTGCCAATTCCAGGAGAAGCCATTACGCATGATGAGGGACTTGGCGCAAAGTAACTCATGATGGAGCTAGGATGCTTCATCGCAAATGTAACACCCGGGTCCAACACCAAGCCCACTTTCAAATTTTTTTGGGTTTATACAAATGAAAGCCATTTGAAATCAACGAGTACATTATTGAAATAGACTACGGGCCCAAATTTTTATTTTGGTAGATACCGATATTTTTGGACTTGCTAATTAAGTTAAAATCAATAAATATTTTTAAAATAGATGGGACAAACTGGATTATTTTAGAGGTTGAATCGAGGGCCAAAACTCAACAAAAAACCCAACACCACACACATCTCCCATTTCCAAAAGGATTATTATTTTAGAGTTCTCTTCCCATTATGATTCGTAACCCACACCAATTGCTATATCCTCGCAGATCCGCAACCTGAGTCTTCAGTGAAGCACCTTTTCCTCGTAGATACTGCCAGCCACTGCCCAAGGCATAGCCAACTACACCACCACAAGCCACCATCCCACATTACCATGACCCATACTCTATCACAGCAACCCACGCTCAGCGGTCTCTCCAGACAACCGTCGATAACTACACCATCCTCCTTCCCCCACCCCCTGCCGTGCACTTTTGTAGTGCACCACTCATGGCCAGCAGAGGATGATCAATCACCACGGAATAAGCCCATGTCACCCACTCTCTCTCCCTCTCCCTCTAATTCCATGGATCAGTTTCTCTTTCTCATAGGACCTTCTATCACAACAACACCCAGCCCCATAGATGGGTTCCTTCCCGCCGCCATGACGACAGCCCCACTACCAAGCTCCTCCACACCGCTGCCACCCTGCACCAATAACCATCGAGCACCGCCCAGCTTATAAGCAAACCGTGTCACGTACCGCGACATCGCTGCACCAGACCATCACTGGTAGCCCACGCTACCGTAGGAGCCACTCAACAAACCACCACCACCACCCTAGCCCCTCCACATCACCCTACACGTCGGAAAATACCACCTTCAACCTCACGGAAGACCCGTGTTTTTGCACAAAAAAAAGAGCACTTCCATAGCAGACCAAACCGAGAGCCACAACCCACGCCTTGCAACAGTAAGGCCATGCTGCCACCGCCACTGCCAGCAAAAGACGACGGAGGACAAGCCTCAACCTTCGGACGCTACCCTGGTCGATGCCCATCACCCCAGACTGTCGCATGCCTCCTTGCGGTTTCACGTGTTCCACCATCGAGTCAGCCACCTTCCACTCGCCTAGCTCCGTTTCGACTCCTTCTCTCAAGGTGCGTTTCTGTCGCACGACTACCCTGGGTCTACTGATGATCCCCTTGCAAACTAAAATCTGTTACATATTTTAACATAAAACTCCTTCTACGTAGAGATGGTAGGGAAACACAGTTTTAGTTATTACAACTTTGCCCTCTACGTTATAAGCCAAAGTATGAGAGTTTTGAATTTTTGAATTTACGTTGGATTTACTTTTATGTTGGGCCTAAGTCTCACTGTAGAAAAACTCGTGTTATTTTTTTAAGTAGGTTCCGATTCAATTTAAATTAGTCTAGAAAGATTTTTAACAGAAAATAGTTACGGTTTTAAATTATATAACCTGGTATTATATTTTTTATAGTTAGATTTCGGTAATAAATAAGTTAGAGCTTAAATAGTTGGAGGAAAATTATATAACCTAGTATTATATTTTTTATAGTTAGATTTCGGTAATAAATAAGTTAGAGCTTAAATAGTCGGAGGAATTAAGTGATATTGATGAATTTGGGAAGTGATGGTATTTTAGGATTATGAAAATTTTAGGTTTTGAGGAATCACAATAGGTTAATTTAGTATTTCAAGTTTAAGTATCGAAATACGTTTTCAATTAAAAATTTATAAAAGTTATGTGACTATTTTATAGGTGACGGTTAATATTTGTTCAACACTATTGTGGAAAAATTTTGAAAGGCTAAAAATTCCAGGTAAGCAGGGTTACTATGCTAGACTTTGCATCAAATAAATGAACTAAGGTAAATTTTGGAAAATATGCATGTTTTGTTACGAATAGAAATTTGAAACAACCTTAGTTATTTGTTCGGCATTACTCATGAAATTCTGTATAACAATAAAGTATTTTTTGGCATAACTGGTGTAGACATGAGCTATTTTGTTTCTGAACTGTGCAAAAGAGAGCGAATATAAAAATTTGTGCATAAATTATATTTTTGTGATTAGATTTTGTTCTGTTCTGAAGATGTTCTGCACTTTGATATGATATGATGCGATTTCTGAAACCTCTGGCATGACATTTTGTTTCTGCTCTATTCTAACCTTACCACTAGTGTAAAACTGTGGCCTCTGTTTGGGTAGGTACCAACCTTTCTGCTTCCAATGCACCCACTTTGGAAGCCAAAGTGGTTTTCTGCATGGTCTTTCTTGTGTACACACTCGAGGCTCCAAGAATAATAAGGAGAATATTTCACATTCTGTTTTTGCTCGGTTGGCCACTACCACGAGAGTTAAACATATAATTATATTCTGATGTAATGCTTCAGTTATGCTATGCCAAAGGAATTTTGAATAAGAATATTTTTGAACTTTCGCTCTGATATTTTTTATAACATGTTCTGATTATACATTCTGAAAATAAAAATATTTTATTTTGCATTCTGAACTCTGTAAATGCTCATGTTTACAAATTAGTATAAGTTCTCTACTTACTGAGTTATTGATAACTCAACCCTTATCTCCACAATATTTTTCAGATAATTTTGATGCCTCAGCTGTAAGTCAAGAGTAGGATGTGATAGCAAGGTTTGATGGTCGTAGAGAAATAAGTGCCAAATGGTACAAATATTTATTGGAGAGTCTTATTTAGTGGATTTATTATTTTATGTTATTTTCACATTTTGAGTCATGGGTATTTATGAATCTTTGTGGAGATTTAATTTATTTCATTGAGGTAGTTCTTTGGTGTCTTGGTGGCGGAACATATATTTTGGTTTTGAACAAATGAGTTTATATTTTATGGGAATTTAGAGTATATAAGTATGTTATTGGAGATGATTTTAGGTAACATGAGCTAACTCTCTAAACCTCTAGGAACGAGACGTTACAGCAAATGAGCTCGAGTGTAACACCCGGGCCTACCGTCAAACCTATTTTTATATATTTTTTTGAGTTAAAGTATATAAAAAGTCCTGCTAAAATTTTTCGAATACTATTTTATGGGCCAAATTGGTTTTTAACTGTTATCAAATTTGTTTTTAATGGACTTGTCATTGTATTTAAATTTTTTGAAATGGACTCTACCCGATCACTGTATGGCCCATGCCCCTTTTTATTAAACCGGAGACCCAATTGCAGTTTTTTGTTTTTTTGTTTTAAAAAGTCCCCACCATTCTCACGTCTCTTTCCGTTAGTCATAAGCATGCACGTCTATTTCCTCTCTTTTCTCTAGGGTTTTATCATCACCTCTATATATATACACGTATTCCTCTACTGCATGGAGAAACTGCCCAAAACTTGTTGCTGCCGCCAGCCATAGCAAAACCCCCATCGTGTTGCACTCCATTGCCGTGACCCAAAAACATCCACCGCAGCTCGATTTTCATCCAACCACCGTCCAATAGCCCACTGCCCTGCCCCACGTGAAACCGGCAGCTACCTAGATTCCCTTCCATAAACTGCAACCACCCACACACACGGCAACACCACCGCAAGTCGCTGCTGCGGAGGCCACACGTCCTCTCCATCACTCGGCTAGCCCCAATTTTTGCTCATCAAAACAGAGCACTCCGTTTTCCCCCACCGTGAGCCGGGTTTTACCACCAAGCTGCTACCAGCCCCCTCCTTTCGAGTTCCAGCATGTTTGCACCACCGTCTGTCATGGATCAACCACTGGCCAACATCATCTCTCACTCTCTCTACTATAAAGGGTTCCCCCTAAAAACTTCGCATGACACAGCTCCTCCCTGCGCAACCACCAACAACCAACAGTGAGGCCAAGCCACCGCAGACAGCTGCAACAGAGGGCGCCGGAGAACCTTTCATCACCACTAAACACCACCCATCCCACGCGTTGCCCGTATGTGAGATTTCTCTCTATCCCTCGGTTTCCAGCTCTACCTCCCTTTAGCTTTCTCTCTCTCTCTCTTTCAGTGTGCTGCCGTCGGGACAACCACCACCCACTGCAACTTAGCTCCGCCAGGACCTCCTTCCCTCACGATGAGCTTTTGTCGTACGTCTTCCCTCTCTTAAGAGTTTCAGAAATATATGGGTGTTTGTAAGTGCTGCAATTACGTGCAGTTAGAGGGTAGGGAGAGATTATAGATTTATGAGATTACCATTTTGCCCTTAAGCCAAGTAGGATTTGAATGTATTTTTTTTAAATGGGTTTTGAATGGGCCTTGTTTTTAGGTTTGGGTTTGGTTTTATGTTTAGCTTGTGTTTTACAAAAGCCTTTGTAGCTCGGACTTGTCTTCAATTGAAGTTGAGTTTTGAGATGGATTTTTGTTTTATTAAGCGGATATTGAGGATTTTGGGAAGTTGTGGTATTTTAGGGTTATAAGAATTCTAGGTTTTTCTTTAGGAATAAGAATAGGATGATTTAGTATCTAAGATTAAATATTGAAATATGTGTTCGATTGAAAATTTACGGGAGTTACGTGACTATTTTATAGGTGACGAGTAATTTCTGTTCGGCATTATTAAGGAAAAATTCTGAAAAAGCTAAGAAGTCCAGGTAAGCGGAGTTCCTATGTTAGACTTTGCATAAAAATAAAATGAATTGAGGTCAATTTTGAAAAATATGCATGTTTTATTATGAAAAGAAATTTGAAATGACCTCAGTTATTTGTTCTGCATTACTCATGAAATTCTATATAAGAATAAGGTATTTTTTCTGACATGACTGGTGTAGACATGAGCTTATCTTTGGCATTTTATTATTGAACTGAGAAAAATGAGCGAATATGAAAATCGGATAAATTTTGCATGTGACGTGAAGATGTTCTGAATCTGTTTTGGAAAATGTGAAATGATCTGAATTTTAGTACTCTGTTTTTGATATGATGTGGCATCCGAAAAACCTTTGGCTTGACTTTCTGATTTTGTTCTGACTCTGATTCTGATTCTGATATGGTGATTATGATTCTGTTTTGCTCTGATATGTGGCCTTGTCACGGGATATAATAGTGACCTCTGGCCCTGTCACAGGATATAATAGTGACATCTGGCCCTGTCCGGGATACAATAGTGACCTCTGGCCCTGTCACGGGATATAATAGTGACCTCTGGCCCTGTCACGGGATATAATAGAGGTCTCTACTCTGAGTGCAATCGCTTTGATAACATGGTGATTTATGTTTTGCTTGGATTTCCGCAGAATGCACAACCCTACCACGGGGGTTATACATGATCTTCGTTCTGATATGATGCTCTGATATGATATGATAAGATGAAAATGTTCAGTCATGTTGTGCCAAATGAGTCTTTGAATATGAAAAATTGATTTCTAAATATGAAATGTTTGAAATATCGCTATGATTTTTTTATAATATCTATTTTTGAGATTTGCATACTGAAACTAAAATGTTTTGTTTTTGCATTCTGAACTCTGTGAAAATGCTGATATTTACATACTAGCTCATGTTTACATACTAGCATATGTTCTCTGCTTACTGAGTTGTTGATAACTCACCCCTTATCTCCATAACATTTTTTAGATATTTTATGGTTCAGCTGGAGAACAAGAGTAAGAAGTATTGGAAAAGTCTGATGATCATAGATGAATGAGTGCTAAGGGTACAAGTATTTTGGAGGATTATATTTTGAAGTTTTATCTCTAGCGGTTTTTGGTACGTCAAGTTATGAATAATTTGAGTCTTTATGGAGATGTTATTTATTTTATTGGGGTGCTTTTAGTATTTATGTGGAGAGACACCGATTTTTGGATCGAACAAATAAGTTAAGTGTTTTGTGGAGTTTCTATTTATTTATTATTGATTATTGGAGATGTTATTGAGTAATAGGAGCTAACTCTCCGGACCGTCTGGAACGGGGCGTTACATCGAGGTCTCCCTCCAGGGAACGGATATGCCCATCAGACTGCTCTAAGTAAGACTCCACCTCAATCTTCTCAGCTTGCAGCTGACTCATCTCTTCTTAGCAAAGAACCAAAACATCCGCCTGGTACGTACCTCTAACTCCAAGTCCGCACGATCATCTACAATCCAAGCCGTCAAGTCATCCACGCCCTACAAAGCAAAAAGATATAATAAAATATGGGTCGTACATATATAGACGAGTACAATTAAGCCAACAAAAAAAGTCATACCGAAGACAATAAATGTTTTAAGCATTGAGCCATCTCTACCACTGCTCCATCCTGAGGAGGGGAGCACAAGTAAGAAGGCTCCTTAAACCCTCCTGTCGTGGTTCGTTGCCCCTCCACAAGGGCCCTCCCAAAGAGTGCGTAAAAGAAGTAGAAAAGGTAGCTAGAACCTCTACCTCAAGCATGGACACACCCTTGTCCGCGGCAGTGGCAAACTCAAAATTATCGATGGGCCTGGCATCCTCTCCGTTGCTATGTCCTCCATCTCCATTTTCTCCATGTCCTGTGCCCCCTTCTTCCATGATGACCTGCCCCCCTCCCTAGGGGTTGACAAATCCACGTCACCACTGAAGGAGGAGGGTGAAGGGGAAGGAATGAAGACTCTTTCATTGTCCGTAGGCGGAGTTTCACCCTTGAAGAAAGTTGTAGGGAAGGGACTTAGGTTGGAGCTTTGGTCGCCACAGACATCAATGTTGCCCCTCGGGAACACAGAGTCCATGGCACAAGTCTAGTCGGCGCCACTAGTAGGAGTCACAGCTTTAGACATCGTAACCCCAACAACGCCTATGGAGAAGGCGTCATATATGTCAGATACAAACTGGCCACCACTGGAGTTGAGACTGATGAGAGGAGAGAAGGGAACTCAAAAGGGGTTGTACCCATTGAGTCCAACCCCTTGGGGAAGGGTTTGGCCTATGAGCCCATCAAGGTTGCCAAGCGCAGGAGACATCGGAGGTGACACATGTATAGGAGAAGTAGAGGGCGGCTCCCCCCTTCTGTCGAATTGGCATAAGAGTCAACGGCCACTTCTGGCCTCACATCGTCAGCGGTGCCTTCGACATTTTCAACAAGGCGATTAGCAGATGTCTTGTCCTCAGTACGTCGAAGACGTTTTCTAGGAGTCTTAGAAGGCGACGAGACAGGCCCCTTCTCAGAAGGTGGAAAAGCGGGCCTCTTCTTTGTAGGAAATGTCACAACCTTTTATTTATGCCTCTTAACGTGGGAACGGTTAGGCATAACAAGAAATCTATCAATGTTGGTGGGAGTCAAGAGCTTTTCAGTCCACAAGGCACCCTTATTATCTTTGGCCGAATTTAGGACTATGTCGATGCGAGAATGTTCTTGGTCAGTCAGATCTATCAGGATATTTTTGTCATCAAGGACCTTGCCCACAATTAGCTGGGACGGGGAAGTCCCGAATGGTCATCTTAGGGGAGGGAAATTCCTAGCCACCACCAAAAATAAGGAAAAATTTCTTTTGACACTGTTTGACATTCGAATGGCCGCTTTTGAGTGCCGCCAAACGTTGCGAATGTACACGAAAACTACAAATGTTACCTGATAGCCCTTTCATAGAATAGAAAGACAAGAATTCGCGAGCAGTCAAATCTGGGTACATATCCCCCAGGGGTTCCAGAACCATACGGAACACCACGAATGAACACAAAAGTATGCGCCAAGCATGCGAATGAAGTTGGGCTAGGGCCAATCAAAGGAAATCAAGGACATCTTGAATGGAAGGTGCAAACCGTGCGTTACGGCACAAACGGGGAGAGAAACCCTCCCCGAGAAGCCTTCCTCATCCACAGTGCCCTCCGCCGGAAGAGTGAGAACCACAGTGTTGGGGATACGATACGATGTCCTCAACCATGCCAAGTCTCGGGCGACAAGTGTGGAGCGCCACTGGAACCCTTCAAAGAAAGGTAAATTTTGACCATCAAAGGATTTGAGCACAGAATGGGGAGAAATCCAGGATGGGGTTTGGGCAGAGGCACAGTTTGAAACATGGGAAGAGCCACGCTGAGCCATTGTTGAAGAAATGAGAAGAGAAGAGATCAAGATGGTGAAAGGTAGTGAGCGTTTGAAACTTGAGAAGAAACCAAGAACAAGAAATGATGCAAGAAGATGAAAGAAGCAGAGCGAGAAAGAGGGGCAATGATGAGGAATTCTAGGGAAGACGAAAGGGTTACATTGCCATCATTTGTTATTTGAATAAAATAAAAATAATAAATTAAAGAGTGGGAACAGTTATGGATGCCGTGGGCCACGTATTTAACATAACAAAAAGCTAGCAGGGTAGAGTGAATGCACAAATTGATGAATTTCTCACGTGTATGCATGAAAGAAATTAGCGGGATAACTAGAAATGGTATTTAGGGCCTTAGGGAAAATAACCCCATACATTGGAATAATGAAAACAACCTTGGTCATTTTTCTGCATAACTCACTATATCCAAAGAAGAAAAGAAGAATATTTTTTGTTATTACTAGTGTAGACATGAGCATTTTTGGCACTCTGTTTATCAACTATATAAAAAAAGCGGATATGAAATCTAAACTTTTTTATACATGATGATGTGAATATGATCTAGATCTGATCAATACTTTGCTATGACATGAAATGTTGCATTTGAAAATCTCTGGCATGAAATTTTGTTTCCGCTTTCGTCCCGACCTTACCACGGGTGTAAAACCATGGCCATTGTTTGTGTTGTTACCAACATCTCTATTTTTGGTTCACCCACTTTGGTAACAAAGTGGTTTTCTGCGTGATCTTTCCTATGTGCACATTCGGGACTCCGAGAATAATAAGGGGAAGATTTCACATTCAGTTTATGCTCGATTGGCCGCTAATGTTTGCACAACCTATCATGTGGGTTAAATATGGAATCCATTATGATATGATGCTCATCAGTTATATTATGCCATAAGACTTTTGTATATTAATATTTCTAAACTGTCACTTTTGTATTTTGATAATTTGTTTTGGTTCTGCATTCTGTAACTGGCTCATGTTTATATATTAGTACATGTTAACTGCTTATTGAGTTGTTGATAACTAACTCAATCACCTTCAATGTTTTCAGATGATCTTGATGGTTCAGCTAGGGATCAAGAATAGAATGTGTGGGCGAGACTAGTTGTGTGTAGTGGGATAAGTACAATAGGAGTATTAGAGTCTTATTTTGAGAACTGCATGTCATTTTTCTTGTTTTGGTATTGTTGGAACTTTGCTGATTTTATTAGACTATATGGAGTCTCTTTTATTATTAAATGTGTTGGAGGATTTCATTGATATTATGTTTTTATGGAAGTATGTATAATTTTATTGAAGGAGTTTAATTTACAGGTTGTGGAGTTGTTTTCCATGTGATTGTTGGAGTCTAGATGTACTGTTTGTATGTGATTTTTGGTGACAAGAAATAACTCACGGACCTTCCGAGGACGGGACGTTACAATTTTAATGTCAAAATTATCATGTTTGGTTTAGCTAATTGTACAAACAAAAGATCATGCAAGAAATTACAAAAAATATCTTAAGATTTGAGATATTATCTTAGTGATGTCTTCTCCCTTTTCTTAGTTCTTCCTCTCGTTCTTCTCCCTTTTCTTTTCTCTCTCTGTCACTCTTATCTTACTGGGTGACAAAACAAAAGGGTGTACCCACCATAGGCTCATAGCTTTGAAAAGAACATGGGGGCGCACACCCATATTGACATTGAGAGGAACGAGCCGTGAGTACCCTTGTTGCGTGAATAGGCCGAGTGCTGCCCCATATACGCATGTATGTTGAAATTATAATAGACCAAGACCACGTGATGATCCCCAAGTTACATCCTTATTTTTTTCACAATTACTTTATTAACCTCAATCTTAGGTTTAATAACTCTATCTTTGGCTTATTTATCTGTCGATCTTAAAGAAATTACTAAACCAGTTATTTTATTGTAAAAAATATAAATTAATTCATTGTGCTATATTAACTTAAATTATCTTTAAAAGTTGAGCAGTGCTACATCTCCCGAGAGATGTAGTCTGAAAGTGTCCCGAGCAGGCAACATTTTTTTTTTATTTCTTTTATTTCATATATTTGTTTAATCATCATAAATATTTTTTAAAAAAATAAAAAATTCACAACATCATTAAAAAATATTTTTTTAATCACTCGGTTAAAAAAAAAAAAAATCCATTTGGTACATTTTTTGGGTCCAAATTTAGGACCCAAAGCATTTATCTTAAAAGTTCTTTCGTTAATCATTATATTGTAATTTTATTTTTCCTAGAGATACACTTAATTTATATTATTATTATTAATTTTTTTTAAATATATATTTTACTATTTGAGGATAATATCAGTACTGCATCTGTAATATGAAAGCAAATCTAATCTTATTACCGAATTATTATCTGATTATTATACTCTTAATTAACCTGATGGTCATGATAAGCAATAAGGCTGGCACAAACACTTAGGCCTCATTGGATATAGATACGTACTCTCAATCCATCTCATCTCATCATTATAATTTTTTTAAATTTTTATATAAAATATAATAAATAATTTAATTTTTTCAAATAACAAAATAATAATAATATTAAAAAATAATATTCTAACAATATTTTATATTGAACACATGTTAGAACTTATACAAATTAATCATTTGCCTTATTTATGTTGTGGTCATCACATTCATGATTTGCCAGATCAGGCAGCTTCACGACCAACAGCATCATGATCACCTTCTGCAGTTTATTTAGCAACTCACAAAGTATATTATATAATTGTATGTAAGAGTTGAACCTTTATATTTCTTTGTCAAACGATATATATATATATATAAACGATATATATATATATATATATATACATATACATATATATATATATATATATACATACTCCATGGTTTTTTTAAACTACCTCTAGCGATCCATTTGCAATTGGATGAGTGAAAAGCATACTAAACGGCCATCATTTCTTGATCTGCCGCACTGTATTCAACTTTTAAGATCAGAATAAAATTTTCCGTAACTCCATTAACGTAAACATGTTGTCGAATTAAATTTACATCGTGTGTGAACAACAATATGTACAACAAATTAGATTAAGACATGGGTGACGTCAAAATGGATGTGATCTGCTCAGAATGTTAAACCTAGCTCGAGTCCATAATTCTTAGACCCAAAGAGATATATATATTGTAATGCTCTAATGGATGGTCCAAACCATATGGTCTATACTTTAAAAGGACTAGTCAATGATACAATCAGAGTCCTATTAAAATCTTATAAAAAGTAAGAATTTTTCCTTCTCAAACAATGTAGGATTTCATTTATCACCTATCTTAATCTTTATCGTATGGGATATCACGTACATATGTACATATATGGGGACGTTGATGCTAATTAAGTTCGTCTGACATAAGAGATAGACACATATATATGGGTTTGTTGCACCCTTGCTTTCTTTTTTAAAACTTGTTTAAAACTGTTGACCCTTGCCTAGAAAAGCGAGTTCAAGTTTTCACAATCAACTGAATCAAGACCTAGCTAGCTAGTGCGGCGCGCGGGGAAGGACTAGGGCTTTACCTTTGTGGTGACAATATTTCATATGAATCCACACTTTTCAATTAGATGGTGGATTGCTATAAGAAAGGGCAACAAAGAAACAGAAGACCTGAGGCTTCCCATCATGGATGCGTTCAATTCAAGGGAACAAAACAACCCAATGGGTCCCCAATACATACCCAGGACAGCTATCCCCCATCATGTAACAGCCTGCAATCTCTGCATGTGGTTTTTCTTTTTCAATATTGTTCTTGATTAACTCTGACAAAATTGTGAATCCGTAATACTACTAGAGAAAATTACATTGAAAAGACGAAACAATAAAAGAGCTAGATAGCTCCAGATCATCAGTACGTTACTAATTGCATGCTTTACTTTTTGGTGTAAATGAATTTAGCCTAGGGGCCTCACATACTCGTAATTTTCTAGATGTCTTATTTGTAATTACGGTATTCCTCTATTATAAATAAGAGATTATTAATAAATTTAGAATGAGGCCGCTATATACGTGGCTACTGACTTTTTACCAAAATAAATAAATAAATTACAATTCCAGGCACTATTTATTTTGTGTAAAACATTTTAAGCAATTTCCACAAAAGATTCTCACTATTAATTCCTTTGGACATGATAATTGGTCTCTCTATTCCATATCTGCGGGCAGGTTTGAGGCTTTAGATGAGACATAAAATTTTTATTTGATTTTATCTCATCTCATCTCATCTTATTCTCAAACATAATTTAAATATAAAATTTTCAAATTAATCATTACAACTTTGTCAAATTTTTAAATAAAAAACAAAAAATAATTTCAACATTTTCAAATCTTTAAATAAAAATAATATTATAAAATTATATTATTATAATATTTTAAATTTATAATATGTTTTATTCAACTTTTTTTTTTTTTTCTCATTTCTGAAAGAAAGATTTGTTAAGCAAGTGGCCGGATTTCAAACTCTTGACTTGCTTATCACAGCTCTGGTAACTATTTGAGCTGCTGTACTAGAATTAAAGGTTGAACTTATAAGCAGTGAAAGTCCCAAAACACAGAACATAAAAAGAAAAAAAGAAAAAAAAAAGAAGATAGTGTTATATATCATGCATGCAGCTTGTTGGATTCCTAATTAAAACCAGGACCTATGCATGTCATGAAAACCGAAACCAAAGTCGAGGGAGATACTGTTATTTTGACCCACAGCAGACAGAAAATCAATTAAGTAGGCGCTCATCAAAACCCAAGACATTGACAGTACTACTCATTTCAAGATTCCAAGATCCGTTCAAGATCATATCCCCAGATCGACCAAATTAAAGATGAGTAAAAAAAACAAATCCCCTGCCTAGCTAGCTAGCTCCTGCTGATCTCCATGCTCTTGACTTTTAACTGGTTGTTGTCACCACAAAAGGAAGAGTGGGACCCCAAGTATCTTGAATTAGGCACCGATCTCCTATTCCCATTTGAGTAATTAGAAAGGCTTTCGATGGATTCGGCCGTGCCGAATATATTCATAACATTTGGACGGTGGCTTTTGTTGTCTGACCTTTTTGGCTGTCATCACGCCCTTCTTGATCATGATTGATGCATTTGGCCCTCTCATAATTTTGATCACGCTACAAAACTGCAGCACACTTCACTAGTACTGATCAACTTAGGCGTTCTTACTACATACATATACATCCCATTGCTTGCCTAAAGCATTAATACTAGCTGCATGCAGGAATGCTTATATATGCTTGCGTAGTCGAGTAGCACACAGCCAGTTAAGACAGGATCAGTTCGTCGAAAGTGCCTTGCACAAAGAAGTAGAGAGCTCGGAGCAGCCAAGGATGACTTGCCGGCATCGGCGAAATTATTTATGGTATTGATATCTCTGTCTGCTGGCCGGCAAGTTCTCTTTGGCTACACTGGGCTCTTTTCTTCCTATGTGAGGCACTAATACGGCAAAATCATCTGGCATCGATCACAACAACTTTGCATGGTTGCATCTAGAAATTAATTTAATGCAAAGAAGGTTATATATTTGTAACTCTTGAGTTGCAGCCATCAATGGGCGCTAGCTCCGACAATGCAATTCCGACCAACGTACGTACCCCATATCATATAGCTTTTGAGTAGTGGTATGTATAAACTCTTTTACAATTTTGTTACAACTTCATTTTAAATGATACTCCTACAATTATATTGGAGTAGGCAAACTCGTGAGGTTGTGCAGCAGTACTAATCTATAAAAAAACGTTTATTTATAACTCTTTTTTTTTTTTTTTAAACACAATTATTTTCTATTAAAATAAGTTAAATTTAATCACAAATCGTAATAAATAACTTATCATATTTGTTATTATGTGCATCATATTTAAAAAATCTTTGCGTAGGTACGTATCTCCATCATATGCTTGTCATCATTTTCTACTCAACCTCTTCGGGATCTGAAGGGCCGATTTAGTTGTTGAAAAGTATCAAATTTTCCCTGCCAAACTTATTTTTTGTTTGAATATCGATGCTACTTTTACAAGGTCATGAGTATTTTTTTTTTCTTTTTCTCTCTTTTTTCTTCTGTTCGTTGGTAACACGTACGTACAGTTGACCAGCTAGGGTACAGGTGTGCGTGGTTTGTTTTTTAAAGGGTTATTTCTATCATTTTATTGACCTTCCCCGTGCGTCAACATATATTTTGATTTATGTCATAGTTATTGTAATATTTTGATTATTTTTTTCCTTCTGATCTCCAATATTTAAGGTTATATATTATTTACTTGTCACATCAAAAACTTTAGAATTTAATTACTCATGTTATATGAAATATTGAGTGCATACTATATTTATTTTTCACCATTTTTGCATATTGTATCCATAAATGTAATTTTTTGCATGAAAATTTGTGCTTGCTACATATGCACATGTCATGCAAAGCATTTTTTCTAAGCATAGCATGAAATAATTTTTGTCACGACTCCAAAGGATAGAATGGGAAATTATCCTAGTGGAACTCCTCTGTCCACTCTAGAGTGTTTAAGAATGGAGTGGTAATCCCTGGGTTGACAAAGAACAGTCAATGGGTTTCGAATGGATTCTTTTTAAAGAACGCCGAAGCGAAGTTAATATGTTATGATACCTAACACTAGTGAGTGTACACGTTATAATGTTATGATGTTATGTTATATTTACCAATACATTGAGAACGAGTCTATAGACAATGTAGTCTCAACATGAATTGTACTACGGTCACCGGCAGGTACTCATAGTGCATATAGAGAACTATGACGTTACCACACGTTATTATGTTGTATAAATTGTTAATAATGATGAAAGTTTATGAGGAAGTTATGTTTTCAAAAATTGAAGTAAAAATGTTCATTGAACGAAAACATGTGTCTCCCTTTTTTTCTGAAGATGTTAAGGAATCTGGATGGGAGACCTGCATACTGATTTTTCTGCATTTCATGTATTGCATATTTATCATTGTTCATGCTTAATTTATCTTTGTGCACGTTAGTTGCTTAACTTACTGAGATTTCAAGTAAATCTCACCCTTTGTGGGACCATTATCATTCCACTTGGAATGGTAGAAGTTGTGTCAGGTCTCGAGGAGGACGAGCTAGATGGAGTGCTGGATCCGACTGATTGAAGAGGAGCTGGACCTTGAGAGGAGATTGGATTTGATCATTATGTTTATAGTCCAAGTTCTTCATGCATTAGAACGCATGAAGTGTATGATTTGACTTTGACCCTTAGTTGTACTAAGATTATGCTACGTTTAGTACTTTGAACTTGATGATGACTAATGAATTGGGATGTTTTTAGTTATTCTGGCATAAGTTATACTTTTACCTTTATTTTCACTACGGTTATTGCATATTGCTAGTTGCATACTATGATACATTGCATAATAACTGTCATGTACGGGAGTATGTAACCTTGTGTTGCATGTCCCGACACTCTAAGTCTCCGTTCCATGCCAAGCGGAAGTTGGGGGCATCACAGGGTGATATAAGAGCAATTACGTCTGTGGGTAAACTCACATGTCCTTAGGAATTTTACGCCAGAATATAGGTTTGAGTCTTAGTTTTGCATAGGCTTGAATCTTGCAGCTGGAGCTTGGTCTGATGCGCATACATCTCAAGAGTTGGAAGATTAAGGACAGATGGCACGTGAAAGAAGGGAAAGAAACCTAGAAGGATCCAATGCCCGATAGGATTAGGACTGTTCTTTGGATGGATGACGTGACTTGGCGAACGCAATTCGTAAGATGATGGAAACCATGAAACAACAACAGGAGGTAATCCCGAGGCAAAGCCAACAACGCCCACAGATTGAAATATGAGAAGTTTCTAACATACAGATCCCTAATTTCATGGGAACTAAGGGACCCATGAAGGCCGATAAGTGGCTACTGGATCTTGACTGGACTTCCGAGATTAGCAGCTGTACTGAGGAGCAGTAAGTACAGTACGCAGGGCATCTGCTTCAAGGTGAAGCCAATATCTGGTGGGATACCAAGTTGCAGCTCTTTATAAGAGAATTGGGCAATATCACTATTTTGACCTAGGATAGGTTCAAGGAGGAGTTTGACAATCGATTCTTCCCACAGTCAATGAAGACCCAGAGGGCCCAGGAGTTTGCCATGTTGGTGCAAGACAATCTCTCAGTTGAGCAGTATGCTCCACACCTGATTGCCATCGAGAAGATGCAATAAGTCCACGGAGGACTGCTTCCCAGGATTCGCAGTTATGTAGCTGGGTTCCGCATCCACAATTTTCAGGAGTTGGTTAACGTGGCTGCAATAACTGAGGTGGAAAAATGAAGTGTGGCAGCCCAGATCAACCTCGAATGAAAAAGGGCTTCTTCCTTCTCTGCATGAGGGAATAATGCCAAAAGAAGGATTATCCAAGGAAAAAGCAAGGGCAAAGGCATTATGACAGCTCCACCTACTACCTGCAAGAAGTGTGGAAAGAATCACGGTGGAGAATGCCGAGTGGGCTTAGGAGTATGTTTTCGATGCGGTCAGTCAAGGCATATGATTTGGGAGTGCCCTCAGAATTCACAAGGTGGAAAGAACTTTCCTAACAATCGGCCCAATTAGAGGCCACCTGCTCAAGCTCGTGTGTATGCTATTACCCCTGGTGATATGGACGAGGAAGCACCAGGAGTTGAAGAGACGAAAGTCGTCACTGGTATTTTTCTTTAAATACCTCTCTTTAAAAATTAGCTATTTAAAATAGGTGCTTAGTACTCAGTAGTTGATTACATCTTAGGTAAAATCACGTTATACAAATACATGGCTTGCACCTCATTTGACTCCGGCGCTACAAGGTCTTTTATGTCCGCGACGTTTGCATACATGTGTAACCTACCGACTCAGATGCTACCTCAAGCTATAGTAGTGTCAATTCCTGATGGAAGCACGATCACCTGTACCCGCATGTTGAAGAATTGCCCTCTGACTCTGAAGGGAAGATTGATGGAAGCTGACTTGATCATCTTCGATCAACTAGAGTTTGACGTTATACTAGGAATGGACTGGCTATTCAAACACTATGCTAGGATAGACTGTCAGAGTAAGGAGATTATCTTCGATTCACCCGAAGGTGGACATATCCGTCATATGGGAGCGACTATAAAGGCTACCCCCTCTCTGATTTTAGTTTTGCAGGCAAGGAAGTGCATCGCTAATGGTGCCATAGCCTACTTAGCTCTCATAGTGGAAGATTATGGTGGTAATAAGGAGATTCGAGGGATACCTGTAGTTGAGGAGTATCCTGAGTTTTCACCGACGATCTACCCGGATTAAGAGAAATCGAGTTCACTATAAAACTAGAGCTCCCTGCAACCCCTATCCATAAAGCCCCTTATCGTATGGCCCCCTAGAACTAAATGAGCTAAAGGAGCAGATAGAAGAGCTACTGGGGCTTTATTCGACCTAGTTCATCACCTTGGGGAGCACCAGTTCTGTTCGTTGAGAAGAAGGATGGATCGTTAAGGATGTGCATTGACAATAGGGAATTGAACAAAGTAATAGTTAAAAACAAGTTTTTGTTACCACGTATCGATGACCTACTAGATTAATTGCAAGGAGGATCGGTGTTCTCAAATATAGACTTAAGGTCTAGTTATCACCAGCTCAAGATTATGAAGAAGGATATCCCTAAAACAGTTTTGAACTAGATACGGACATTACGAATTCCTAGTGATGTCCTTCAGTCTAACTAATGCCCCTACCGCCTTCATGGATATGATCAACAGAGTATTCAGACCCTACCTGGAGAGCTTTATTGTCGTATTCGTCGACGATATATTGATATATTCTAGAAGCGAAGAAGATCAAAAGCAGCATCTCCGTTTGGCACTAGAGAGGCTAAAAGAACATCGTTTGTATGCTAAATTCATCAAGTGTGAGTTTTGGCTCTAGGAGGTGAAATGTTTAGGTCATGTAATTTCAAGTCAAGGAGTATCAGTTGATCCCAGAAAGATCGAAATTGTGGTAAACTGGAAGCGTCTGACTAATGTGCATAAAATTTAGAGTTTTCTGGGATTAGCTGGTTACTATTGGCAATTCATGGAGGGATTCTCCAAGCTATCAAGACCCCTCACTACCCTAACCAAGAAGAATGCTAAGATTTTTTGGACAGAGAAGTGTGAGCAGACTCTCGTGGAACTAAAGGAAAGGCTCACAACTGCACCAGTACTAGTCCTACCTGAACCCCATAAACCCTACATGGTTTTTAGTGACGCATCCAAATCAGGACCTGAATGTGTGCTCATGCAAGAAGAGCGGGTTGTCGCCTACGCTTCACGAAAACTGAAGAGCCATGAGCAGAATTACCCATCCATATGACTTGGAACTAGCCGCCGTAATTTTCGCTTTAAAGATTTGGAGGCATTACTTATATGGTGCAAAGTGTGAAGTCTACACCGATCACTAGAGCCTCAAGTACTTATTCAATCAACAGAATTTGAATATGAGGCAGAGAAGGTGGTTAGAAACTATTAGTGACTACCAGTGTGAAATTAAGTATCACCCTAACAAAGCTAATATAGTGGCGAATGTGCTAAGTCGAAAGATGCAAGACAATGATTCCACAGGCCCCGCCTTAGAAGTAGAGTCCCTTCTGCATAGCATGAGGAGTTTGCTCAGCAAGGATCTTCCTGCTGAAGAATCCATAACCGCAGTACAAGAGATGGTATCGATGGAATGGGAAGAGATGAAAAAGCGCCAGATGGAGGATCCCAAATGGGCAGAAATCAGGCAGAAGATAGAAAAGGAGTGACCAAAAGGTTTCACCCTCAAGAATGATGGGTTGTTGTACTACAAGGACAGGAAGGTTATTCTGGCTGATCAGGAAATCGGGGATAAGATATTAAGGGAAGCGCATCAGACTCCATACGCGGCTCACCCAGGAAGCACAAAAATGTATCAAGATTTGAAGCTACACTTTCGGTGGTCAAGTTTAAAGAAGGATGTAGCAGAGTATGTTAAGAGATGCTCGATTTGTAGAATAGTCAAGACAGAGCATCAAAAGACCCGCTAGATATTTACAGCCACTTCCAATCCTGGACTAGAGATGGGAGGACATATACATGGATTTTGAGATTGGATTACCAAGAACTTCGAAGAGAAACAACTCTATTTGTGTCGTGTTCGATCGCTTAACGAAAAATGCTCACTTTTTGACAGTGAAAAATACTGACCCCATGGAGAGGTTAACTCAGCTATTTGTTTTAGAAATAGTGCAACTACATGGAGTACCAAAAACAATTGCATCTGGTAGGGATACGTGTTTTACTTCTCGTTTTTGGCAAAGCCTTCAGGATGCTCTGGGCACCAAGTTGAAGTTTAGTAGTGCCTATCACCCTCAGACTGATGGGCAAACTGAACGGACAATTCAGACCTTGGAGGACATGCTAAGAGCATGTGTTTTGCAAGAAAAATACGATTGAGAGAAGCTCTTACCATTAATTGAGTTTGCCTCCAATAATAGCTTCCAGACCACCATTCAGATGGCACCCTACGAAGCTTTATACGGAAGGAAATATAGATCTCCCTTATACTTGGATGAAGTAGGAGAAGGTAAGACTTATGGTGCGGAGATTCTTCAAGAGATGAAGGCTGCCCAAGATAGGCAAAAGAGTTATGCTGAACATTGAAGAAGGACCCTCGACTTCGAAGTTGGCGATTGGATTTATCTCAAAGTATCGCCCATGAAAGAAATCTTTCGGTTCAGGAAGAAGGGGAAACTATGTCCAAGATGCGTGGGACCATATGAGATACTGGAGAAGCTTACAGACTAGATCTTCCTGCTGACTTCCAAGGAATTCACAATGTTTTCCATGTATCTTCTCTCAAAAAGAGTTTCGAGATACAGATACCAACAACTGTTGATACAAGGGATATTTCGCACCAACCCGACCTAACCTATGAGGAAGCTCCTATTCAGATCATAGATTGGAAGGATAAGGAACCGCGGAATCGGAAAATTCCTTTGGTTAAGGTTTTGTGGCGGAATCATGATATTGAGGAAGCCACATGGGAAAAAGAAGCTGACATGAGAAGCAAATGCCCCTATTTATTTGGCATGTGATTTGTCTGACATCACATCATGGCATTCGCATTCATCCATACCACGATTTCGAGGACGAAATCTTCTTTTAAGGGGGGAGGATGTAACACCCCATCTAATTAACCATTAGGATTAACCCTTAAATGCTCTAGATTAAGTTTTTAATTTTGGGTTATTACTAACATCAATGTTCATAGTGAGATTAGCCTTGATCTTGGCACTTAGTATCATTAAGCAAAGGATTAGAGAAGCAAGCCCATTAGTAAATTTAGTGAGGCTTTTAGGACCTTAGAATATTCATGGGCCTAACCCTATAAGCCTTGAACTAAGCCCTTAGAGATTCAAGACTTAGTAACTAGCTTTGGCCCAAGCATAAGGAAGGCGTAAGGTTGGGTTGAGATTCACCTTAGTCTAGTTTGAGTGGGAACCGGTTGGGTTGAGATTTAACCAACCATCTACCTTGGTTGAGCCACCACCCCATGCCACCTCCATCACCACCAAATCCCCAAGAGGCCCCATGACCATCATGAGAAATTTGACTCAGATTTGCCCACCCAAAACTATCCAAAACTGAAGCTCAAATCTCCTAAGTGAAAATCACTTGAATCTGCAGATTTGCATGAGTGGTTTGCTTGACTTTTTGTCATCTGAACCATGCCCCACGACTTGGCCACCTCTACAAGTTCATTGTAGCCACAGTAAGGATGCAAGCATGGTGGTTGTAGGCCACTATTCCCCCTGCACAAGGTGTCATAAGCCCATGGAAGCAAGCTGGAAACGTTTCAGACTTGTGCACCGCCCACCTCACCCAATCACATTGCACCAAAGCTTACATCTCCTCCCCTCTTTAATTCTATGAATACCTCCCTCACTTGCTCATTTCCTCCACACCTTAGCTCCAAGCTTTTTCTTGAGTCTTGAGAACACTTCTCACCCTTAGAGAGCAATATAGTGAAATTGAGTGTGGTTTGGTGAGTTCTTGAGTGTTATTGAGCAAGGTTGTCTTGAGAGCTTTGAAGGCCACGAAGTTTGTAAGTTTTCTTGCTCTTGATCTTAGTCTACACGTCAAGATTTGTTTTCAAGTGTTGGTACGAGATTTGGTTGAGTTTTGAGAAGATTATTATGCTTAGTTCAAAACTGGGTCTTTAAAGGATGGTTTGAATGCTTAAATGATTTTAAGTGGGAATTCAGCTATGGCATGTCTTAAGTATGATTTGATATGATTTATTATTGTCTTAGAATGATTATGGGAGGTTTAATTTTTTATTAAAAGCGTGACATGATAAGCTTTAATTTTATCATGTTTTGATCATCAAAGCATGTATCGGTTTTGAATAAATTGGAGATTAAGGATTCTTAGCCATGATTAAGTGTTGAGATGAACTTGATTATCCAAGAATTATCCTTCATCATGTCATTAAAGACCTTTGTGATTGTTTGTGATTAAAGAAAATCTCATATGCATGCATTCATAGGAATCAATAGTTGAAAACACACTTAGGCATCAACTAGAGTGCATGCCACTGGTTGGGACTGTTTGAGCAAGTTCCACTTTAATTTTTAGAAATCCAAGGGTATAGATGGTTTTAGAATGTCAAAAATATGAAGTTCATGAAGTTTGGTTAAATTCAGAATTCGTATGCAATTAGTGAAAAATTACCTTAACGGCAATTTTTGAAAGTTTAGGAGTATTTTTGTAAATACCCATTTTTGAAGACTTTAATTTTGAACCTCATCCATAGTAGTATTAATCCTTAGTACACACTTGATTTCAACTGCTACGACATTTTTTCGATTACTCATGAAATTTGTAAGTTGGCTTCTAACTTACACCTTCATAAGTTATTTATGAATTATAGATAAATGCTCCATTCATACTTCAATTGTCATTTTGAAGATAAAATGTCATGTTATGTGATACATTGAGTGCATACTTACATGATATGTGGTATGTTTTTACCATTTTTGCATATTGTATCTATAAATAATACAATTTTTGTATATTGTATCTATAAATGTCATTTTTGCATGAAAGCTTCCTACATATGCACATGTCATGAAAAATATTTTTTCTGAGCATAGTATAAAAATAATTTTTGTCATGACCCCAAAGGCTAGGATGGGGAATTATCCTAGTGGAACTCCTCTGTCCACTCTGGAGTGTTTAAGAATGAAGTGGTAACCCCTAGATTGACGAAGAATAGTCAACGAGTTTCGAATGGGTTCTTTTTAAAGAACACTGAGCGAAATCAATATGTTATGATACCTAATACTGGTGGGTATACACGTTATGATGTTATGTTATTATATTTACCAATGCATTGAGTCTATAGACAACGTAGTTTCAACATGAATTGTACTACGGTCACCGACAGGTACTCACAGTGCATATGGGCAATTGTGACGTAAGCACACCTTATGATATTATATGAATTGCTAATAATGATGAAAGTTTATGAGGAAGTTATATTTTCAAAAATGGAAGTAAAAATGTTCATTGAAAGAAAACATATGCCTTCCTTTATTTTTTCTGAAGACTTTAAGGAATCTGGATGGAAGACCTGCATACTGATTTTAATGCATTTCATGCATTGCATATTTATCATTCTTCATGCTTAATTTATATTTGTGCACGTTGGTTGTTTAACTTACTGAGATTTCGAATAAATCTCACCCCTTGTGGGACCACTATCATTTCACTCGGAATGATAGAAGTTGTGTCAGATCTCGAGGAGGACGAGCTAGATGGAGCACAAGATCTGATTGATTGAGGAGGAGCCAGACCTTGAGAGGAGATTGGATTTGATCCTTATGTTTATAGCCCAAGTCTTTCATGCTTTAGAATGCATAAAGCGGATGATTTGACTTTGACCCTTAGTTGTACTAAGATTATGCTACGTTTGGTACTTTGAACTTAATGATCACTAATGAATTATGATGTTTTTAGTTATTCTGGCATAAGTTATACTTTCACCTTTATTTCCGCTGCGATTATTGTATTCTGCTAGTTGCATACTATGATGCATTGCATAATAACTGTCATGTACGGGGGTATGTAACCTTGTGTTACATGTCCCGATACTCTAAGTCTCTGTTCCATCCCAAGCAAAAGTTGGGGGCATCACATCTACCAACCACAACAATTTTCTCAATTTGTTCATTCCCAAAGGTTTCACAGATGATTTTCATTAACTTCATAAAATTCATCTTAGTAAAACTACTTTTCTATATTTGCTTGGTACATTGACTATAGACATCTCGAGCAGCAATGCATCCCCACAAAGCATGATCCATTGACTCTTCCTCCCCTAAGCAGATTAGGCATTTTGGGTTCTCCACAACTTTCTTTCTGGACAAATTCAAGTTTGTAGGGAGTGCTTCTAAGCATGCTCTCCACAAGAGTCCCATATTGCTTAAGTGTAAGACTTGTATTGTCAAGGCAACTTATAAAAGAGACACCCTACTACACTACAATGTATGCAAAATATTAATTAAAGTTATACTTAATACATATTACTATATTTAGATATAGTAAAAATAATAAATATTTATCAATATGTACAAATATCTATTTATATAAAAAAATTTAAATATGCTGGGCGGGGGACAAGGCGGACCCCACTAGGGCCATACCGCCCCAGTTGGTGTTTTGCCCTGTGGGGCAGTGGGGTGCAGGGCCCCGCTTCCCACCCCTATTTGCTATCAACTTTTGCTTGAAAGAAAGATATCTCAGCAAAATATTTGAACTTTAGAACTTGTGAAGCTAAAGAGTTAGGGTCCTGAATAATCCTCCAACCTCACTTTGCAGGCATGGCTAGGTAAAGCTCTCCAAATCCTTAAATCCTTTCTCATCTTGTTCCAAGAAATTCAGTGTATCTTTCTTTCTTTGTCTTGTTGTTTCCACTCGTATTGTTGCATAACTCGATTGATGTTTGTGATAAGGGAGTTAGGGAGTTTGAAAACTCTCATACTGTATGTGGAAAACTAAAAACAAAAACATTGAAAAAATAAAAGCGTACGCACAATCGGAGGCCCCATGGGTTTTGCCACCCTTTGGAGGGCATTTAGGCAATCTGCCCAATAGGCAACTCAATCTGTGCTTCCCAAGATATCGTCATCTAGAACCATCTGAGAGTGTCACATGGCTCTTTTTTGTTTATATTTTTTCAAATTGCTTTTGTTTTAATTGTATTGTATTTATTATATTTTTAGGTTTTTTTTATTTTTCCTTTAAAAATTTCTCTATTAAGTTTTCTATAATTTGTTTATTATTTTAAGGCAAACTGAACTTGTTGCTCGGATATCTGGTCAAACACTTGATGAGCATCCAGAATAGTTTTGACTAGTTTTTTTGGAGTATAGGTCATGTACGTGGTTTGGACCTTCCATTAGGGCGTTACAAATGGTATCAGAGCCTATCCCAACCAGAAATGTTGGAATTGAGCTGTGTCACCTATAATGAACAAGCCCGACGAGGACGTCGGGAATTTAAGGGAGGTAGATTGTGATACTCCATATGATATGGATAAGTGTAGGTGGTGAATGAGATCTCATATTGTTTGGGAATGAGAAGTTCTTGCTCTTTATAAAGTTTCAATGAGACTCTAATTATATCATTGACTAATCTTTTTGGAGTATAGGCCATATAGTTTGGGTCTTCCTTTAGTGCATTACATCGTGCATGTAAAAATGAGACATAAATCAAACGATTGCTGACATGAAGCACAGAAAATCTAAATTAACCCAGTTCTGACAGCGGACAACAAAACATATGCACAGGAACGACATCTTAATACCTGTTGCACTCGAAGCTGACCAAGTCCGTTGGGCTGGCCTAACTACACGATGAAAGCATGATCAAGATGATGAGCGCACGAACATGGCAATCAGAAACCTTTGTCGGGAACAAGAGGGTGGAAGCAAAAGGGAGATGGGCTTTTTAGTAATTACGAGGGGCATGCCACGTGTAACAACCACATGGTACACATCTAGCAAGTGGTAACTGGACATGTCATCTTTTCATCATGGGTTGGACAAAATTCTTAACAGAAGGATATTATCGTCCACAAAGGGTCCAAGTACATGTTACTGTTATTTCTAAATAAAAAAAACCGTATGAGGACCTAAGCCTTAGTGAGCAAATGCATGTACAGGGGGTGTCTGAAATTTTTATCCCTTATTTTAATTAATTTGATCTTTGTAAAGAAGTTTGATTATTAATTTTTTTCGGTTGTTAATACTTTTTTTAAGTTAATTTGTTTCAACTTTTGTGCCTTTTTATTTTAGTCTATTTCTTTAAAACAAGATTAAATATGTTGATGGAAAGGGGCGAGATCATTTGGAGTTTGAAATCAGAGATAAAGTGATTCTAAGGGCTCGTTTGTTTTTGCAGATGAGTTGATCATTAAAGTTAAAAAATTGAATAAAATATTGTTAGAATATATTTTTTTAATATTATTTTTATTTTAAAATTTAAAAAAATTGAATTGTTTATTTTATTTTTTGTGTGAATTTGAAAAAGTTGTAATGATTAGATGAGATGAGATGAGACGAGACGAGTTGAGATAAACTATAAAAACAAACTAGCCTTAACTTCCCCAAAAAATTTGGAAAACCTTTAATAGAGGAACAACCTATAGTCGTGACATGTGATGGACCATTCGAGGTTGTAAAACACGTAGATAAGGTGAAGAAAGCTTAAAAGAGGGACAACCCATATATAAGCATGGTTATACTGAAATATAATGGATTATTTGAGGTTGTAAAACGGGTTAGCAGGGTGTCTTATAAGCTAAAGCTGCCAGAGCATTCATATATTCATCCAACATTTTACATGTGTCCTCTTAAACCCAATTATGAAGGCATAGGAAAATCATCACGGAATGAACTAAAACGTGCATTGTCTGGCCAATGTCATAAAAGAGGTTGAGAAGAAAGAGGTCAGGATTTTGGCCCATTGGATTGGAGGAAGGGCTAGCACATGAAGAAGAATATGAGAGTATATTTTCTTGTTAAGTGGACAAGTCTCCCATAAGAAGCAAGCAAGCTAAGAGAGGGACCGCACTTTTCGGCAGTTCAAGTAAGATATATTTTCTTGTTAAGTGGACAAGTCTCCCATAAGAAGCAAGCAAGCTAAGAGAGGGACCGCACTTTTCGGCAGTTCAAGTAAGAAGTGAAAGAGTACTTGGACTCACTTTTGTTGAGGACATATGGCTCAGTTAGCGTGGGTGGTTTGTCACTCAAGTAACTTGGATGCCTTGGTGGTGCCATTGGTGATCGAGCCCTACTCCTGTCGAAACCACACAACCTGCATGGACATGACAAGGCATACCGTGGTCTAAACATGCTCGAGATGGTGCTCAAGAAATTAGTTGGTTATCTCTAGTGCTAATGGGCTTCATTTTTGCTGCTCTTGGATGCATTGCTCATGTTCTCTTCAGATGATTGAGCTATAGTCTTAGAGAAATGATACTTGCAATCGTGAGTGCGCGCAACCATTTTGAAAAAAAATGAATAAATATAGGACCCACATGATAAAAAATTAATTTTTTTAATAGTGAAACTCATTCTTTTTCAAAACGGCTGCATATCGCTTGTGCACTCCACGACTGTATGTAGCATTACTCATAGTTTTATTGGGACGGTTTAAAACTTGGAACAAGGTTTGGCCCATGGACGGTCTAGAAGAGTCTCAAGGGCCTAGCTTGCATACATATATCATGTGTGGAAATGGTTGGCAGGTTGTGTCACGTGGCGGGAAATTAAGCTCTAACGGCCATTTCAGGCGATTTTATTCTATCTAAAAGATTCTTCTGTTAGTTATAGTTTAGTTAATGATCACGATAGCTATGCATGTAGAGCCTTGGGTAGTGGAAGAAATGGTGTCTAACAGAAGTATGAAAAGTTAAACACTCTTGGGGTGGATGAAGGGCTAGACAATAAGAAAACAACATGAGGCATGCACTAGGCCTACCTTTTCTGTTGAAGAAGCTTATAAATTAAGCGATGAGTGATCTTGTTAGGCATATAGAAGCCAAATGAGAATATATGTGAGTGTGGGTTGAGGAAACACTTGTATGTGTAACCCTTGGGTGGGTTATTTTTGTTAAGTGCTAGAATTGCGTTATGAGGGAATTCACCTTATTCTTTTACATTTGTATATAGTGAGTGTAACGGTTGTAAGGTGTAGCTCCCACAAAAGTCTCTTGTGTGCTTGTTATAACTTCAATCATTTCTTAAGTGTGTGGCTAACTAGTGCACAAGTTGAACTAATTCCATCACTTGGTGAATTTTTTCCGTATGAAAAATTTATTATAACTAGTATTAGATCTTGAAGTTTATATGCTATATGGTTTGCAGATCGTTTTAAGAGTTGTGAGAAATGGTGGTTTGTCTTGAAGCCTCTTGGAGGAGTTAATATTGGTCTAGCTCAAATTGGGGGTTCAAGCCCCATCAACTGTAGAGGAGTCCAAAGAGTCTTGTAGCTTAACAAAGACTCTAGTCGCCCTATTTATCACGGAGGGATAAACCTCACATTATGGATATGGACCACGTGGTGATTAGATAATTTCAATAAATCAGGAATATGCCTTCCAACGGCTAAACATTTATATAGGGGGGAACATGTAACTTTCAATCTATCTGATTAAGCATTCTTGAATTATTATCTCTCACACATTACTGACTAAAGTATCAGAGGCGTCATAGGCGCTCCACACCGCCCACTCAACGATTTGCAGGTTAACGATCACGATCGGTAGTGGGACACGTCCTTTACAGTGGCGCCGTATGTGAGATTCTATAATCTGTGATTTCAGTTTTTCATTGAACTTCAACGTGGTTCCCTCATGCCGACCATGACACGTTCTCAAACAACTCTTGAACCAGAAGCAGCACCTGTAGACATGGAAACACGATTGGCAGCAACTGAAGAGAAGCTAAAGATGGCGTTAGATGCCATGGAAAACCTAAGGAAAGAGAACGAGGAGCTGAAGCACCGCAACATTGAGCTTGGTGATGCTACCATACCCAGCCATAGAGAATAGGGAGAAAGAGAAGCACATAGCAACGGGGGAGTGAACGCAGAGGATCTGGAAAAGAAGAAGCTACATGACGAGCTATGTAGCCTCGTCGGCAAGTATGAGGAGATGGTGAAGAAGGTAGGATGATCTTCCTCGATTGAACAACTATTGAGCTGCACGGATTTGCCTTATAATGTGGAAGTGATGGTCATGTCGCTCCCACCGAAATTTAAGTGCCCCAGATATAGATGTATGATGGGTCCAAGGACTCAATAGATCACCTGAAGAACTTCAAGGATCATATCACACTCCACGGTTTCCTAGGGAAAATTGCCTACCGATCGTTTCCCCTAACTCTTAGGGTAATGGCGAGACGATGGTTTGGAACTCTCCGGTTGGGATCGCTCGATAGCTTTGAAGAGCTAGCCAAGCAATTCTTAACACAATTCATGCCCAGCAGGAGGCACAAGCGCCCAACAACGAACTTCCTGATCGTCAAACAGAGGGAAGAGGAGAGCCTAAAGGTGTATCTTACCCACAATAAAGAAAGGTTGATGACAGATGACCAAGATGAGAAGATCACTCTGGCTGCCCTATTAGGCGAAATCTGGTCAGGCAGCCCATTCAAGGCTGAATTGGCTAGAAAGACCCCTTCGACCCTAAGAGAGTTCATGGATAGGGCGGATGACTTCGTCAATGCCAAAGACACATTACAGGATCTTGTAAAGCTAAGGAAAGGGGAGCTAAAGGCAGAACACAAAGGCAATACAGGGGACACGAAAGCTGCATCGAACTACCTAGACAGGAGGCACGAAAGGCGACAAAAGCATAATACCCGACTCATCCACAATAATTTGATCGTGCAAGAAAAGGAGGAGTCAGAAAGAGAACACTGCCAGCCTAGAATCGGTAGGCGCAACTGCAAATTTCATCAAACAAACTCACATTGGATAGAGGACTGCACGACTATAAAGAAGAGACTGACTGAACTAGCGGGCACTGGGGAGCTTGAGCGAATGGTCATAGAATGAGCAAAACTCATACTAGAATTTGAGAGAGGATACAATCCCCGAAGAAGTAGTAGCTCGGATAGGTGGCGCCCACCAAGGGAAGACACCCGTAGTAACGACAACGACAAGGCGCCTCCGAATAACGATTGGGACTGGGGGAAGCATTGGCTAGAAAGGTAGTAAAGGCAGGACATTACTAGCCTAATACACTCAGGGACGCAAAAGAGTTTGCAAAAAAGTGTGTCACATGTCAGGTGTACACACCAATATCACACGCCCCCCAAATGAGCTGACTTCCATGACACCCCCCCCCCTCGGGCCATTCGCCCAGTGGGGGGTTGACCTAGTTGGACCCATCCAGAAAAGGGAGAGTTAAATTCGATCGTAGCAGTGGACTACTTCACGAAGTAGGTGGAAGCTAAACCCGTGGCGACCATCAAGACCAAAGCCGTGACGAAGTTCTTATAGAAGAATGTCATCTGTCGGTACAGGATTCTGCAAAGCATAGTCTCAGATAATGGGTGACAATTTGATTCAGAGCATTACTGTGAGTGATGCATCGATCTAAAGATTTAGGTCAAATATTCATCTCCAGGACACTAACAGGTGAATGGACAAGCAGAGGCTACGAACAAAGCATTGTTTGGAATCCTGCAAAAAGACGTTGGTGGGCAAGAAAGGAGAATGGGAGGAGGAACTTTCAGGAGTATTGTGGGCCTATAGACCCACAATAAAGACCACTACAGGGGAGACACCATTCACCTTGGCATACGGGAGTGAAGCAGTACACCATGTGGAAGTTGTGATATGAACCCGTAGGAATGAAATCCCTTGAACCCACAACCAATTCGAAAACTCACCCATGAAAGCCAAAATCAAGTCAATGGATGGAGAACCTAGACCCGATGAACACTCGTTTCAATACCCTAGATTATATTAAAATTTAGACCCGTTGAAGAACCCGTCTCAAGAACCCAGATTACAAAGGAAGAATGCCACAAAGGTTGTGATTTACCTTTGATAAGTTCAAAAGTTCAATTAAGAACAAGATGAGTAAAACTCAACTCACAATGAATAAATTCATCAAATTTCATAAACTTCTTAACATGAGGCAACAAAGAGTATTTAAACTAAAACCTAATTAAAACCCTAGCCAAAATAATGTCTCATCTTCCAAAAATACCCTGAGTGAACAGTGTCGCGGGTACAATACGACGCTACAGTAATTCGACTACAGTAACTTATTGAAACCATAGTTCCTAAAAAGTAACTTTTCAAATAAGCCCTTGGCCAAAATACAAGGCCTTCCCAAAAATCCTAGTTCATAAGAAATAAGACATATGTGGGCCAAGCATCCTCAAACCCAATTATTCTAGACTAATTCTTATAAATAATAAAAAAAGCCCATTTAATGAAATAAACAAATCCATGGCCTTCAATCACATAATCATAGTAGTAGGCCTTAATTTATGTTGCACTGTTCTATAGCTTGTATCACGTGGATGATCACTGGATCTCCTTGTCTAAAGCCCATCTTGAATATTCAGCTCTTGCTAGACTCATCCCAAGTGGATTGCACCAATCCTTACATTGCTTCCATGATTTTCTTGGCTCTTGACCTTGTAACTGACCCATTTGGAACTTGCAAAGGATATTTAAGACTAGGTTCATCTTGATGCCCATCAAGTCGGCCTGCCAAGTTACAGGACCCGCCATTTCTCGGCGTCCAAGAATGATGAAGCTATGGAAGAGCACCTCGACCTCCTAGAGGAAGAGAGAGAGGCAGTTGAAGTCAGGATGATACTCGACAAGAAGAAGGCAGAACATTATTTAAACAAGACATTCAGACCCAAGACATTCAAGGTAAGAGATCTGGTGCTGAGGGAAAGCGGGGTCACCACCAAGGAAGAGGGCAAGCTCGGACCCCGAGGGGAAGGACCATAAGTGATAGTAGACAACCACAGGCCTGGGTGGGACCACGTGAAGGATAACCAAGGCAAAGGGCTGCAACATCCCTGGAATGCACAACATGTGAAGAAATTATATCCCTGATTATGTTAATTTCTTGATTTATCAAAACTCTACTGTTGAATTCTTGATTATGTTTCGCAGTAAATAAAGCATCCATTCTGAGCCAATCCCCCAAGGAAAAAGGGCGCAAAGGTCATCAGACTACGCCAACCTTAAACACCAATGTTGAGTAAGACTAGCAGTGCTAAGTAAAAAGAGCGCGGAGGTCATCAGACCATGCCCCTTAAACACCAATGTCAAGTACAAAGACTCGCGGTGCTAAGGAAAAAAAGCACGAAAGTCATCCAACCACGCCACCCTTAAATACCAAGGTCAAGTACAAAAACTCACTGTGGCAAGGAAAAATGGCACGGAGCTCATCATACCACGCCACCCTTAAATACCAATGTCGAGTACAAAAACTCGCAATGCCAAGTAAAAATGGTTCAAAGGCCATCAGACCACGCCACTCTTAAACACCAATGTCGAGTACAAAGACTCGTGGTGCCAAGGAAAAAGGGCATGGAGGTCATCCAACCATGCCACCTTTAAACACCAATGTCGAGTACAAAGACTCGCAGTGCTAAAAAAAAAGGGCGAGGAGGTCATTAGACCACACCACCCTTAAACACCAATGTCGAGTACAAAGACTCATGGTGCCAAGGAAAAAGGATGCAGAGATCATTCGACCACGTCACCCTTAAACACCAATGTCGAGTACAAAGACTCACCGTGCTAAGTAAAAAAGGTACGGAGGTCATTGGACCACACCATCCTTAAACACCAATGTCGAGTACAAAGACTTGCAGTGCCAAGTATAAATGGCGGGGAGGTTATCCAATCACGCCACCCTTAAACATTAATGTCGAGTACAAAGACTCACGTTGCCAAGTAAAAAGGACGCGGAGGTCATCAGACCACGTCATCCTTAAACACCAATGTCGAGTACAAAGACTCGCAGTCCCAAGGAAAAATGGCGTGAAGGTCATCTGACCATGCCACCCTTAAACACCAAGTGTAGAAAGGACAACAAGCCACTCGCAAAGTAGAAAGAAGAGCCCCATGAAATCAAAGCAAAGTGTAGCACAAAAAAAAATGCCAAAACTAGCTTAGTGTTCCCAACATGCACAAGTACAAAAATGTTTGTATTATTTACAAAATGTTGTTATAAATGTAGCAGGGAAGATAGCCATTTACAAAATGCTAAGTACTAGGACCGCCGGAAGGTGGAGGTGGATGAGGATTGTCCAAGGCATCGGGCATGGTGTCCCGACCAAAGGCTTCAAGTCAATATGGGGATTGGCCAACAAGCAAGTGAGATCTAAGTGAGATCTAAGTCGCAACACGCCAGCCCCATATACATAACCAAAACCACGATCCCTAATGCCACGCACCAACGCCAGTTGAGGATGAAGGCGGGCAAGTTCCTCCCTTGCAGCCGCCAAGTCAGACTCCAACGTCTTCACCAACTGGTCTTTTTCTTCAACCGTTTATCCTTGTTGAGAAGCGTTTCGTTAAGCTTCCTCTGCTGTTCATTTGTGTCATCGTAAACTTTCTTGTATTCCTCATGTCGTTTGGTCAACTCAAGATTAACACTTGCCTCTTGCTCTCTTCTGAGGCCGTCAACAGTTCCCCGAGTCCAATGCATCATCACTGAGAACTATACAACTTCTAGCAAACAGAATTAAGTTCCTCCTATAAGGCGGAGAGCTCAAAGTGAGCACGATCCCGCTCAAACTCTTAGTACCCCTAGACAAGGGAAAGCTGAGCCCTACTGGAATCACACTCTGACTCCAATACTCCCAACGAGAAGTTGTCTTGGACCCTCACCACCGTGGCACAACAGAGTTCATCGTGAAGGTTAAAAACTTCGTCGCCAAAGAGTGCGCGTAGCCATCATCTTACTCAAGTAGAATCTCCAACTCTGCCTTTTCGCCCTTCCACTTCTCAAATTCCCTCTTGGCGTAGAAAGAAAAGACACACCTAGAGCGAACTTCATCTTCCAAGTTAGCACAGTCCGCCATGATCTAGGTCGTCAAATACCCCAGAGAGAAAATTTCTAAGCCGATTGGCCATACTGGTGACAACCTCATCTCTAGCAGAACCATGGGAGGTGGAAGCACCACCCCCCCCCCTCGACACTTCCCCATCATACCTCACCTCAGACCCAAGGACCAAGGAGGAAAGCATCAGAAGACACCACTTCTGAGCCAGCTCCAATCCCAGGGGCCTTACCCAAATCTACCATCGGGCGAACAACGTTGATGTAGGCAACTACAACATCCCCTAAATTAAGGTCCTCACTTGCAAGACCGCCCAGAGGAACACCCTCCTGATGGGCACCAAGCCTGCGGGTTCATATCACCTCCTCTAAGGGAAAAGGTTCAAGGTCATCCCCAAAAGAGGAGGAAAAAGAGAGGGGATAGAAACGTGGTCACCTCTAGCCCCTAGGTCGAGTGGAGGGGGTCCCCCCCCCCTTCCCGAGATAGTGGTAGGAAAAGAGTGGGACATTGAAATTGTGCCGTCACTTTCTTCTTTTACTTCACAAATAGGAACGTCGTTACCTCGAACACCATGGTTGCCTAAGGAACCATCTCCACAGCCTTGATTTCCCTCATGGGTCACCTGATCAGCAAGGCTCAATGAGAAGGCGGCATCCATATCAACGTTGACCTCGCCACCTTCCCTTGGCAAATCAGAAGCTTCGAATGCAGGGAATTTGAAGGCTGGGCTAGATGCTGAATCAAACTGCTGGGAAGGAAGATCAAACTCAAAAGTGGTCACTAGGTCAGAAAGGGCTTGACCCATCAAACTCTCGACGTCATCAAGACCTGGCAAAGGTGCGCGTGTTGGTGGGGGATTAGGGGTAGAAGGTGAGGCACCTTGAGGTTGGTTAGCCACAGGGGAGGCACTGACACCTGTGCATCCAGCGCCCCTCTTCGCTGCGGGAGAAGGTGTATCCATAGTAGGCTGGCGAGAACATTTCCTCGAAGACTTTGGAGTAGACTCCGTGGGAGACTTAGTTGAGGGAGATGGTGTTATGGCCTTGGCGAATTTTGACCTTCGAACTGTCAGACATCACCAAGAAATGATCAATACTGGCAAGCATCAAGAGATCCTCAATCCAAGGTTCATCCTCATGTTCACTCACCCAGGTGGCAACCATGTCAACACGGGATTGTTCTCGTTCAAATAAAGGCTCCAAAGCCGTCATTAGGCCCTTGTCGTCGAGAACTTTACTCCAGGTAGCTCTAATTGGGAATTCCCGGCGCATAGCCTCTAAATTGGGAAATTTCCAACCTACACCAGAGACTAAGAAAAATTTCCTCGTCCATTATTCAAATTACGGCTCTCAAAACAGGCCAAGCCCTGCTTTCTAATCTGAAAGCTGCAAATAGTGCCTGGAGTGCTCCTCAAAGAATAAAACGCCAAGAACTCTCGAGTGGTTAAATTTGGGTATTCTTCCTTAGCAAGTTTCAAAACCAAACAAAATACAATGCAAGAATAGAAAAGAACCCGCCACGCATGAGAATGAAGCTGCGCATGGGCCAATCAAAGAAGGCCAAGAACGTTGCGTATTGGGCGACAGAGGGAATCGCAAACCGTGAGTTAGGGCACATATGGGAAGAGCATCCATTTCAACAAACCCTTTCTCATCGACATAAGCACAACAAGGGAGTTCCATGAGTAAGTAGTCTATAATCTCGTAGGTGTGGCACAGATTCATAAAGTCCCTAGTAGTGAGGGTGGAGCATCACCCAAAACCTTCAAAACAAGGAATGTCTTTAGCAGAGGAAGACTCTGGCACTGCAGGGGTTTGGGATTTGTTTCATTGGGCCATGAGGATGACAAAGAAGCATAAAGAAAGGAGAAAATGGGGAAGGTTAGAGTCACAAATAAAGAACTCGAGATAGTGGGGTCTCAAGAACGTAAAGAAGAAAGGAAGAAATCAAGAAGAAAATGGAGAAAAATGAGGAGTATAGAAATGAAGAACAGGTGATAACTACAAGCCATTATTATCTGACTAAATGACATGACTAAAAGAGAATGTGGCCATGGTTATTGGATAATGTATGCACGTTTTCCAAATTTGAAATCCATGCCTCTTGATAAGTGGAAACAACAAGTAAAATAGTAAATGAGTTAGCAGGGTAGTCTGGGCTCTAAACGTCCTCAATTGAGTAAAGCCAGATATTTGTAATTCTTTCGTTATGATCCATGCTTACATGCGAGAGGAATTAGCAGGGTAACTGGAGGAGTTAATATTGGTCTGATCCAAACTGGGGGCCCAAAGCCCATCAACCATAGAGTAGTCAAAAGAGTCGTGTAGCTTAACAAAAACCCTAGCCGCCCTATTTATCAGGAAGGGATAAATCTCAATTATGGATATGGACCACATGGTGATTAGATAATTCCAATACATTAGGGATAAGCCTTCTAACGGCTAAGCATTCTGCAAAGTTAATCAATTTATAATATTCATCCAATATTCGACATGCCTATATATAGGGGCAACAAGTAACTTTCATTCTATCTGATTATGTATTCTTAAATTATTATCTCTCACACATTACTGACTTAAGCATCGGTGGTGTCATAGGTGCTCAACGCCGCCCACTCAACGATTTGCAGGTTAACGATTATAACCGGTGGTAGGACATGTCCTTTACACCTCTCTTGAATTCTCAACAAAAGGGACCCCAACTTCTGCCCCTATATATGTACAACTGAGTAGATGGTTTCATATGGGATGTTCATTTCATAAAACCATGTCTTAATGATCAAGTCACTTGGATTATGTAATGATTGGATGATTGAACAGACGAACAAGTCGTTTTGGTTAAACATCGAATGGAAGATGTGCTCGTGAAGTTGGGCTTCTTGGAAGAACGCATTGAAGAATTTTCTGCAGAATTTATGGTCCTAAAGAAAATATTTGCAAGACATCCTAATGACAGGAAGGCCCCTTTAAGCTAAAGTTGCTAAAGCCAACAATGTTTACTAAAACCTAATGTGCCATGGAACTAGAGAGTTTCTTGAAGGACCAGAAACTACCGACCGATCATCTCCAGTAATCTTGTACTATTCCAGTGAGCCACGACCGTCGGTCACTCATTTTCTCCCTCTATTTCTTTTTGGTTTATCGCCACTAAACCTTATTCTCATCTTAGGTCTTCTCTGTTGGGCCACAGAAGAGATCCCATAGAAGCTCAGTCACCCAGATCCGCCACACGTAGTACTGTCCCTTTCTTCTCGGTAAGCCTCACCGAGATCTATATATGTTCGATATTCGCATGTTTTTCCAGAATACTCCATGCCTTGACATTTTCTTAGAGCATCCCTCGTACCACTATTATCCTTAAATTATAGGAAAAAATTTAGGAAAAAACTCAAAAACTCCCTCTCATCTCATTCTCTATTTTAGGATTTTGATTTATGAAATTAACAGTGGTTCTTTAAATATAGGGAACCATTATTCATCCCCTAAATCATTTTTTATTAATATTTTATTCAAATAAATAAAATAAATTCTTTTTTCAATCAACTATATTTTCTGTTATACTTATATTTATTATACTTTTAAATAATATTTTTAAAAATAATTTAAATAATTACTAAAATATAAAAATAATAATTTTAAAAATATTATTAAACCCTTAAAAAAATAATTTAAATTTTTGTTTAAAATATTCACTATAATAATAGTTCAAAATATAAGAAAAAATATTAAATAGTTAAGTTTGAAAATGGAAGTGAGAGAAAAAAGTAATAAAGAAATAATAGAAGAATATTATTTTAATAGAATAAAAAAAGGATAAGGAATGAGATGTAGAATGTTTTTTAAAAATGAGTAAAATTTAGAATAAAATTATAGGGAGTGTCCTTTTTAATTAAAATTTAAGAAAAAATTTAAGAAACCGGATGTGAATGCTCTTCGACTCTTATCTTCCTGTCAAACATGTTCTTACTCTTTGATATTTACAAATTTGCCATCTGAGTCCCTTTTGCCGTGTAGCTTCGAATAAAAGATTCTAAGCCTTTTACATGTTAATTACATTTCTGTCATTTACCTGTAAGCCATGGCAGATTGTTTTACGGATGGTGCTACGTCCCGCTGGGAGCTAGGTTAGTGTTATTTTTTTGTTGTATTTTTTTATATGTATTTTTTAACACTTTTAAATATTTTTTAAAAAAATAAAAAAATTATAATATTATTAAAATATATTTTCTTAATCAATAAGTAAAAATAAAAATAAATTAAATTAAATAAAAAACTACAACGGTAAAAACTAACGGTGACACTATCATTTTCCTTCCTTTTATGTATATAAGGGTCATGCTATAGCTCCCGTTGGATTTAACATGTACTTTTCGTGTATTTTTTTAATTTTTTTTTATATAGATTTTTTTTACACTTTTAAATATTTAAAAAAAAATAAATTTAAAATATCATTAAAAAATACTTTCTTAATCAGAAAGTAAAAAAAAAAATTATTAAAAAATACTTCCTTAATCACGAAGTAGAATAAACTTCGTGATTAAGGAAGTATTTTTTAATAATATTATAATTTTTATTTTATTTTTTAAAAATATTTAAGATTATTAAAAATATCTATATAAAAAAAAAATTAAAACTAACATATATAAAAAAACACTAGATGCCCAGCGGGCATTTTCCTTGTTTTATTTGTTTTCACATGGGCCTTGGTTGGATGTTGGGTCTGATTTTATTTGTTACAAAACCCCACTATAATATCTTATGTTGAGGTGGGCTTGATTTTAGATAGACTTGTATTTGAGTTGGGATTTGCTAAGTGAATATTAAATTAGAGATGTATTTTAGATGTAGTTTTAATTGAGTAAATATGTTAGTCATGCACTTTATTCTACAGAAAATATTTAGGACATTAACCTATATTTTAAATATTAAATTTCATAATTATATTATTAAGTATTTTACAACTAATTTAAGTAGTAAATAATAATAAGTTAAAGTTTATTTTGAACATTTTAAATTGTTTTAAGTTTATGATTTCCCACTAATTGTTTTGATAGATTTTAATGTAGATTTCTACTAAGTTATGATTTGGAAGAATAGATAACTTGTTTGAATTTAAATAATATTAGTATTTATTTCAGTATATAATATAATAATTATTAAAAATTATTATTCTCCATAGTATGTATTTAATTATTAAATAGAAATCATGATACGTTTTCCTAGAATATTTAGTGACGTATAGTACTTCTTTTAGGTGATGGGTTATGAAGAAAATATTCAGAATCAGCATTTCAAGGTAAGTAGTTTGATCATAAATTAGGATAGCATATTAGTTGGTTAGATTATTATTAAAGCATGTTCTTGGATAGCCACTTTTTATGTATCATGTATGTCTCGTTATATGCAAGCGTGTCATTCATCATAGCATACGATCATGTAAACTTTTATGCATCATGTACATAATCAACATTTTACAGTTATATATGTACGTCATGCATCTCATGTTGCATAAGACGGTAAGCTTTCTCAAGTTCAAGTGCAAGATAAGTTCATAACAGTTTATAAGATGGCCACTCAGTTCCATGGGTGGATGTGCAAGCCACGGGCCTAAGCGTGGTCAACCATAGTATGCCGGAATACTACTCAACAGCTCTCTTTGCGACCGCGATATATGAGGCCAGCACATAATTTTGCACACAGGGTTAAGTGTATTGGCTAATCAGATTAGTTTGATAAACAAGATCAGTCAGATAATTCAAGACAATGCATGCATAGCATGAGCATCATGGCATTCTCTTAGCACGAATATTTTATGTAAAGCCTTATGTTTATTATGTTTATATTGTTATGTGTATCTTACTGAGTTATCGACTCATTTTAGTTTTATTTCATGTTTTAACCACCAAAGTGAGGAGGATGAGGATTACAAGCAAGCAGGCCAAACTTAGAAAGAGCAAGCCGATGAACCTCTGATTTTATGATTATCTTTTCTATTTAGTTATTTTGGAAACTTTGACATGATTATATTTTAGATATGGTTTATTTCTAAAACTCTTTTGTGGGATAAAAAATATTTTATTTAATTATGCAAGTCTCTTGCTTGGCTTTATTTACGTATGTACGTGACATTCCGAACCTAAAGGAAGGAGGTGTTACAATATGGTATCAGAGCCCAAGTTGAGAGATTCTGCAGACTTTTGCCTTAGAACATGGTCACCTAGGATGCTCTTGGCCTGCTCGAGAGTTAGCAGGATATTTCAGAATAGGATAGGATGCTTTATAGCTCTTGATAGGCGACACTAAGATGTTGTTGTTGTTCTCACAATTGGTGCATTATTATTATTGATTATTGAAATAATAGTTAACTTTTATAATTACATTTTGCCTCAGAACATGGTTGGCACAAGAATGAAAATTCAGATGCTCTGGTCGCGATAGTGACCCAGTTTTTTCAATCGATGGCTAGTAGTCAGTTCACTGCACCTAGAGCGCCGCAAGTTGGTTGTACGTTAAAGCAGTTCTCTCTTCAACATCCCCTACCTTCAATGTTAGGTCAAATGCTATGGATGTAGTAACTAGATTAAACGTTTGGAATAGATCTTTGAGGTGCTCTTATGCACAGATGATCAGAAAGTGATTTATGCAACTTACAACCTAACAAACCTGGCAAACAAATGGTGGAAGTCAACAAGGCAGTTCTACAAATGGAGTTAGTGGAAGGAGTTCCTATTACTTGGGAGTCTAGAGCTCATCAGTTTATGGATCTCACTTAGGAAACAATGATTCTTGATCAGTATGCCACCAAGTTCATGGAACTGTCCTGTTTCGCCAATTACTTTATTCCTGACGAGGATAAGAAAGATGAAAAGTTCGAACATGGTCTAGATCCCAAAATTAGAGATCGAGTACGTGCCTCAGGATTCAAAATTTTCTCAAGCTGGTGACCAAAGCCACTATTGTTGAAGAACATATTCAAGAGAGTATCGAATATAATAATCAAAGGAAGTGCAAGCAAAACCACCCCAACCTACGCCAAATAGGAACAAGATGCCTCACCGTGATAACCATACAGGGTCACAGCTAGGAGGACAAACTTATACTACATGTCAAACATGTGGGAAAAATCTTATATGGCCAGAATATGTGCTTCAGGTGCGGGAAGCCAAACCATTTAGCTTGTGACTGCGCTATAAAAAAACCGAAGAATTAGGAAGGAGTGGAGGACAAAAGATAGTGGCTATGACATCAGTATATTCCCTACCCCTGATGACACTATTGTGTCAAACGATGTAGTTCAGGTACCTTTCTTTATCCTAAGTTTAGATCTGTACATAGCATGATGCATATTTAATATGATCCTTATAGTTCTAAGTCATTATGACATTCATATAAGTACATTAATGTTATTTTCACATTATGCATCTATGTAGGGTCATTTTTGTGTTCTAATATTTTTCTTAACTCAAGTGAGGAGGATTATGAGAATGTTGCATGGTAGATGTTGTTCAAGAAGATGACATCAAGGCTTGAGACATTGAGGATAACTTTTATTGATTTATAGTTTGAGTGACTTTGTATAACATAACTATCTTATTTATTTCAATAAGTGCTACCGATAGTTTTATTTTGAGAAGTTTTCCTTAATAAAATACTCTAATTTTCATGACTGACTATGAGATCTTTTATACTTGGCATTAAAATGTAAATGTTTTAAGGATAGTAACATTCAGTTCCTCTAACTTTAAAAATAGGAACATTCAGTTCCTCTAACTTTAAAATCCTATGCGATCAGGGTGTTATAGTTACACCTGGTCTTAAAGGGTGGGTATGGCTTAAGCGTCAAACACAAGGAGTTCAAGACTTACCTTCCACAATGGCTAGTGTGAAAGCCCTGGTATAGACTTCCTATCACATAACTTCACAAGTTTTACAAACCGCAAGTCCTAGCCCTATGATAAGTATAAGGTGAAAAAAAGGTAACGAGTAAGAGCCCATATGGCACCCTATTTGTAACACCCCCTTCCCTAGGGTTAGGAGTATCAAATAATTTTTCATAAAATATAACTCGGCAAGATATTTCATAATTTAATAAATCAAACTAATTGAATAATTTAAAGCCTGGGACTTGATGCAATTGCTCCATCTACGCTGGCCGGCTTGCTTGTACTGATCATCCTCACCTGGGTAATTCAAAACATGAAATAAGACTAAAATGACTAGAAGACTTGGTAAGAAATCCATCACAACAAAAATATAATAAACGTAGGAATTTTCATAAAACATTTCATACTAAAAATTTAAAATCAGGATCATTCATGTATGTGCTTATGTCATGCATGACTTGTCTTAAATTATATGACATATCATACTTATCATACTGGCCAACACACTTAACCCTTTGTGCGAGGTTGTGCACTCACATCCTGTGGCCATAAGGGGAACCACTAACAGTGTTCTAGCATACTATGGTGGACCACGCTTAGGTCCGTGGCTTATACGTCCACCCATAAAATCGCATTGGTACCATGCATCTAAATAGCCATCATATAAAACTTATCTTATCTTACACTTGATTATAAGAACGCTTACGCAACTTGATCATAAAAAGCTTACATGTCTTTTGCACATGAGATGCATGACATCATGCATACATAATTATAATTTTTGTATCTGAACATGATGCGAAATGACATGATTATGTGCTATGTTAACATGTTTGCATAAAACGTGACATACGTGGTACGTAAAAGAGGCTATAAGGAATTAAGTTTAATAATAATTTATCTAAACTAACATGTGATCATCCTAATTTATGATCAAATTACTTATCTCGCTTCATTGCTTCCTGAATCTCATTTCGTAGCTCGTCATCTATACGAAGTATTAAATGTCACAAAATCTATCTCGGGAACGTGTCCTAATATCCCACTTAATTAAATTCATACTGTAGAAAATAATCAATTAGATATTTTGGTTAATACCAAAATGAATTAATGCTAATATCATAAAGTATTCAAATACTAATAACATATTTTCACTTTCATATTGTAATTTAGTATAATACTTCAGCTATATTCAATTCTGATAAATAAGTCATGAAAGCCTCATCCCTTAAAATGAGTTTTCTTTCCTCTAATTAACATAATTGTTAAATTTTACAAGAAATCTAATAAATACTAATATTATTTAAATATTCTTAACATACTTCTTTAATTATTTTAAATTTAAAACTTCAGTATCATAAATATATCAAAACCTATTATAATAACTTTAAAGATTCATTTCATACAATAAATTTTAAGTGTTTAAAATAAAAGATTAAACACTTATTATATAATTGGAGTTCGTTTCAATCATTCCAAGAAGTAAGAGTTTCTCCCTCTTATACGCATTCCATTTACCACCTATATATATACTAAGATCAATAACAAAAGATAAATTTAGAAAAAACACAATGTTAGTAATTAAGACTGAACACTCAATTGAGAAAATGAGAAATTACTGCATGTAGTCATCTATGAAGTTCGATAATTTTCCAAACTAGTCCCTAGGGTAAAGTACAGCATTCCGACGCCAACGGTAGGCAGCCCGATGCCAACCAGTCAGCCACCACGCATTCCATCGGCACCAGCAGCCACCACGCAGTCCGACGCGGCACCACCGTCGACCTCCGTGGTATTTTTGCAGTTCGTTTTGCTTTGTTTTTGCATACATACCATCGACCTCCATAGGATTTTTTTCAAGCTCTACTAATCCATTTGACAAGGGTGAGGAGAGAGACGAGGGCGAGAGAGAGAGACGAGATTGAGTTTGATGCATTCGAGAGAACAAAGAGGAGGCTTCGGTGCGAGAAGGAGAGCAAGGTGAGAGTCAGACAAAGGGTAGGGATTTTTTTTTTATTCGGTTCATTGCGTCCCATTATTAGTGAAATGGGACTGCTACGTGGCTGGCTCTTATTGGAGGCTGGTCTCAACCCAAAAACAGATGTACCGACTAGAAGATTTTCCCTTTACAGATGCCTATTTTATGTTAGTTACAAGTAACGTGCAAGAAGAGAGGGAGAACGTGGAAGACTACACTAATCCTATTAATAATAATCAAAGTTAACAATATGATAATAACAATAATAAAATTTTATATAGTAATATAAAACAATTTAAAGATAAAATTATTCACATTCAATCTCAATAAATTATAGCTTGTGGCATTACCTAAAAATGGCCCATTAAACTTAATTAGGTCCAATAAAATTTATCTTTACAAATATCGGGTTGGGTTGTCACAAACTCCCCTCCTTATCAAAATTCCGTCCCCAAAATGTGCTAGTACCTCAAGCAACCTACATACTTATCCATCACATCATTTCCATGTTTCTATTTTAAATCCTCGACCATATAGTTGATCATAGTATTTCAAGAGTTTAGCCCTCAAATATTCATTCCTAAACCTCGCATATTCTTCTAATCCTTTTCATATACATGTTTGCGCACTTACTGTCAACCATCACATATTTTGAAAATACAATACAAGCCTAAAATATAAACCTCGACAACAAGATTGGTTAAAAATCTAATAATAATAATATCACCCAAACCATTATCTACTCCAAATAAATAGTAAGTAACACTCTCCACCTAAAATAATAATAAAAAATCTCCACATAAAAATAATAACTAGATTCTCCACATAACATACTAAAATAAATTATTCACATAAAATAATAATCTCAAATAATAACAACATAAAAATTTTTAAAGTTTGGAGTCTCTAAAATATCTCGATCCTAGAATCTTTAAAAATGAAATGCCACAAGAATCCTAGGCCTATGAGTTATGGGCCCATAACTCCAATTTGTTATTCTAAATATGCTTGTCTAGCATCCATGTAATCATTAAAGCTATAATGTGCATGTCTAAGGCAGACATGTACTTAAATCATCTTCTACTCGTAAACCTTAAATTCTCACACCTCAAAATATATTGATAACATAAATTCTTTCTATAACTCTATTGTTACGTAACTCCATGACACATGAAATTTTCCTCAAAATCATATGTTCCCCATTCATGCTAGGTGAGAGAGATCATATTACCTAAAGAACATAATATACCTTCCACTAATCATCTTGAAATACTAAAATCCATATGTAAATCTATGTCATAACTCCAAAACCTAATAACTACATTCCTAATTTCCTCAAATAAACTCCATAAAATATAAGAAATTTCCATCCATTCTCATGAACAAGATATATCATAAATATTAAAAGCGAAAGCTTTTAATTTCACCTTCCATCATCTAGTCTAAAAAGATACACAATCTCTTAAGCTTGTCCTACTTAGTAATTACCTTAATTGATCATACAGTTATAACCTTATTGACACGTAACTCACTGCACCCAAAATTCCATAAAATTAATATCCATGGTACATAAAATTCTCTAGTGCCAAGTGTCATGTTCTACGTTAACCAATAACTAGTATTTCGAGAATTTAAAACAATAATAATAACAACAATTATAAAAACAACCACAACATCGAAGTGCTATCTACAGAAAGCTAATAAGCAACTTATCCTAATCTGAAATATCTCAATAACTCTCGACAGGCCAAGAGCATCCTAGGTGACATAATCCTAAAATTAATAAAATATCATTTTTCTTTTCAAATGTCTGTAGAATCTCTCGACCTAGGTTTTAATACCAATTTGTAACACCCCCTTCCCTAGGGTTAGAAGTGCCACATAATTTTTCATAAAATATAACTTGGCAAGAGATTTCATAATTTAAGAAATCAAACTAAATGAATAATTTAAAGCCTGGGACTAAATTCAATTGTTCCATCTACGCCTTGCCCGCCTGCTCGTACTGATCATTCTCACCTAGACGGTTAAAAATATAAAATAAGACTAAAATGAGTCCAAGACTCAATAAAAAAATCAATCACAACGTAAACATAATAAACGTAGGATTTTTCATAAAAAATTTCATGCTAAAAACTTAAAATCATGATCATTCATGCATATGCTTATGTCATACATGACTTATCTTAAATTATCTGACATATCATACTTATACTAGCCAACACACTTAACCTTACGTGCGAGGTTGTGCACTGGCCCCACATCCTGTGGCCATAAGGGAAACCGCTAATAGTATTCTAACATGCTATGGGGACCACGCCTAGGTCTATAGCTTGCACATCCACCCATAAAATAGCATTGGTACCATGCATCTAAATGACCATCATATAAAACTTATCTTACACTTGATCGTAAGAAAACTTACATGTCTAATTATGAACATGAGATACATGACATGATTACGAAAGAATAAGGGAAGATCAAAGTATGTTTTTTACCCTAGGGACTAGTTTGGAAAATTATCAAACTTCATAGATGACTACATGCAATAATTTCTCATTTTCTCAATTGAGTGTTCAGTCTTAATTACTGACATTGTGTTTTTTCTAAATTTATCGTTTGTTATTATCTTAGTATATATATATACATATATAGGTGGTAAATGGAATGTGTGTAAGAGGGAGAAACTCTTACTACTTGGAATGATTGAAAGGAACTCCAATTATACACTACAACACAATTGCTTTTTAGTTACAGTCCCCAAACCATCACTAAAAAACCTTTTCTGTGACAGTTTTTAGAAACAGTCACTGAAGACAGATGAAATTTGTTTTACATTCCAACATATGGGAAATTTACGTTCGAACGTCACATATACATTCAAACATTGTAGCTACTCAACGTTCGAACGTTAATGGTAAATTTAAATTAAATATGACTCTAATTTAAAAATTATGTGATTTTATAGTGCATAATTTGTGAACAAGTCTAAAAAATTGACTTGTATATATTTATATATACACAATTTGTAAAATATAATTATATGTTTATATATATATATTTATGTTTATATATATTTGAAATGCAGTGATTTATTATTAAAGTTGAAAAATATAACATTAAAAAGATTGAGAATTGAAATTAAAAAACCATAGAAATATTAAATAATATTGTTTCTTACATATATTAAAAGCAAAATAAAAAATATGATAGAATTTCATAAACAACACTCAGATGATAGCTTTATTCGCGAAATTCGTACTTTGTATCTCCTCAATCAAGGTATCAACCTTGTCGTTAAGGATACCTACACGATGGGCTATCTTGGCGACAGATGCCTCTACAGCCCCGAGGGATCGATCGATCTTACGATCGATATGCGCAGTCAGCTGTGAGATCACCGCATCAACCCAAGCAGGCCGCGCATCTCCTGCAGATGTAGTTGCTGACTACTACACCCCACACTTGGCTTAGGCTTCGTTGGAGGAACTAAATCCTCTACAGGGGTGGCTGATGTCCCCTCGCCTGTCCAATGCTATGTCGATGCGTGGCTGATCAGGACACCGTATGGGAGATTGTCCGTGGAGACAATGCTCACCTCGTAACGGGTCCTCTCAAAGATGTGCAGTGGCAAATCAACGGGATCTCCACGTGCCACTCGTATCAAAAATTGTGTCCGAAGCCAACTAAATGTGGTTTTATGTGCCACAGGATCCACGTTTGTTACAATAATAAGGTGCAACATGAGGAAGAAAGGTAGTAGATGGTTTTGGTTAAAGGAGTTCTTCCTCTCGATCTGAGTGCGGTCTCTCCTGATGAGGATGTTGAAATCCTCGTCTCAGTCATCGTCCCGAGCCTCGAGGCCAGTATCCTCTGCCTCTGACCGATCTACATCTCTGGCTGATGTTGGCTCAAATGGGCAAGTAGATGATGCATAAGTGCCTACATCCTCACCGGGTGTGCCGTGTGCAGATGTAGATGTGCGAACCATGCCTAGAAAGTCAGAGTTAGCCAATGTCTCTACTCCTCGACGAATCTAGAGGTGCTTGGCGATGACATCCGGTGAAATCTCAATGGAAATACCGCGTACAGTCACTGTGTGAGAGGATACGCCCTGAAGCATGTCACACATTCTCATATAGAACTCTTGAACCATTGAGGGGTATACCTTCCCTCTCAATGTGCATATATTTCCCCAGCCTCTACTGACGAATACTCTAAGGCTCGTCTGCTCCCATTTGAGATTGTCGAACTCATTGATCAGGACCTCTCGCTCCGCCATAACAGTATGAGCCCCGATACAAGCAGTATCCTGAGTGGCTCATTCCCTCCCTCATTTCCTGATATTCAAAGGATGAGCCATGAAAATAGAAAAGGAAAAAAAATATTTACATTAATGCATTTTTCGTGTTAATTTTAAGCTACTCTGTATTAACGTTCGAACATAGTAAAACAAATGGTCAAACGTTCAGATAAAACATTCGGACGTGTATCCTTTACCTTCGCACATAAAACATATACGTGCGAACGTATAACATACATGTTCAAACGTAAGTAGTAAATAAATTTAAATGACGTACGTTTGGACGTTTATGTTATACGTTCGAACGTATGGGTTTTACGTGAGAACGTAAAGATACGTCTGAACGTTGAAGCATAAATAAATTTAAAAAGTAGTACGTTCGGACGTTATAATTAAACGTTTGGGCATAAATGTTACAAAAAGTAATGTCCGAATGTAAAAAAAAATACGTTTGAAAGTAGAAGATATAACGGCTATGTAATTGAAATGTCGTACGTTCGAACGGTTTGGTGAAACGTTCAAATGTTACGACACAGAATGTCTGAGTCGACTCAGCTATTATTGAAATCTTGGAAATCAAATTACATGGTTCTAAATGCTGAAATGGCACCATAGAAATGAAATATACACTTTAAGAAACTTTTCTACGATGATTATTTGGCCAATGGCAACCCGTGATAACTGAAAAATGGAGTTAAATATCTGGTCACTACTTGGCCCGTTTTAAACAAAATCGAACCCAAATCTCAAATAAAATACATGTTAGAGGTTAAAAGATGGATGCCTACCTTTTAATGACGGTTGTGGCGGGGTTTGACGACGGCGACGATGGAGGAGTGGTGGTTTGCAAACGGGAATGAGTACAAAACGGTGAAAATGATGTTTTGCCGTCGGTTTTGGGCTTATATATACGAAACGTTCGAACGTAATTCTTAGTACGTTCAAACGTTTGTCGATTGATTTTCCAAAATATTGACTATAATATATTATATTATTAATATATGTTATATATATTATGATGTATACTATAACATGTACTATATATATAGTATTAGATATATACTGTACTATACTTTATATATAGTACAGTATATATCTAATATTATATTATATATTATAATATAATATATAATATATACTATATATTAGATCCATTATAAACTAATGAAAATAACATTAGAACCACAAGCTCTTATTATTAGCCCAAAAGGATATACTTTATTATTACAATCTAGGATACAAAATTCTAGTGTACAAATTCTTGAACAGATTAATTGACACCAAATTACTTTCCCAAATGAATGACAATTAGAAAATATTACTTCATTACCTAAGATAGAAAATAATTCTAAAGACGATCTTGAATAAATAGATCAAAAAACAGACGGAACAATCCAACATAAGGCATCCGGATAAGGCATCCACATCTCATAATCCTGAAAAGGAACCTTCTTCTCCAACACATTCACAAGTGATATAGAGATGATTCTCAAATATACATCTTGAATAAAGAAGAATTTAAAATTAACAAAGAATATCTTAAACAAGATTATATGAAAGAAGAAAATAATCACAAAAGATTAATATTTTTCTCGACTTTTACAAAAATAAAAAGAGATTATATTCAAGAAAAATATTATGAGTACTTAGAAGGAATACAAATGAATGTACATTTATTTACATGGTTTGATATTTATAAATCAAATCAATTGTCAACTATAAACAAAACTACTAATCAATGGATTAAAGAAGAAAATAATCAAATTGTTTATGAAGAATATCCTCATTTTGAAGCCATTAAATTCAATCAAATAAATACTCAATCCAGCACCTCTGATGGATTCCCAAGACCCATTCGATCTGGAATTAACAAATTATGACCCTCAGATGATGTGATTCTATAAAATTATTACTTTCTCAGTTAGTCAGCATGACAGATCTAAGTTGTTAGAAATATTATCTCTTCAGAAGAATAAGGACAAAAAACTTCGTCTATGTATATTATTATGCTATCATAGTATATATATATATATATAATATAGTATATATATATATATTATACTATATATAATCTACTATATTAGTATAAATATTATACTAAATTATAGCATTAAAAATTTCATTTATAACATATACTAATTATAATATAATATAATAGTAATTATTAATAAATTTATTAAAATACCGTTCGATCCGTAAAAATCACCAACAGTTGGAAACCGAGAGAAAATGTTTGAAAGCCCAAATCATCACCCACGTCGAACAATTATTGTTATATCACATATTATTGTTACAGGCCAGCCAACTATCCAACTAAAAGGCTGGTGGGATCATTACATTTCAAATGTCACATCTCATTCTCAAGATTATTCGCCCTGGCATCCACCTCTCATAATTCTGAAAATGAACATTTTTCTCCAACATATTCACAAGTGATTGGAGATGATGCCCAAATATACACCTTGAGTAAAGAATAATTTAAAAGTAATAAAGAATATCTCGAACAAGATTATATGAAAGAAGAAAATAGTCACAAAAGGTTAGTATTTTTCTCAACTTTTCAAAAATAAAAAGAGATTATATTCAAGAGAAATATTATTAGTATCTAGAAAAAAAAACATATATATAACTATAATATTAATAAATACTAACTATGGAATAAGTGCTAAAGTAACGTTCGAATATACGTTCGAACATTAATAATATATTCCCGCTCGATTTCCTCATATCTGTGATGATCTTTCTACGTTCGAACGTTTCAATTTAACGTGCGACCGTGAATGGAGATATATGAGAGGAAATCGATTAACATTCGAATGTACAATTATAATAAGTTCGAACACGAGAAGAAAAATGCGGAAAATTTCCCGCTCGATTTCGGCACCTCTGTGATGATCTGAAACGTTCGGACGTTAAAATTTTACGTTCGAACGTTAATCGATGAAATTTACTGGAAATTTATAAACATTCGAACGTCAAATTTCCTAACGTTCGAACATGAAAATAAAAGTGCGGAAAACTTCCCGCTAGATTTCAGGCTCTGTCATATGAAGATACGTTCGAACGTGTATAACCAAGGTCCGAACATTATCTGCAGAAAATTTACCTGAATTTTTTAACGTTCGGACGTCATCTAAAAATTGGGCAGGATATTTTAACGTTCGAACGTACAATTTAAACATTCGAACGTTACATCTAAAGATTTAGTTTTTCAATGAATACACGCACGAGAGGCAGCAGACTCATTTTTGCTGCTGCTCGTATGCACAAATAACCTAGAGAGAGACGGTGAGAGAGGGTCATCGTGCGTTAGAGAGAGAGGGGGTTGGAGTGGGAGAGAGTTGAGTGAGAGAGGATCGTGGGATAGAGAGAGAGTTAGAGTGAGAGAGTGTTAGAGTGAGAAAGAGTTGAGTGAGAGTGTAAGGAAAAAAACTCTAGTTCCATTGATTTTGGTAAGGAAAAATTGTTTTTCTTTTGTATTTTTTTAAATTTTATGATATTTGTCGTGTTTTTTTTATATATATGTTTCTAATAAGTTAGTGTTGTATTTTTTTTTTTAATGATTGGTTGTTTTGGCAAGTTGGAAGCTTTTCATTTGTAAGAGGATATTGTGAGTGCTAGATATATTTATAAACTTTAGCAATATGTTTATACATTTTGTTGTGATTTTATGCTTACTATTGAAATATTGTGATTATTGTTTGTAAATTTTGTGAATAGTTTGTGAGTTTATGGTATTCATTGATGAATTAATATGTGTAGAAATATTGTAGTGGGAATATTGTGAATATGTTGTGATATGGATTTGAAATATTATGATTATTGTTTGTCAATTTTTATTGAATATGTTTATATGGTTAGAAATATATTGTGTTTAGTTTGTGAATTTATGTTAATTTTTTATATAATATTTGTTGGTTTTTTTTTAATTTGTGAGTGCTAGTTATATTTCTAAAGTTTAGCAATATGTTTATACACGTTGTTATGATTTTATGCTTACTCTTGAAATATTGTGATTATTGTTTGTGAATTCTGTGAATAATTTGTAAGTTTATGGTATTCATTGATGAATTAATATGTGTAGAAATATTGTTGTGAAAATATTGTGAATATGTTATGATATGGATTTGAAATATTGTGATTATTGTTTGTCAATCTTTATTGAATATGTTTATATGGTTGGAAATATATTGTGTTTAGTTTGTGGATTTATGTGACTTTTTTAATATAATATTTTTTGGTATTTTTTGAATTTGTTCTCTAACAAGAAAATTATAAATTTAGGAACTTAATTTAAGTAAATATTAAAAACATTTAATATGAGAAACTTTTATTTAATATTTAATAAGTATATATAATATATTTATACTCATTTAGTTAGAATATGATTATTATTCAAATTATAAGTATAGTATAAAACTTAATTTAAAAAAAAAAAAGAAAAAAAGAGTAGATAACTTAATTATATATAAAGTATAATATCCATATAATAACTATAATTAATAATTACTTATTAAATAGTCTTACCATTGTGAGGTTTCAAACCATTATATTATTAACTATATATATATACACAAATAAAAAAAGTAAAATACTTTTCAAGAAAAAAGTATTGAACCTACCAAATAAGTAGAGAGTTGGAATAAATAAATATACTTATTTAAAATAAACTAGAGAGTAAATAAATAAGGATCAAATAAATGATTATATAGAAATTATGTACTTATTTTCTATATAAATAAATAACTCACGCAATTAAGTATAACAATTAAATTTATAATTTAGAAATGATAATAATTAAAATTATATAATAACCTTTAAAATTATATAATAACAATTATATAATAACAATTAAAATTACATAGGTATCAATTAACAATGTCCTAAGATATATAATAGCAATTAAAATTATAATTTAGGAATAATAATAATAAATGATTGACTAAATTTTAGTCTAATTGCTTGATTGTCATAGTCTCTTCGACCTTGAGAGTTGTCAAGACCGGAGAGTCTATGACAGTTAAGTAATTAGACTAAAACTTAATCGTCATTTCTTCAAGATCATTCTTCCCCGTTATCTACTCATGATAGGAAACTTGTGAACATATTCTTCCATCTCTCTCTAGTTTAACAATATAACATGCAATACTATTTGTTTGACATTGTTAATTCAAACAACATGAGGATATTATTTGTAGTGTTTTTTGATAGATATGGTGTGATATTGCATAAATAACCTTAGATCCGTTTGAAAATTAGTGTACATTTATATGTTCACTAATTCCTGAATTGTCCAGCGTTGACAATTTAAGATTATATTATCTGTATTGCACATTTTTGTTACTCCTACTCTCTATATTTAATATGAAGTTTTGGTATCTTCCTCTACTGTTCTTCGGGTATACTGTTTGTAGGGTCACAATCCCTCTATTTGAACATGTATACTTCGAGAAATATGGGGAGTTGCTGCCGAAATTTCTACTAACGTGAAAAGTAGTAGAGTGACGAGATTTGTGCAATATGAATAATATAATCTCGAATGGGATAGTACCAACTGCCTTATAAAAAAAGTAATGAGAATTGGAGCATGACATGCATGTGAATTTTCTATGTACGTGTTATTAATAGATAGATGTTTTTAGAAATGGACAAAAATTAGATGCGTCTGGGTGATAGACTTGGAAAGGATTACGTACCCTATGTGCGTGGAGTAAGAACCTTCATTGATTTCGCACGGGCCTCTGCTGATAGTTGTGGTTACATTAAGTGTTCATGTCGAGGGTGCAAAAATTCTTGTGCGATAGGGTTGGATGAAGTTGAAAGTCATATATTTGTGAACAGTATGGATCTGGGGTATACCCGATGGGTACTGCATGGTGAGTCGTATGAATAGTCAGCAGATGTATTGGTTGATCACCCAAATTATTTGCGGCACATGGATGATGATTATGAGCAAGATGAGATGGAGGAGATGTTGGATGAGGTTGACGACAATGACTCAAGTGGTCGAGGAACTGATTATGAAAATTTCACTTCAATGTGGGACGATGCAAAGCGCAAGCTTTAATCCAGGTTGTACAAAATATTCCAAAATGTCGTTTATTGTGCGGTTGCGGCGAGAGAGACCAGGAGGAAAGAATGCGCTGTGAAGTCCAAGAGCAAGTGCGGCGAGAGATAATGGTGCAAATGGAGCATGTTATGTCGTTGTAGCAGAATTGCGGTGGGCAGGAAAAAAAGAAGAAATAAATTTTATCAGAGTATATAACTAATTTTAATATCTAATTTTCAAATTTTATAAGACATTATTAGTTGTTAATTGATGGTATGTAATATGATACAATTGGTATGTTTTCAAATTTTATGAAATTAGTATTTCTGATCTGTACGTTCGAATGTAAATTAAAAACGTTCGAACATTGGTTCACATTCGAACCAACGTTTGAACCAATGTGAACGTGAATACACAAAATTATATAGTAACAATCGAACGTAGGCCTCAACGTTCGAACGTACTCACCCTCAAACGAACAAAATGTTCGAATGATTAAATGATTAACGTTCGAACAAACCTCCGAACGTACCACTTGCATTGGAACTAGGGGTGTAAACTCAAACCGGAAAATCAGAAAATTGGTCCGGACCGGACCGGACCGGTTTTATCGGTTTTGAACCAGTCCGATCCGGAACCAGTTTTTAAAATCTAAAAACCGGCAGGTTCCGGTTCTAGAATTTTTTGGACTGGACCGGACAGGTTGATTAAAAAATATAAAAAATAATATTTTTATATATAAGTTTTATACAAAATATTATATATATATATTAAATATTAATATATGTAAGTTTTATATATAATGTATAATTATAAATTTTTATGTGAAATTTATATATATAATATATAATTATATATATTCATATATGAAATAATTTCTTATTATAATTCATAAATTATTACATAAAATGTTAATACTAAATCACTAAAAGTTTATAACTAATACTAATACATAACTTATAACTATATCAATAGTCTAATATTAATACTATTATATAGTCTAATATATTAATAAAAATATAAAATAGTTTTTTTTAAATCATTTTTTTTATAAACAAATTTTTAATGACAAATTGTGAAACTTACATTTTAAAAAAATCAAAAAACCGGACCGGACTGGAAACCGGTAAAACCGGAAGTACCGGTTTAGGAAGATAACCGGTGCGTAATCGGTTTTGAAAAATACAAAACCGGTACATACCGGTTCGGTCCTAGATTTTATCCAAAACCGGACCGGTTACACCCCTAATTGGAACGCTCCTTCGTTTACATTCGAAATAATGTCTGAACGTTAAACCCGTTACGTTTGAACATTTGTCCGTTAATGTTTGAACGAAAATTTGAACATTTATTGTAATTAACGTTTGGACGCATAAACGTTTGAACGTAAATATGATATGTCCGAACTATAATCAACGAATGTCAACTTCTGCCATTCGAACGCTAATCGGTCGGGTTGCCGTTCAAACGTTCAATTGGACGTCCGACCGTTACTTTCTGTAACAGATCTCAACCGTCACAAAAAAAGGGAACGTTCGAACGTTCAACCAAACGGAACACCTCCAACCATCACTAAAAATATGTTTAGTGACGGTTCAACAGTAAACTGTCACCAATTGTTTTCTATGACGCACATTAGATGACGGTTGTGCCGTCACCAAATATCTTTAGTGACGTTTTGGTCATTTTTTTTGACGGTTTTCTCTGTCACAAAAGATAAATTGTGTTGTAGTGATAGTATTAATTAATTCTTTTAGAGTATGACTCCAAGCAAGCGTTACATGTAGACCGAAAATTGTATTCACTAGTCATGTACAACTTGAAGATGTAATAATGAGAGAGGGCACCCATAGTGGGCACGTCAGCCCTGCAAAAGACCATATCTATTGACACCAAAAAGGGGCCCCGCCCTAACATTCGTTCGAGTAGGCAAATCGTTACGAAGGTCTAGCCAATAAAGTGGCCAAACTACACATAATGGCTAGGGCTGTACAAGAAACCGGAGAACCGACCGAAACCGACCCAGACCGACTGCCGGAGCTCGAAACCGGGGTAGAACCGATCGGTGAGCGGTTGAATTTGCCAAAAACCGATGTCCAGCAGTTCGGTCCCGGTTTGATCCTGGGCCGGACTACTGAACCGACCGAACTAATAAAATATTTTAAAAAAAAATTATACATATATGAAACAACGTCGTTTCACTAAGTAAGTGAAATGGCGTCGTTTTAGGACTCAATGTTTTAAAAATAAAACAACGACGTCGTTTCCTTCTAGGGTTTTAAATCCCACAACCTTTATTTCTTCTTCCTCGTTTCTCCTTCTTGTAACAACCTGCTAGAAATTCATTGGTGAAATTTCTATTGACTTTAAGAATCTCGTTAAAACTCCATAAGTTTTTACAAATCGACCAATCGCATAAGTTTTAGTCTGTCAACATAGTCTATGTTATCACTCACTATGGTGCTGGAAATATGAGTTTTATTTATTTGAGATAGTTAGAAGTGTTAGAATGTGTTATGGTCTACGCCATTAGACTCAGTTGATTATTTAGGATTTTATGGCATAGTAAGTTTATTTTCATATTTTCGGACGAAATGCCTGTTTGAAACTATGAAATTATTTTTAGGGCCACTTTGAGATTGAATTTCAGTAAACGATTTTCACTGTAGGTTAATATGAATATTTAGGAATTTTTAGTACTAAGTTTATGATTCACTTTTTCGGAGTGAATAGTAACTTCGGTAAGCGCACCAATTGCAATGTTTCAAAATCACAGTGTGGAATGTCTAAATTAGATTAGAGAAGTTTTATTTGGACACTTGGCAAGATCTTAGCCACACTTAGTGAATAATATTAGACACTTGGCACCATGATGAGCGTTTGATGGATTTGAAGGAATCAAGGTGTGAAATCATGCCACTTAAGAAAAATTTTATTTCATCTGCTCAACCAAATTGTGCCAGACCAAAGAGGGTCTCAATCCTAGTGAAACCCTAAATGGTGGGAATCCAATTGAAAGCCCAAAAGTATGGTTGAAATCGGAACCCTAAACGGTTTCCCCAAAACCCTAAAGTTGGCCTCTAAACCTCTTCTAATTCGATTTCTAGTATTGTATTTAATCACTTGATTAAATCACTTCCACATGCTATTAATCCTTCAATTTTGTGTTAGAACATCATTATCCAACCTTGTTAACCTTGAAAAGTTGATTGGGCCAAGTGGTATTGGATTTGGGCTTGGTAGCAACCCAAACCCTCTTTAAACCCCAAAATTTAGGCCCATTCGGTTTAGGCCCATTAAGGCCCATGAAATTGGTCACATTAGCATTGCTTCATGGCTAAGCTTTGTACCCCCACTTGGCTGGCCAGATCTTTACAAAGAAGGGCCTAGAAGGTTCTTGAAATACAAAGCTAAAGGGCCACCTCACTCTATCACTCTTACACTCCACCTTGAGAAAAGATCTTGGATTGATTTTTATGAGAAGAAAAGGCCAACATTCAACCTTTCCTTCAATCCTATCACTTTCCTAACTTGTGTAAGAGGCTCTCCAGTCCACTTCCCACGAAAAGCAACTTTCCTTTATATTTTTCCTTCATAGAACACAAAAGACACTCTCGGGCAGTTTTTCTTACCTCTTTTGAACGCCTGTTTCGAAGCTTTTGTAAGTGTTTTCTCGCCAAGTTTCCTTCATGAAAATTGTTTCTTTTGGAGTCTCGTTTACGTGGATACCTTATTCGTTCCATTTGGAGTTAATTGGTTGGTTAAAAGTGGTTTAGACCCCTGAAAGGTCATTCTAGGCGATAAACTAGAGAGCGTGTTATATTTTGGAGTTTTTTACCAAGCTAATGAATAGATCTTGATCCGAAATTTTTATTTAGTACTTTTAACATGTGTATATGATTATTGGTTGAGTATTTGTTGCATGATTAAAAGTTTTGGTGAAATATTTTCTTAGGTATAGAAACTTAGAAACTGGAAGAGGAAAAACAGTTTCTGTTTTGAGAAAGTTTAAATCTTTTATGGTTTAATCTTATTCCAATGGATTTACTATTTTTATTGGAAGATCCCAAGCCTCTTATATACATGTTAGAATGTTATTTTGAAGATATTTGATGTTAGTTTCGAAGATATGAAATTTTATGCAAGGAGATATTCGGTTACGCCAAAGTGATGATGTTCTTGGCTAAATTTATGTTTTGGTTGATGTTTAACCATGTGATCGAGTTTGATGCTTGGATCTGTTTCAGGACACCTTTTTAAACCATGTGATGTTTTGGTTTGAAGATCAAATCTTTATAAGTCATCGATCAAGAGGTTGATCAAAACAAGTTAGAAACAAAAATCTGTTTTGAACTTAGAAGAGAAACCAAAAAGTTGAAGTATGGTTTTAGCGATTTTGATGACTTTTATTCATGATTCAGAACATGATTATTCTTAGGAATATGTTATGAGTATAGTAGAAGAAAAATTTTGGTTTAATCATGAGTTTTGAAATTTGAAAGAATTACAACAAAAATGAAAGGAAATAACCTTTGTAAGTTTCGGCCCTATAGAGTTTTAATGGTTATGTTTATTTTTCTAAATTGATATTTGAATTTAAGACAAAATTTACATGAGGTATGTAAATTTTGGTGATTTTTGGAGTTAGGATGCAAAATCCTTAAGTTAGGGGTAAAATGGTCATTTTCTCACATGTAGAGGGTAAAATGGTAATTTTACTCTAATTTTCCATATTCCTTATTGTTAGTGATTAAATTCTAACTTTTAGAAATCACTACTTTCAGTTTCTCGTGATCGCACTTGAGTTTTGTCTAGAAGTGCGAAGACAGAGGTAAGTTAACTTTTAACTTACTATCAGTTTAATGTGTATAAGTGATAAGTAAGGGAACTAAAGTCTATGTAAGCATGATATCATATGTACCATGCCAAGTCATTACATATTTATCTGTTACACAGAATTTATTCTGTCATGAATTAGTCATTTGTTACACAAGATATTCTATCACGTATTGCTATACATTGCAAGTATGTCATGTTAAGTTAAGTATGCCATATGTTACATGTATTTCATGTCACGTAATATTCACTGTCACATGTTACACCATGTTAATAAATGTTGTCTGTTACATGGTATGTTATGTTATAAAATGTTGCCTGTTACATGTGTGCCATGTTATGAAATGTTGTCTGTTACATTTATGCCTCAAAGTATGTCATGTCTGTCATCTTACGTTCATGTCACGTTATGCTACGTCAGGACTTCTGTCTTTTATGTCACATTCATGTTACGTCACGTTACGAAATGTCATTTATGCCAGTTAAGTTATTGATGTCAATCATGACCCTAAGCGCTAGGATGGAGTAATATCATAGTTGAACTCCTTTGTTCACGCTGGAGTGTCTAAATAGGTGTGAAATTTCCTGGGTTGACGAAGTACAGTCAATAGGTTGCGAATGAAGCCTAATTAGCTGGTCACCGGAGCGCGCCAGGCACTAACGCCGATGGTGCCACACATTATATTACGCGTGTCCACAGCAAGTGTGGCACAAACAAATAAGTCATGGGGCCACAACTACTGTGGAGCATGAAGTATGGGGCCACAACTACTGTGGAGCATGAAGTATGGGGCCACAACAACTGTGGAGCATACACTACGTGAGACACATCAATTGTGACACGTAGAATACATGGGGCCACAACAACTGTGGAGTACGTATTAACGCACTCACAGCTGGTATAGACACCTGTGTTGTGATGAGGTAATCGACAGGGACACACGGCTCAAAGGGAGCTGTGTAGCACCCATATGGTCACTTTATTAATTGAGTCTATTGAATAAAATTCTAAGTTCATGTATTTTACGTTCATGTTATGTTATGTTCAAGTTTACGTTCACGCAATCATGGTAATCCCATGAGACAAGAATATGTTTCAAGTTCATGTTATGTTATGTTCCAAGTTCACATTTATGTTATGTCATGCTCAGGTTCATGTTATGTTCAAGTTCATGTTCAAATTATGCATGTTCACGTTCATGTTATGTTTCAAGTCCATGTTATGTTTTAAGTTCACGTATATGTCATGTCATGTCAAGTTAAGTTTAAGTTCCAGTTCAAGTTATGTCAGCTTATGCCATGTTATGTCAGGTTACGTTATGCTTATTATTTCATGTCATGTTATGCTAGGATATGTTATGTTTTCTATTGATTTGATTATGCATTCATCTTTTTACTGCCATGCATGCATCATTAAGCTGTGTGGAAGTTTCCTGTTAACTTGCTAAGATTTGTAATCAAATCTCACTGTGGTAGTCCCAACTACTATTCCCTCCGAATGGTAGATTTTGTTACAGGATCTGAAGGAGAATCGGGAATCTACCAATTGGAAACGGTCGACTAAGCGACGGTGCGACGTAGATGGTAGTACAGTAGTTACCTCAGATTAGTACTTGTATTTGTGGAGTTCAATCTCCAGCACTCTTTTGATCACAGCTATATGGACTATTGTTGTGATCTTAGTTGTTTAATATGTCTTGAAGTATGAAGTATGTTTTAAGTATTTGTGATATTTTAGTTTGGTGCATAGTATTGTTAAAGAAAAAAATTATCCGCTGCGAATTTGCTTAATGCTAGATGCATGTTAGGAACATTGCATCTTATATGTCATGAACGGGGACAGGTAACCTTGTGTTGCATGTCTCGACGCTTCAAATGTCCGTTCGATCCCAAGCGAAATTTGGAGGCATCACAATTCTTCTTCTTCATTTCTCACGCCGCCCCCTCCTTTATCTCTCGCGCATCGCTCTCTCTCTCTCTCTCTCTCTCTCTTTCTCACAGCGCACCACGACTTCATTGCTCTCTCTCTCTCTCTCTCTCTCTCTCACACTGAGTCTTCGAAGTTCGCATGCAGCAGCAAGGTCACCTCCGTTGCAACCGAAGACGCCGACTAACCGACTGTAGTTACGCCAAGACCAATATTGACTGTTTTCTCCTCTTTCACCGGCTGGTTTTGGTCGAGATTTTCATTATTTTAAGGGATCGGTGCGGTTTCAGTTTTGGACCGAAATCGCATCGATACCTTCGGTTTTCACCCCTAATAATGGCTGGCCTTTAAGGCATGCGAGGGGCTTTGGATATATACTTACGCCTGCTGCTAGACGTGCGAGGGGCGCCGCGCGCTCTGGATGTGGGAAGATATATCTTGTGCGTAATTGACTTGCATCTCTCTCTAACATGCATGCATGGCACATATATGTATGTATATATTTGGCAATTTTACATGTGGAAAGGTAACATGATAATCTCACTTGTAAAATATAGTACTTGACCTTAATCATAAAATTACTAAACAAATGATTAAACTTAATATTAATGCTTAAGCTTTTGAGATATATTGATCTTCCAGTACTGTTCCAAATCATAATTTCTTCATGACAATATGATTTAAATAGAAATCAGCTGGCAGTATTTGTCAAAACACCGTTGACCACAAAACGGGATATATATATATAGAGAGAGAGAATTGTTAGTATGCCGCCTGAGTTTGTTCCCTCACTTTAACTACTTATGTAGTTTTTTTTAATTTTTTTTATTTAATGATTAAAAAAATGACTTTTAGTGTATGGGTGTATTTTTTATTTTTTAAAAATATTTAAATATGTTAAAAAAATATGAAAAGAAAAAGAAGAAAAAAATAAAAAGATAAATTTGTGCTAGGCGGCACACCTAACCGTCATTGATAATTTGATGGGCAGCACTTTAGCACTACTCATATATATATATATATATATATATATATATATGTATAATGCGTACAACAATATAACTATTCCAGGAAAAGGATTACAATACATACAATATATATATATATAATATATATATATATATATATTATCATTTTTCTAACTAATTAGATCGAGTCCCTAGCTTCACATAGGTTCAAGTTCTTCCATTACATAAATTCTTTTAATAAAAAAAAAAAAAAAAAAAACAAAAAGACAGCCCAGCCATGAACTTTTATACATATATATATGTTCGTCAGAACTAGGGAAGACCACAATAAGCCTTGATGGTACAGTGATGCTTTTGGCCTTCATCGGTGCTGTAGAAACGAAGAAATGAGAGGTGATCAAATGGCTTGAACTGGAGTGGGTGTTCATCGTCCACTAGCTCTTTCGGTGTTTGAATCGTCCCACTGTTGAATGAGAACATTCCAAGTGAATATCTGTCTTTGCCTTCCTTCATTATCACCCTGTGAAAGGGAGAGTATATCCTTCCATTGCTCCATGCCTATATAGGCCGATCGAGCAAAACGTACATGCAATATTAATTTCTGATCAGAACCTTGAATAATTTATACATATTGACTTCAAAGAATTGGCGAGATGTTGGAGTAGTACTGTAAATTAATTATTATGACATATATTTACCTTAAAAACCCCATTATATAAATATGTCAAGGGTCTCGGTATATATATAAATTTATTAGTTGTCCTGAAATTCATTATAATATAAGGCTTCGTTTGTTTTCACAACTTACCGCATCTTATCTCATTTAATCATTATAATTTTTTTAAATTTTCACATAAAATAATATAAACAATTCAACTTTTCAGATCTCAAAACAAAAATAATATTAAAAAAATATATTCTAAAAATATTTTATTTAACTTTTAATTTTAATCTCAACTCATCTGCGAAAACAAATTAAGGAGGCATAGTTCAACTTACCTTGGATGCATCTCCGGCCATGACTACAAAGGAGGAAGGGAAGGGCTCGAAATCTATCCACCTGCCATCCTTTGTCTCGATCTCCAGACCGTTGACATCATTTTGGTGCAGTATGGTTATGAAACTCTTGTCGGTATGAGATATGGCTCCAATATTACTGACGTCGCTCTTCTTGGGCTCGTTATATTTGATGAGTCGTAGAAGATTTGTTGTCGATTTGATGTGAGAATCAAAGTACTTCTTGACGCCATAGCTTTCAAACACCATGCTCTCCACCAAATAATCCAATTCAGATACCTTCTTTGAGTAAGAGTGTATGCTTTTACTGAGAAATTGAGCAAGTTCAAATGATTAGCTAGGTTTATGTGTGCATGTATGTATATATATATATATGCATGCTAAATGAATTAATAGAGTTCTATATATAAATACATATATACCAGAAATTTTGGTTTCCAGAAGGCCACATTAGGTTTGTGAAGCTTTGAGTTCTGCTGAGAACTTGTGCATCCTCAATTCCCATGCTTTCATTGAGTGGCGCCCATGGGTTTTGACCAAAATAGCCATGGTAAGGTTTCTCAGATACGTTTTTGAGTTTGGTTTCCAAAGGAAGATCGAACAACTCCACTAACGAATCAAAAACATCATTGTCAAGATCCGAGGAGACTTTTTCATATAATGCTACAAAACAGCCATATTCTTCAAGAGCCTGCCGGACTTTGTCACATGTCGATGCCCAATAACTCTGCAAGTTGTTACCAGAAAAATCTATAACAGGGAGCTTGGCAGCCTGCTTTTGAGAAGGCATTTGGCTTGGTTTCTTTGAATTACCTTTGATGTCTAGCTTACGTTTGACTGTCCTGCACATGATCAACAACAAGCAACTAATTATTTATAAAACTGTTCTGTTAAAGGCACACAAAAAAGGACAATTTGAAACAGTACTTTTACAGACAAATGGATACAATTTTTAACTCTTTTTTTCATGTGAAGTCGAGTAAGGTACAAGGTATCTTAGGACGGTGATGCAGGTTTGCATCTTAAATCTGCAATTTTTTAGCTCATTAAAAAGTCTGCAACTTTTAAGTCTCGTTTATGCAGTTCAGAGATGAGATTATATGTTTTATTAAAATTGGATAAAATATTATTATAATATTATTTGTTAATATTATTTTTATTTTAAAATTTAAAAAAATTTAATTATTTATTATATTTTATATGAGAATTTAAAAAAATTATAATTATTATATAAAATGAGATGAAATGGAATAATTTAATTTTATATAATCAAACTAATAAAATTCAGCATGGATGCAGTTGGAAGTTAAACAGTTGATGGCAGGTAACGTCACAACCAGACAGATGCATTGTATTACATGGTTGACAACTTGACATGACCTTTTGTTCTATCTTTTAATCGAAACTGCAGTCAGAAAACACTACGGAGTTGACTGATCGATGGAAATCTATTGGGAAACAATTCTATCAAATAAATTGAGGGATCATATTTTATGTGAAGATTCTCTATAATTTACGAAGAATCTGGCTGCTAGGATTGTATAGGCATGTTCCTATATTTTCTGGTGCTATATATATAATATGAGATTTTGTGCTCAAAATTATTCTTACCTTACAACAACAATAAAATAGAACGACAACTTATACCGAAGGAAAACATAAGACATATATATATATATATATATATATATATATATATATATATATAAATGTATGTGTGTATATCAAAGTCTAGTGATTTGCAGTACGTGATATACATATATATATATACATGCACATATATATGTACGTTTGTATGTATGTATATGCATGGTAGCAGCTGCTTCTCAGGAGAACCATGGCTATGGAAGAGATAGAGAGAGAGAGAGAGAGAGAGAGAGAGAGAGAGAAGTGGTACTCACTGTTATCAGAGTGGTACACAAGAAAGAAAGAAAAGTTGTCGAAGACCGAAAGCTATTGTATGGATGAAATCCAAGAGGCAGTTGCGATCCTTTAAATAGAGAGAGAGTAGTGGCAAAAGTCAAAACCGCCAAAACCATGGCGATAATTTAGAGGCCATAGTTAGTGCGTGTATAATATTAATTAGTACGAAATCTAATTAAAATGCCGACCACTAAATGACTTTTCTTTCATTTTGGTTTTTCTGTGAGCTAGGTGCATGCAAGTCATCATTGAAATATCGAAGTTGCAGTTGCGAGCTTGACACAAATGAAAGTGATGGAGGACCCCCTCCATGCATGTACATGAGGAACTTCTCTCAGCTTTCTTTCATATTTTTTAATCAAAGTCTTACAATCACCTCACCCCTTTCTTATTGATCATTGTATTATCCAAGGGCAAGTACACTATAGCTATTGAAGGATCTCCTCATGATCATCCTAAGGTCTTTTTCCACGGTTCTTTTGAAGGGGCAAAGAAATATAGTGCATATCATGTTTAATAATGATTTGTATTTAAGAATGTTTTATTAGAAACTCCCGAGTAGATATAGATCATCACCCATATTTTGAAATTATTCTTCTAGTGAATCCATCGCCATTAACCTTCGAATTAAAGATAGACTATATACAAGAATTTAAGAGAAAAGATATTTGCAACCGTGAATTGTGTAACTGTCAAGTAATCGCTTTGAAAAAAATGAATAAAACATGAGACTCACATGAAAAAAACTAATTTTTTAATAGTAGATCTTACTATTTTTCAAAGCGATTACGCGGCGTTTATGCACTTCACAGTTGTACGTAGAATTACTTTCTACCATGATTGATTAGCGACCCATCCATCACTTTCTATGACAATGTTGATATCATTTATCAAATGATATAACACTTAGTTTATATCACCCAAGTGATACAACTTCTCATCGATAGTTATCTTTATCCATTACTCCAAATATATATATTAATAAAATAAATAATTGATAGCTCCATTAAAGTTCTTATGTAAAAGACATGTCTTATATTTTTGGACTTACCATAGCAACACTTTTTCTTTCTTTTTCGGAGCCAACTTCTATGAAACTTTTAATTATTTATACTATAATATCCTTAATACAATATGGCCATAAACATGTGAGCTAGACTCGCTGGCACCCTTGATTTTAAGGATGCGTTTGGGTAGTGAGGTATTCTATGAATAGTAGTAAAAAAATAATGAAAAAAATAATGATAGATTAATATTGAATAGTAATGAAAAGTAATAATAAAATAATAAATAGTAGTTAGGTATTCTCAAACATCTACACTGATCATGTTGTCTGAAATCACAATTTGTTCAAAAATTTTAAACTAATAAGAAAAGATAAATTTAATTATTTTATATCATACCCTAAACAACTTCAAGTCTTTAACCGGCCATATGATATATATATATATATATATATATATATATATATATATTATATGCAGCAAATATTATAAAAGGTTTTATAAATATATGTATATATATATATATATTTATGTAGCTATGTATATATGCAATCACTTAAAAACAATGAAGGCGGATGATTCAAAAAAACAAAGACAAAAACTGTTGTTGGAAATGCTTGGCTTCTACTCTAATTTGGACAAAATTGCAGTGTCCGTTTTTCAATAAATAAATACTACATATATAGTCTATGTGGGCGAGGGGATTGCCGGCCAGCTTGATCAATCTTTGCCCGAATCGCCGGCCTTCCAGTAGTTTATGACGGCAGAACAGGACATTCTTTGTTTCCAGAAGCGTATTTTCTTGTTGCAAATCCAAGTACATGCATCACCCCCGCCCCGCCCCCAAACATAAGTAATCAATAAAAAAATGGAGTAGTACTGAATCCTTGAACGACAATAACAAAGGAGCAGAGATCAATTATATTTAATCTAATACGATAATAGCATGGATATTATCATTTAGAATTCTTCCGAATTTTAGAACTTAAAAAGTGGTCATTCATTACAAAAGATATGACTTTTTGCGGCGATGACTTTTCGCGGCAAAAACAGCTTAATATTTGTTGCGACTTAGATCTTTTCCGACAAATATTTCTCGCAGGTTCGGTGGAAATACTTCGTCGAAGAAGAAGAAGAGATGATCATGAGTACGAGGGACAACAACAAAGAAAGAAAGGAAAGTAAACGGTGACTCATTCCTACTTTGATATATAATTATATTAACGTTGAAATCCCAAAGTCAATAAATAGCACATGGATCATAACGTATAACCGTAAGTTTCTCTTCAAATACTTTTTTTAAACAAAGTTCGGGCCGGACAGCAAAATTCATGCATGGATGATTTGCACACATGCATGTATGACTCATGAGTACTACCTCGTACAACTTAATAATCCTTTCATAATTAACTACGTACCCATCTTGAAAATGATTAGTAATTCTATTCATTATCTTTTTAACTATATATACATATATGTTCATTTTTATCATTCTTATGTTTTTTTTTTTATGTGGCATCAAATCATGATTAGAAAATCATCAAGTGTTATTTTTTATTTAGTTGATAATCATTTGATGCTACATTAAAAGATTAATATTGCATCATGATAGTTATAATATTGACGAAAAATTGTGTTAATTAAATACGGTTCTAGGATGTACAAGAAAAACGGATATTTGTAACATTTTTTTACAACGAAAATAATTATTTGCAACGAAAACATACTCATTTTAACTGAAAATAACTATTTCGTTGGAAATAACTAGTTGCAAATAAGCTTTTTTTTGTAGTGCGTATATACGTCAGGACTGTATAACATTACTTTTTTTTGAAATTGTCAATGTAAAAAAAAAAAAAAGACTGAAACTAAAACATGAGTAGAATTAATTAAGACCTTCACTCTACGCTAGCTTTATATTATATATTTAATTATTTGGATTAAATATTTCGTGTATTAATTAGATTAAATTACATATTACCTACACATAATATTATATGTAAAGATATGATTGATTACAAAGGTACCGGCCGTAAATTTAGTCAACTATAATTTTCATATTGATTCCATAAAAATCAAACAGGCCAGGAAAAGTAAACGTTCTAGCTCTAATTTGTACAATGTCAATGACACCATGACTCATGAAAAATATAAAACAAAATATGCTTATTATATATTGCTGATATTGGATTTCATGCGGCAAGTACTGGAGTTGTTTTTTTTTTTTTCTGAAATTAAAAAAATAATTCCGAGTTGAATTTGGGTTTCTAAGTGGTTTGAGTAGCAGTCGTGGCAGTTGACAATGGACGTCAATAGTGTCTGTCTCCCCACGTGTTGTGGATGGCAGGTAATGATAACAGCACCCCTTAAATTGTTGTTTGGATCGATGGAAACTAAACAAAAAGTCAACCACAGAGTAAGAAGAAACCAAATTTGAGGATGGTTCTGCCTCCAAGGGATAGAGACAGAAAGAGTAATTTTGTATTAAATCTGTTGAATGAATCAATACAAAGGCTTATTCTCCATTTTATACAACCACTTGCACTTAACTACATGATTATTTTTCTAATTAACAAACCCCTAAAATCACAATTAGCTAAATACTAATTAAGTGCTGGGCCAAGTTAATAAACTCAACAGTACCCCTATCTTCTTATGTTGATATTGCATTGCTTATTAATTATGGAAAATGATTAAGACAATCCATTTAATAACTTTGTTTTAAACAGAGATTGTTTTCGTAAAACACAAGTTGTTAACGCCTAGAAACAGCACAACAGGTCAAAAGGGAAGAAAGATCCATTACCAGCCCGCTGAAACTGTTTAGGCCTCGATTAGTATAGTGTAAAACTCCCAGCGGTAATCCGGTGAGGCTGTACGTCGTTGGTGTGTACATACATGGTGGTGAGCAGTAAATAATGGTAGAGAAGATAATGAAACAATGACATCCAGATTTACATTGTTAGACATAAAGTCCACGTCCACGGGGGTTTTGGAAAGGGGAGAGCCCACTGTAATATGCTTATTTACAGTCTCTCATGGTTTCTCTTCCTCTCTATACAATGTAGATCGCCTCGCTCGTCTTCTTCCCGAGAGGTTGAAGAACCTGAAGTAATTGAAGTCGAAGAAGTTCCCCTGAAGTCTTCTGCTCCCTTTCTTTTATCCTCTATTTCCATTTCCTTTAGGTCACCTCACCCTCTTTTATGTCACATCAACTCTCCTTTACGTCCCCTCTCCTCTTTTCCTCCTAACACCCTTCTTAGCCTCTTGTCCCTTCCTCTTTCCTTTCTCACTTCCTTCTTGATGAAATCTCCCCTTCGATTGAGCCTTGAAAACCACTTTAACACACTCTCACTATTCAAACGGGGCCCTAGTAAAAAGTTTAGGGGGTTAGTACTTAACCAAAGGCATGCTTATAATGCCCTTCCTCTTCTTGAATCTTAAACGCTATATTTGGCATATTCCCCTATTTAACTTTGGTTTGTGCATGCTAACCATGCCTCGTTGGCGAACTATATAACTCTTCCAGCAACTTTAGTAGAATAGGAAATTATGTTTTTTGGTCACACTGTTAAGAGACCTATAACAAAAGTAAATGCAATACCAACTACGATGTGCTTTCCTAAAATATAAAACAAGTGATGAATGAAGATTTTCACTAATGAGTAACACTAGATATAGTCATAAAATATGTAAGCGTAGTGCACTCCATTTAAAAAAGAATATGGTCTACCATTAAAAAAATAATATTTCTATATAGATTTCATATTTATCCACTGTTTTCAATGGAAGTGCACGGCATTTGCTATGACGCCCCCAGTCCCTGCTTGGGATTGAACGGTGATTGAAGTATTGGGATATGTAACACATGACTACATACCCCTCATACATGATAGTTAAGATGCAATGCACCTATTGATATCTAGCAGTATGCAGTATAGCGCAACGGAAAGTCTACTTAGGTCAAATAAATAAGACATATATCATGGTATCGAAGCACATAAACCCCAAAGCAGAAATTTCATAATAGTCATCAAAAGACTTAATTGTTCCAAAAGAGACTCCCAAAACGTGGGATCATTACATCAAGTGTCACCACAATAAGTCATTCATCAAAAGGGGGCCCCATAACATAAGTCCTTTAATGAGGCTAATCCTACTTGGCCTTGTTCTGATTCAGAATCCTCCTCAATTGCTCAAAAAGCTGCAACACTGATAAGTGTTATTTTTATGTGATTTTTATTATTTTTTTATTTATGAAAAGTGTTAGTTTTCCTTTAGTTCTATTGATTTTATTTTATTTCTATATATGTTTCTTTATTTTCTTGGATTTGAAGGAATGAGAAGATTTAGTGCAAAATTAGAGCATTTTGGTACAAAAAAGCATTTCTCTTTGAGTTTTATTGCAATTTTATCCAACTCTAAAACTCATGATCAAACCGAGATATTGCAACAAATATCCTCATATCCTAAGTTTAAAAACATACTTAAAATATCCAACAAAATTATACATCACATAATCACAAAACTCTTTAGTAAAAAAATCCAAACTTTTTGACTAAAATACAACTCTTAAATCTCAAGGTATGACCTATTTCAAAACATTTCCAAGAACTCAAAAGATCAACATGTTCATAACACATTCTTAAGAACTAACATGCTTTGAGTCAACACATAAAAGTCACCAAAAATCAGAAAATAGCACATAAAGCACTCGGCTCCTAACCTTAGCCAAAAACATAATTTATTTCCCAATTAGCTTTGATCAAACGCTTGATCCAAGGCATTCTATGGTGAAATCTTCAAATCTAAACATCATATGGTTTACAAATGTATTTTAAAGTATATCCAAGTATTAAACTTAAAATCAAATGGCTAAAAATAATTCAAAACATGGATCTAACTAAAACATCAAACTTTTGATCCAACCGTATAATCTCTAGCATAAAAATTCACATCTTTGAAACCAACGCCAAATATTTTCAAACTATCCTAACATATAGATAAAAGGTTTAGGACTATCAAATAAAAATATCAAAGCCATTGGAGTAAGATTAAACCACAAAAGACTCCAACTTTCTTGAAACAAAAACTGTTTTTCCTTTTCCTGTTTCTAAGTTTCTAGATCTGACAAACTCTTTCATCAAAAGCTTTGATCATGCAACTAATCTCTAACAAACATTCATATAAACATGTTGACAATACTCCATAAAAATTTCGGACCAAGATTTGTCCATTAGCTTGGTCAAAAACTCTAAAATACAACATACTATCCAGATTATCATCTAGAATGACCTTTCCAAGGTTGAAATAACTTCTGACAGATCAAAAGACCATGAAATAAAAAAAATGAGATATCAACAGAAACTAGACTCAAATAAGAAAAAATTTTATAAAGGAATTATTGTGAGAAGATACTTACAAATGTTCCAAAAATGGCACACAAAAATCCTCTGGAATCTGCTCGAGAGAGCTTATAAAGGTTTGTTTCCGAGAATGGGGGTGAAAAATGGTGAAGTGAGGGAAGTGGTGACCTGCGCGCCTCAAGTACTTCTGAAAATGAAGGTATGGCCTTGTATGACATCTTGAGGTAGGGTGATTAGATCACAAAAATGTACAAATAGTGAGTGGTTTTCGACCAAAGAAACTTCCAAGAGAAGGGTGGTGGAGAGGTGGCCAATTTCCTTCACGTCATGCACGACTTTAGGGCTGTTAGGAGAAGTGGATGGCCCACCATGGGTGGGTGGAAACTTCCTCAAGAAGTTTGCCAAGGTGGCCACAATTCATGGGCCTTAAACAAGTAGGCTTCATTTGGAGTTTAAAGAGGGTTTGGTTAGGATTTGAGATGCTATCAAGCCCAAGTCATATTTTTCTTGGCCCAATCAAATTTTCAAGGTTTAACGGGGTGAATAATGATATCATAACATGAATTTAAGGAATTAATAGCATGTGGAAGTGATTTAATCAAGTGATTAAACACAATGTTAGAAATTAGATCAAATAGGGTTTGGAGGCCAACTTTAGGGTTTGGGAAACCATTTAGGGTTTCGGTTTCAACCAACTTTTTGGGATTTCAATTGGATTCCAAGCATTTAGGGTTTCACTAGGGTTGAAACCCTCTTTGGTTTGGCACATTTTGGATGTAATAGGGTTTTGCTTAGGTGGCATGATGTCACACCTTGATTTCTTTCACAATCTATCTCATGGTTTCTCTTGGTGCCAAGTGTCCAATAATATTCACCAAATGTGGCCAAGATCTTTCCAAGTGTCCAAATAAAACTTTTCTAAACTAATTTGGACATTCAACACTATGATTCTAAAAAAACTACACTAGGTGCTACTATTGAGGTTATTATTCACTCCGAAAAAGTGAAAAATAAACTTTGCACTGAAAGAATCATAAATATACATAATAAACTAAGTGTGCAATTCTTTTATCAAAATTGAACCCTGAAGTGCCTCAAAATAAACAAAACGCATTTTCGAACAAGTGTTTCGTCTAAAAACTGAAAATGGGATTATTGCGCCATAAAATCCTATATAATCAACTGAGTCTAATGGCGCAAACCATATCACATTCTAACACTTCTAACTATCTCAAATAAATAAAATCGTGCTTCTGACACCATAGTGAGTGGCAACACTGACTATGCTAACAGATTAAAACCTACGCGATTGGTCAATTCATGAAAACTTATGAAGTTTTCACGAGGTTCCTAAAACCTAAAGAAATTTTTAGCGGGCTTTTACACTAGTAGCTTTGTGAGCCACTTTTGTTGAGCTTCAATACCAACCTTCTGCTCTAAAAGGAACTTTAAAGCTTGTTGGTCAGTCTTGATCTTAAATGATTTCCCCAACAAGTAAGGATGCCACTTTTGAACTGCAGTCACTAAGGCCAAGAAATCCTTCTCATAGGTAGATAGTAACAAGCTTCTACCCTTCATAACCTTGCTAAAATAGGCAATGGGTTGCCCCTCTTGCATCAAAGCTGCTCCCAACCCTCTGCCACTTGCATCACACTCCACTGTAATTGGCTTAGAAAAATCAGGCAATCTCAATACTGGTCGTTGTGTTATTGCTTTCTTTAACTCTTGAAATGTTGTTTCTGCTGATGAAGACCACTCAAAAGCATTCTTTTTAAGCAAATCTGTCAAGGGTGCTGCAATGGATCCATACCCTCTGATAAACTTCCTGTAGTAGCCAGTGAGCCCAAAGACTTCAAAGAACTAGGGCTTGGCCACTCCAACATAGCTGTAACCTTACCTGGATCAGCCTTAACTCTTGACACTGAGATTAAATGGCCTAAATACTCAACCTCAACAACTCCAAACTTACATTTCGACATCTTAGCAAATAATTTATGATGTCTCAATGTTTCTAAGACCACTCTCAAGTGCTTCATGTGCTCAAAAAATGACTTACTATACACAAGTATGTCATAAAACAAACCAGTATAAATTTTCTAAGGTATGGCTTAAAGACATCATTCATTAATTCTTGAAAAGTGGTTGGGGCATTCATGGGCCGAAAGTGCATCACTAAAAATTCATAATGACCCTCATGGGTCCTAAAATATGTCTTAGCAACATCATCTTCCTTCAATACTCTAATCTAGTGATACCAAGATCTTATATACAACTTCAAAAATATCTCAGCCCCAAATAGTTCATCAGGTAACTCATCAATGATAGGGAATTGAAAATTTATCTTTGATGGTTTCTTGATTCAAGGACCTATAGTCCACACATCCTCCAGCTACCATCAACCTTCCTCACTAAAAGGAAATGCGGTAAAAATGGACTCTGTGTTGGCCTAATTACTCCAGAGTCAGTAGGTCTTGTATAATTTTTTGTATTTCAGTTTTTTTATAAAATGGATACTTGTAGGGCCTAAGTGAAACAGGTTGAGTACCACTCTTCAAGGTAATATGGTGATCACATGATCTGCAAGGTGGTAAACCAGATGGCTCTTCAAAGGCTTTCTGAAATTATTCTAACAACCCAGCAATGTCCTTCTCCATTACAACATTCCCTTCACTAATTTTCATTGTTGGCAACTGTAAAAAGAATCCTTGTCTTCTTACTTAGGATCATTTCAGAAACTAATCTCCATCCTCCACAGAAGTACTGCCCACATATAAGCCCTGCAGTCTAATATTCATTCCCATAATCTAAAACTGCATGGTCATCTTCACAAAAACCCAAACAATAGGCCCCAATGTCCTCGGCCATTGAACTCCATGAACCACATCACATCCCCTAATGGTAGTAGGTGAAGGGACAAAAGGAATCTATTACCTTAGATCTTAACTTTGGACTTCTCACATGTACCCTTACTCACCAATTTCTCTCCATTAGCCACTCTAACTTTTAACTGTGGCCATTCACATATCATCAGTTTAGTTAGCTTAGCAATTTGAGGATCTAAGAAATTATAGGTGATGCCAGAATCAACCAAAATAACTATTGGTTGAGCCCCAATAATTCCCGTCAATCTCATGGCATTTGGACGTAGTGATCCCAAAATAGCATAGATTGAAACTTCAATTTTTTCTTCATGCTCCACCAACCTTCAATGTCATTGGTTGAGTACCTTCAGCCACTAGAGGATCTCTCCTCTCTGATACCAACTGTTACAGGTTTTCTAATAATTCAAGAGAAACAATGATGGAAAGAAGATTCAAGAATCACAAGAATCAAGAATGAACTTTTATTCAAGGCAAAGTTCAACCTCTAAAGAATTCAACTCAATATCATAGATACCTCTGAATTTCTTCCGCGCCATTTATACAACTAACCAAATGATAAAATGCGTCATTTTCACTACTTTGTACAAAGCTCACAATTTCATTAATATATAGTATACAATCATTAAAAACATTAGACTCCACTACGCACTGTTTCACTAAATGTTGCTATGCACCATTTAATTCTTCAAACTTCTCTTGATCAATTTCTCATCTAACTACTTTAACTGTCACCTTCTTCCAGACTTCATTTCAGCCATGACAATTGAGTTGGCCTAAAACACCTTAGCAATTCAAACTAGACCAATTTTAGGTGGGGAAAGCCTTCAGTGATTTGGGTCTCCTGAATAAGTCAGGTTCTCTAGACATAACCATTCCAAGTTTAGAAATTTTAAAATGGTCCCTAAGGATTAGGTTGCTAGATTGCTTGATGACTGTTGCAAGTTGTATGATATATCAATGTTTTTGTTTAGAGGAAGTCCAAATTGCAATGATGTCACAAGCCTGTGAATAAATATTGAGCTAGGAGAAAATGAAAGAAATTGGGGGAAGAGAAAATTACAAGGAAAAAGGTGTAATGACCCAAAATAAATTTGTCGGAAAGAATTTCTTTTAGTTAGATTTTTAATATGCCATGAAAACTAAGTCGAATTATGATCCACTAAGGGAACTAAGTGTCATTTGGATTTTTTTGAGGTTCCTAGGGTCATAGTTAGACAAAACGGATTACACCATTTGATCATATGAGTTTTTAGCATTTTATGGTGTAATATAAAGTTTCGTAATTTTCGAGTACCCAACGAGCCAATCGGAGAACGCCACATGGCATCTAGCGTGCCCTGTCGCCAACCAACTATCACATCGCTATGTAGGATGTCCAAATTAGCTTAGGAACATTAGGATAGCTCGTGAACACATGGAACCATCACCACCACCACCCATTTGGACCTCACTTTACACATGTCAAGTTAAGTACCCTTGTGTTCATGAGCGGGTAGGGTTTTCTTTCTTTTTGGTTTTAATTCCATCAAGGTGTTTTGAGAAAGAAACAAGGAAGTGGTCTTATTTTTGTTTCAAAAATTATCTCATGAGCAGCCCGGTCATGTTTGTTGAGCCCATTTGCCCTCATTTCACATGTTAAGCAAAGCTTAGGACAGCATTCAGCTTTCATTTGCATTTCTTATGAATCGAGATTCTTCAATTACAGGATAGCTATCATCAAAAGCAGTTCTTCTAAGTCACACTCTATAACTGAGAGCTTGTAGTTGGGAATTTACCAGATCTCTAATATAGAGTCTATCCGATTTATCACCCGTAATTGGGAGTTTAAACGAGGCCTCAACGTAGATGCTGGAAAATAAGCCTGGAGTTGGAGGAGGCTGAATAGAAACTTATTCCTGTGGATCCCCCTTTCCTTCCCTTATGTTGTTGAAATGCATTCTTCACGTCAAGTTGAAATAAGTGCCACTTTTTGATTGCATCCAAGGCAAGAATGCGTGGTCATTTTAGAAACTTGGGGCAAATGTTTTCCCTATCTTTAAAGGCGTTCGACTCAATATCCTTGAAGGAATCATTTAGTACTCTTCGAGCTTCATATTTGTCTACCTAGCCATCTGTTTTATGCTTGATCTTGTAAATCTACTTGCAGCCAATGGCTTGTTTCCCTACAGGAAATGAGACTAAGTCTTATTCTTTTTTTCTACAAATTTCGTTAACCAAGAATTTAATGAGCATCGCCAAATCTTTCTATGGATTGTTTCTTTTGCCTCTTTCACCATCAAAGTGCCTATGGTACCAATTCATATTTGGTTACTTGAAACTCATGTAGAGGCACCTACAGTAGGATCTGTCATCTTGGCAGGAATTCCTTCAAAACTGAGACTTATACATCCAACTGGACTATCCATATGGCCAAACCTTCCAAGAAAAGAGGGGGAACCAAGACCTTGGGCTTTAGAAAGTGATTCCATGAAAGAACCGAGCCTAGTTGGAACAGTTGTAGACTTCAATTGGGATTGCATGCCCATTTTAGGGATTAACCACTTCACGGGAGAGAACACGAGGGATGAACGATGATCGACCTACCTAAGTTTTTACTAGTCATCATCAGTTTACCCACTTGCTAAAACTTCCCTCTAATAATAAAAAGTCTAATACTTTCATAATCAGGTAGTGATCTAAACAGGTACTGATATGCAGTAATGTCACCAAGCACAGAGGAAGGTAGTTGATGATAAAGACTGAGATGGAAAAGGCCCCCAGCTAACATAGGGCCACTTACCTTACGAGATAGGGGGGACATGGCTGTCAAACATCATAACAAAAATCGTTTCTATGATATGTGTCTATACTTCCCTTCCTTTTTGCGACCCCATTTTGTTGTGTAGTATATGGGCAGGAGAACTTTTTATCAAATCCATGAGTGGCAGTAAACTGAGAGAAAGATGATGAGACATATTCCCTAGGACTATTCATCCGGGTTCCAGCTTGGGAATCTGGGTATACCCGGACCGGAACTTGGGTTTCAAACCCAGACCGGGTTAGCCCGGGCAGGAACCCGGATGAACTCAGATTTTTTAAAACTCAGATTCTGGATTCCGGGTTGAACTCGGTTTTTTTTTTTTTTACATTAGAATACACAAAACTTCATTTAAACATGTCAGCTTGGCTAGGGATAAAGAGTTTTCCTGCTGCAGTTTTACAAATTCCTCATACTACAAATCAATTATTACCTTGACTTTCTCATTGTCCTGATCCCAACTGAATGATCTGAGTGTAACATATTTCAAAAGTCGGGTCCAAGGACACCTTAGGTGCAGTTGAAATAGGAGACAAGAGTTGGAATTTGTGAGAGAGGTGCGGAGATAGCCTCTTTTGACAACTACAATGGGAGAATCAAGAGCAGGTCAGAGTTCACCAAAACAAACTAAATATCTACCCAGAGATATATGATCTCATTTTCTTAGGATACCGTAGTGGGCCAATTCAGTCAACAGTACAACATTGAGCAGATAGTCGGAACCTTGCAGAACCCATTTGTGAATTCTAATGTAAAAAACAAAAGAAAAAGGTATCGGGTTTAAAATTTGGTTTTTACTATGCGGGTACTGGCCCGGGTTTGTTCCAGACTGGAACCCGATTATCCGAGTTCTAGACCGGGCTGGGAAAAAACTGGCCTGGATGAACAGTCTTAATATTCCCCCCTGAATCTTAGTGCAAAGCACATAATTTCATAATATATGTGTTCTTGAATTATGTGTGTAGTTGATGTTAGTGACATCTATGGTTCTTAATTAATTCTAGAACCTCTTTTTCCTCTTGCATGTGTTAGTTGTCTCTTTGAATTCCCAACTGAATTAGCCAAACTTTATTGCACTCCAAACTCAATCTATATAAATGTGTATATTTGCGTGGAGTTTTTGCTTGCATGTTTCTAGAATGTGTTTTTCTTGGGGGATGCATGATTCTAATCATGCTTGATGTCACATATATAATATAAAGGGATCGGAGAAGGGGAGGAGCAATTATCTATGTAAGTATTCGTTGGTTATTGCTCCGATCAAGCACTCTCTTTTCTTTGTCCAATTTTGTTACTCTCTAAAGTGGAATATTTTTTATGTGCTGGACTTTTCGGTTTCACACTTGAGAAAATTATATATATATATATATATATATATATATATATATATATAATATGACCCCATCATTTTGACCGCTCAAGAATTTAATTTTTTTTTAAATGCTTACTGATTAAGGAAGTGACTATTAGTGTATTGATATTTTTTTATTTTTTAAAAATTTTAAACATGTTTAAAAAAATGTTTGAAATAAAAAAAGCAAAAAAAAAAAAGTGCAATTTGCACTAGGGGGCACACCAAGTGGGCAAATTGAGGGGGCATAGTAGCATTACCCATATATTATATATAGCTAGCGACTTAGTAGGAGCAGGCAGATCATCTACATAATTAGTTCTAATTAGTTGATTAAAAAATAGTTGATTCAATTAGTAGAATGTGAGAAAGAAAGCGTTAAGCTGAGCTTTAAGTGTGAGAGGAGGGCATAGTAGATGAGGTCTAACTAGCCGAGACCTTTCAGACTTATTGAAGACTAAGCCAATCAAAACCTGATTTCAAAACATGGTTAAAGGATCAAGCTCTTTCCTTTGGGGAGTCTCAGATCTAGTCGGAAACGGTTCCTCGCTAAAGAAAACCAAAGTTCCAATACAACCAAAGAAAGAAATCGATGTTAGTGTAAGAGGATTAAGAAGGCTGACGTGGCCTAGGTTTTTTTTTTCTCTCTGGCTTTTCTTGCAATTTCTCTTCGCGTGGCCTCCCTGCCGCCGCATGGTGTCTTAGGAGGCTCCGCCGGGCTCGATGCCACTGACGGCCTCACTGCCATCGGCGGGCCGCCCTTCCTTTGTTGATATCATCATGGATTCCCTGAAACCTCTCCCTGAGGTAACTATCCCGATGCGACGTTCGGGATTCAAGGATGGTGAAATGTTTTTCCATTTCTCACCAGAGGAACTAGAGCGTTCGGCTTCACCATTCCATTTTACGGTGGTCCTGAAATTTTGCGGAAACGTCCCTCCCTGGATCGAATTTGAAAGTTCATCAAGATGAGATGGGGATTGACGATGCAGCCAATAGTGGGTGGGATGAGGAAATCGATTAATGTGATGGTTCGTTTGACAAATGAAAAGGACTTCTACATGGCTATGGTGAGGGAATACTTTGAAATTGAAGGTGTGCCCTATCGCATTTTTCATTGGTCTCCTTCTTTTGATGAAAATGTTGAACCTATGCTTGCACCGGTGTGGTTGTTTATACCGGGACTCCCTTCAAATTTTTATCACAAATCTATGTTGAAGATTCTGACTGGGGGCTATGGACGGTTTTTGAGGAGGGATAACGCCACTGCGTGTGTGGCTCATCCAGAAGGTGCTAAATGCTTCATTGAAATGGATATATCGCAACCGCTGAGAAAGGGCTTCTGGATTGGCTCTCCTGGTGAACCTGGTAGTAGAAACTAGGAGGTTGTGTTTGAGACACTCCTTGCGCTTTGTCAACTTTGTCATGTTCAGGGGCACTCTGACTAAAATTGTGGGAAGAATATTGTAACAACCCAATCCTAAGTTTAGGTCATAATATAAGTTTTATGTATTTTCTTCATATAGCTATAAATATATTATTATTATTATCAGATTTTACATTATTCATTTTAATAAGATTATTATCAAATTAGTATTGGTATTTTTATTATGACCCTTTTTTTGTTTAGAATAACCACTAGAGTTTTGTTTTGAAATAAAATCTTATTTCTTCCTATCTCATAAGCCTCATCCTTATCTACTAATTTATAAATCCAAATCTTATTAGGAGACGACTCATATTAGAAAACCCTACCATATATCCTCCTTTTCTCCCTCTATAAAAGCTCACGAAACCTCTGTATTAAATATAACACAAAACATGAACAAACCTTCCCCCATGCACGTCTCAGCCCTTGCTTTGCCATAAACCACAGTGGAGACACCATCAAACACAAGCAAACAAATCGAAACCATGGTGACCACCATAAACAGCCAACACAAATCCCCTGTTTCCTCTTCGACAAAACAGAGTACCACTATGTTCAAGAGAAACCAACGAGTCTCCACCACGCCGAAGCAGCTACGGACGGCCCAGAAACTGCCACTGGTCATCGCCATAATACCCCCACCAACCATCTCGCTAGAAACCACCCAGACAGCCACGGAAACCACCGCCCGAGCACTCTCCGTCAGTCCAGATCCGCCGCACATTGCTCTCTGTTGCCGCACACACCACCATCAGCCATGGCAGCAATCATGTCTCTTTTCCCTCTCTCGGCGTCGCACCACCCTGCCCAGAAGACCCAGTCGCGCCGTCGACCGCTTCTGGCCGCCCAGAATCGTCGAACCGTGCCGTTGCCCTAGGTGAGCCCTCTGTTTTCTCTTGCACGGCTTCTCCTTCTGGTTCTATCCGTGTGCCATAAAACCTCCATGAAACATTGATTCACAATAGGCCCTTGGGCCTTATGTATGCCAGGCTTATTAGATAAGCTTGTGTTTTAAAAAATAAATTGGGCTTGATCTTCAACAACTGTTTTAGTATTTTTATTGGGCTTAACATTAATATTTTAAAAGTGAGTTTTTACTTAAATAAATATATTAGTCAAGAACTCATTTTTATAAGAAAGTATTTAAAGAATTTGAAATATATTTTAAAGTATACTATTGAGCCTAATATTTTAGTTAATATTTCCTTTGTCTATTTAGTAGGATTTTAATAAAATTATTAAGTTATATTTTAAATAGAAATTAAGAAGCATGTTAAGAATATTTAAATGATATTTGTATTTATTAGGTTTCTTATAAGATTTGATAATTTTGTTAAGAAATGAAACTTATTTTAAGAATTGAGGTTTTATGACTTATTTTAAAATAGCTCAAGTATTCTACTAAATTATAATATGTTATTAGTATTTAAGTAATTTAAATACCAGGATTTATTGATTATAGTGTTAAACAAAGATTTATTTGACTATCTTTTAGATTGTGAATTTAATTTAGTAGGATATTAGTACATATTGTTCCTAAACAGATTTAGTGATAGTTATTATTGCGTATAGGTGTCGAGCTACGAAGTAAGATTCAAGAAGAAGCGCAGCGAAGTAAGTAATTTTATCGTAAATTAAAATCATCACAGTTTAGCTTATATATAAGTATTATTCAAGCCAGTTCATTGACAACCATTATTTATGAACCACTCATGTCATATGCAAATATGTCATCCAGCATATCAAACGATCATGTCATTTCGCATCATGTTTAGATTCAGAAATTATAATTATGTATGTATTATGTCATGCATCTCGTGTATAAGACACGTAAGCTATCTTAAGTTCAAGTGCAAGATAAGATCAGATCAGCTAATAAGATGGCCATTTAGATGCATGGTACCAATGCAGTTCAGTTTCAGGGTGGATGTGCAAGCCACGAACTCAAGTGTGGTCCACCATAGTATGCCAGAATACTATCAGCGGCTCCCCTTACTGCAGCGGGACGTGGGCCGGTGCACAACCTCGCACACAGGGTTAAGTGTGTTGGTCAGTTAGATCAATCAGTTAAGTCAGATCAGTCAGTTAATTCAGATAAATCAGTCATGCATAGCATAAGCATCAGTATGAACAGTCATGAATTTTAAGCTCTTAGCATGAAAGCTTTTATGAAAACCTTATGTTTATTATGTTTATTGTGATGGATTTCTTACTGAGTCTTCGACTCATTTTAGTTTGTTTTCATGTTTTTAACCACCCAGGTGAGGATGATGAACATGAGCAGGCAGGCCAGGATTAAAAGGAGCAGTTGATTTAGTTTCAGATCTTCTAGAATAAAATTACTTTTATGACATAAATTTTATTCAGTTATTCATTTAATATTTTTGGAAGACATTTTATTAGACAAACCTTTTTATGAAATAATTGCTAAATTCATGTTATTAAATATGAGATCTCCTGTCGGATTTATTTTATGAAAAACACGTGACACTCCTAGCCTACGGGAAGGGGGTGTCACAAAAACCAAGGGATGTGAGGGGTTGTCTAAACCGAAACCAACAAGGCCCAAACAAATTTGGTCTCAGGTGGAGAGACAGTCAATGGATAAGCTAAAAACCAAGAAAAAACGTAGAGAAGAAATTTTGTTGAATAATAAATTGAAGCAGAGCTCTAATGGGAGCATTGATAAAATTCTTTATGCTTCTAGTGATGGGATCTTGTGGGAGGAAGGGGAATTTCATGAAATGAATCTTATTGTGCAGCCTGAAATGTTTGTTGAGAAGTAAGTGACGGAATCTGAGGGGAATGAAACTCCTCATGCAGCCTATTTGAACTTGGCTGAAAATCTACATTCTCCTCGAAGTTCTTTAAAAATGGTGGATAAAATCTTAGAGTATGAATTGGGACGTGTAGCACAACATGTTTTTGATGAGACAGAGGGGGAACATGATATGGAGTCTAATATGTTTGAGAGGCAAGTTGGTGCTGTTGTTTCTGATCCTGAAGGCACGGTTGAGGCTGAAAACATTCATCGAAAGGATTATGATTCGGATTCGGAGATGGGTGTAACAATACGAGAAATTTTGGAGGCTGAAAAAATGAGGTGACTTGCGGCGTCATCACACATTCCAAAAAACAGCGTTGATTTATGTTTAACATTCTTACATGGAATATTAGGGGTATGTAGTCTTCTCGTAGTCGTTATCACGAATCATGAAGTGTTTTAAACCATGTATTGTTGCTATTATGGAACCTTTTTTGGATGTTAAGAATATGCAGTTTTGGGTACGAAGGTTGAAGCTCTATAAGTATACTTTGGATGCGGTAATGGGTGGAAGATTTTGGCTTTTTTGTGATGAGGACATTAAGTTCGCTTCAGGTTTGGTTACAAACCAAATTTTATCTGGTTGGTTCTCGTGTGAGGATGATTATATACTGGTTACTTTTGTGTGTGCTAGTTGTTTCAGAAAGGTGAGACTGGATTTGTGGAAGGATATCAGCACCTTAGATAGTGCAGGCCAGCCGTGGTTCTTGGCGGGGGATTTTAATATAATTCGGGAGAATGGCAAGAAGGTGGGAGGTGCATATAGGGCTGCAAGGGCAAAGCAAGATTTTAATTCCTTTATTCATGATTGTGGATTATTAGAGGTTCATTTCACGGGTTCTAAATTTTCTTGGTTTAATGGTCAAGCTGGGCGGTGTCGGATTTGGGCTAGACAGGATCGGATTCTTGTTAATTCAGAATTTTTGTGCAGATTTCAGAATGCTTCAATGAAATATCTTTCTCGTACTTCTTCTGATCACAGTCCTATGTGTTTGGAGTTGTTGCAGGAAAGAAATTTTTCGGGCTCTAGTCAATTTTGTTTGCAAAGAATGTGGACTTCTCATGATGATTTCCTCCCTCTAGTAAATCGAGTATGGGACTCTAATATGAATTGCAATGCTTTGCATCGGGTGGCCAGAAATTTATTTAAACTCAAATCAGCCTTCAAAATCTGGGATTTGTCAACGTTTGGGCGGGTGGAAAAGGAAATTCAATTGGTTGAAGATCAATTGAATGGTCTAGAGTCTAAAGTGGTTGATAACTATTCTGAGGCGGCAAAAAATAAAATGTTGATATTGAAAGAAAAGCATCAACGTTGGTTGGATAGAGAGGAAATTTTGTGGATGCAGAAATCGCGTATTAAATGGTTGAAGGAGAGAGATGCAAAGACTCGATTCTTCCATATGAGTGTTATGAAAAAGAAGAGAAAATGCGTTCTCAATTCTTTATCTTTACAGGATGGGTCTTCTCTTCAATCTCTTGGGGAGATTCATGATGGCGCTATTATTTTCTACCAGAAGCTTTTGTCTTCCGAACCAGTGATGAGGCTTTATTTTCTCTCATCCCTAAATTGGTTTCGAAGGAGGATAATGTGGCTCTTATTCAGCCCCCTTCTTTGAGGGAAGTTAAAGAGGCGCTTGATTCCATCATTCCGGATGATAGTTGTCCTGGTCCTGATGGTTTTTCAGCAGCTTTTTTCAAAGTGGCCTGGAGTATTATTCAATTGGATGTGTGGAAGGCGGCGATGGAGTTCTTCAATGGTTTTTCTTTGCCCACTTTTTATGGTGCTACTAATCTTGTTCTTGTCCCAAAAGTGGAGAAACCGGATAGTTTCCTAAATTTCGACCTATTAGCTTGTGTTGTGTGGTTTATAAGATTTTATCCAAAATTATGGTCAATCGGATGTCTTCTATCTTAAGTAAGCTGATCTCTCCTTCACAATCAACTTTCTTAAGTAATCGTAGTATTTTTTAAAATATTTTCATTGCTCAAGAATTGGTGACTAAGTTGGATAAAAAAGTTCATGGAGGGAATGTGATTTGTAAAATTAATATGGAAAAGGCATATGATCGGGTGAATTGGTGATTTCTCCTTCGAGTGTTGAAGGGGTTCGGTTTTTCCCCAAGATGGTGCGATCTCATTCTCCAGTGTATTTCTTCTCCTTCCTTTTCAATTATGTTGAATGCAATTTCTAAGGGTTTCTTCAAGGCTTCACGTGATATTAGACAAGGAGACCCTCTTTCTCCTTATCTTTTTATTTTATCATAAGATATTCTTTCTAGACTCTTGGAGTCGCAATTTGTTTTGGGAACTATTAAACCTTATCATTTGTCGGCTTCTTGTTTGAGGATTTCACATCTTCTTTATGCTGATGATTTGTTACTTTTTGTGAGAGGAGACACGCGTTCCATGACAGGGTTACTGAAAACTTTGAAGTTATATGAAGTTGTGTCGGGTCAAAAGATGAATGTAGAAAAATCAAGTTTGTTTTGTTCTAACAAAATAAACTATACGAGGAAGCACAAGGTGTTACAGATTTCTGGTTTTGCTGAGGGTAAGTTTCCTTGTACTTATCTTGGAGTTCCGTTGCATACTGGTAGACTTACTGTATCTATGTTGAAGCCGATTGTTGAGAAAATCTGGAAGAAAGTTGCAGGCTAAAAAAGAAATCTTCTCTCTTCTAGTGGAAGATTAGTATTACTGAAGCATGTTCTCAATAGCATACCGATTCATGTCCTCTCGGTGCTGAAAATTCCGCAGATGGTGTTCAGTGACATTCAATGGATTCTGTCATAATTTATATGGGGGTCTAAGGATGGGAGAAAAAAACGAGCTTGGGTTTCTTGGAGGAAAGTTTGCAGGCCGATTCTTGAAGGTGGCTTGGGGGTGAGGTATCTTAAAGAAGTGCAGGACTCGCTCTTATTAAACTTTGCTTGGAAGTTGATTGGGAATGATTCTCATTGGGCAAATTTTTTTAAAAACCGTTATTTGATGAGTATGTCGCCTTGGGAAGCTTCTCAGTATCCTCGTGGCTCTTCTTTTTGGAGGAGTGTTATGGATAGAGTGTCGTTGCTTTTTAAACATGGTTTATGGAAAATAAGGGAAGGTAAAAAAAATTTCTGGTTTGAACCTTGGCTCCCATATGGTGTGCTTGCTGATAGAATCCAAGTAAGTGAGTCTTCTTTGCTTCAGATTTGTGATTTGCTTTCTCCTATTGGTTGGAATATCCCTCGCCTGATAGATTTGGTTGGGGAAGAGTTATGTAATGAAATTCTTCAAGCAAATGTGTGGCTAAAACAGGGTCCAAACATTTTCATTTGGGCTCCTTCATCTGATGGTCAGTTTACGACAAAGGGGGCATGGCATATTTTACGTCTTATTTCAACACAGCCGTATTGGGTAAAGTGGACCTAGTTTAGAGGTCGTCCTAGCAAAGTTTCTTATATTGTTTGGAAATTCTAGAATCATGTGTTGCCTGTTGATGGAAATATTAACAAACTTGGTATTTCCCTAGCATCTCGTTGTTATTGTTGTGTGGATAGAGGTGCTATTGAAACAGAAGAGCATTTATTTGGATTTGGTTTTCTGGCAAAAAAACTTTGGGAATTTTTCTCTAAAAGGTTAGAGGTTAGATATAGAAGTGGGCAAAGTATTTTGATCGTGCTTCTCTATGGTGGTCGAAAGCTAGTAGTTCTACCCAGATGGGGATAGTGCGTGGCATTATTGCGTGCCTAATTATTTGGGCTTATGGGTGTTTCGTTGTAAGATCTCTATGGAAAATTGAAAAATCTCTTGGGAGACTATTGTGTCGGCTATTTTAATTCAAATTTAGAATTTGTTCTTGGTGCCGATGAAGATCAGGTCCGGCTCTTCAATGGCCCATGACATGCTACGAAGTATTAAATGCCCTATCATTTTGCCGAGATATATTAAAGCTAGAGCTTATGCTTGGCAACGTCCAGCTCATGGTTATTGGAAGCTGAATATAGATGGCTGTTCGTTGGGAAATCCTAGCCTGTCTAGCGGGGGTGGTGTGATTCATGATCATCGAGGTGATTATATGCAGGTTTTTCAAAACACTATCAGCGTCAGACTGATGTTGTTGCTGAATTCTAGGCTTTAAGGGATGGTCTCAGACTTTGTAAGAATTGGGGTTGTCAGAGATTATAGTTGAGATACACTCTTTGATGGTATCTTCATGGATTCAACGTGGGGAATGTTCTCATTGGTATTTATGGGACTTTTGGGAAGAGGTTCTTGATCTTCTTCGAAGTGTTAATGCTCATATTTGCCATGTTTTTAGAGAATGTAATATGGTGGCTGATTATTTTGCCAAAGAAGGTGCTCATAACCTGTGCATGGATCTGCAGGATCATAGCTTTCTTCCTCGTAGACTTAAAGGTTTGTTGTGCCTTGATAAAGATTCTTTTTCCTTATGTGTGTCTAAGGTAAGGATTGTAGTCTTGAATTCATGTGTTGTTGTGAATCGGGACTGTGTATGGTTCCTTTGCGTCATTGGCTGGTCAGGTTTATTGGTATTTTTCTGGTTCTGTATTGATGTCATTCTTTGATAATAAGGTTTGTCTTTGCTTGGTCTTTCTTGGGTCTTCCTTTGTAACCACGGTATTCCTCCGCCACAAGTGAGTGTTTATTAATAAATGTGGAAGGGAGTTACTCTTGGACATGTGACCTTGTCTCTTTAAAAAAAAAAAAACTAAAACTAAAGAAAGAAATAGATCACACATCTTGGACAAATGCCAATCCTCCTAGTTGTTCATGTAGTTGCTTGTAGTTTTCTAGAGCAGACGATAATTTTCATCTTATCGTCTTCTCTTTTCTTTTTTTCTGGCAGACTCAACACAAATCTTGATGAAACAAATAGAACCCGGTTGCAATCAGAACCCTGGTTCCCCAGCTTTTTTGGGGGGCATGTTTAGTAATAGTTCAAATCCTTCTAAATGGCTAGTGCATTAAGGTGGCATGTCTTACTCCAGGCCAGCAACCTTCCCCTCAACCATAAGAGTCGTTGGACACAACCCATCATTATTCCCACTCCCTTGTTGAGCACCTAGCAAAAATGAGGCCCCACATCATATGTTCCCTCCGATGAAGAAATTGCAGCAAAACGAACCACAGGGAGTTGAGTGATAGTACTTCCATTCCCTATCACCATCTTCTCCTTATTGGCTCCACTACCTTTAACTTCTACCTTGCATTTTCCCTTCCGCTGCACTCTAACCCAATCCCCCTCATGAGAAGGCTCGGTAACTCCCACTTCAAAGGCCAAAACTTTGTTACTCACCTTCAAGGATTGATGAACTTGATAACCTTTCTGAACGTCTGTCTTCGCAGGGTGATTTGAAAGGGGTATATCTTTCTTGTAGTGCCTATCATTCCACCATTCTGATCGGGAAAGAATCTGTTTCGAATGACCAAGTCATCATGAGATTAAAAACACATGCTATCGAACAACGTAATTAGTCTAAGGTTAGAGAAGCGTTTGCCAACTTTGATAAGTATAGGTGTAACACCCCGTTCCCGAAAAGACATTTTAGAATTTTCGAGGAGCCAATGTGATACTACTAAACTTGAACTTAAAACTTGTTCTTTTTAACAACGCGCCAGATGCGAAAGATTTCCATAAAATAACAAATTTCAATAAATACTGAAAATCCAAAATAAAGTCTGCGAAAGCACTTATGAAAAATTCGGAAGTCTCTTATCAAAATAATTTATTTAAACTTTAAACCATAGAAATAATCATAGCATAATCTGTCTAGGCCCTCGCCTCGCCTCCCTGGGTCAAGTCCTGTCCTGCAGTCTCATCTTCATAAATGTCATCACTTGGGGTGGTTTAAAAACATAAAAACAAACTAAAATGAGTCGAATACTCAATAAGCAACACATCATACAGTAAACATAATAAACATAAGGTTTCTTGAAAAACGTGCATATTCATAAATACATTCATAAATAACATGAACATTAACATTAACTTATCTTTCACTTATCATAGGCCATTACCCACTGTTGACCCCCGTGAGTTAGGGTTAGCAAATCTAAGTAAATTCCGATTCCGCCCGTGGCCGCGGGTTGTGGAATCCATACATAAGGAAGACATACCTGGGTGCACTACCAGCATGCACGACCTGGCAATGCAATATGCCCATAACATAGGTACCATTTTCATATCATAACATAGGCCGTTACACATTTTATCAAAAACATACTTGCATACTTGTCATTTCATAGATTTCAAAAGAAATCACATACATACTTGTCATATCATAGATTCAAAAGAAATCACATACATACTTATCATATCGTATCATAGATTTCAAACGAAATCGCATTCTTTCATAAACGTCGCGATACATGTTTCATCGCATAAAATCATGATTTTTTATAGGTATTTTAATACATAAATCTTCACATAAAATCATGCATGGCTTTTCATAATTTATTTTAATACATAACTCTCACATAAAATCATGACTTTTTCATAAATCTTTTGATGTATAACTCATTTCATAAAATCATGATTTTTCATAAATAACTTAATGCATAATACTTCACATAAAATCATGGATTTTTCATAATTTTATCATGTCTTGGGTACATAAAAAGGGGCTTCCAATGAAGGGCATACATGCAAAATACTTTTATAAAAGAAATACCATTTACCGTACATACGTGTAAGGGTATGATCATGCTACTTACCTTGCAGTGTTAATCCACTATTTTCGGCGCGTAATCGGTCGCCTATAATAATAAACACGAAATATTCATAAATTTCTAATTAAACCTATGACTTTATTTAAAACCTAAACTACTAAAATAGTCTATATTTCCTAAACCTAGATTCTTCCTTACACTAAAATATTCTCATCTTTTAATCCTAAATAGACATAGGTATTTTTGGAAAAACAATATAAAGGGGCATTTTTGTAATTCTATCAATAACCTACGGAAACCTAAAATACATGTTTTATAATTAAAGAGAAACGGTAACGGGAGAGTGGAAAGGAGGCATGCGTTTACAGGGGACGACTCACCGAGGGGAGGAGCTGCACGGCACGGCGGCTGGGAACCAAGGCGGCAACTGGTTTCCTTTGGGCTGGTTAGTGCGACGCCGAGAGAGAGAATGAGTGAGAGAGAACGGAGAGAGATTCTTCGCACCACGCAGCGTGCATGGGGGCTTTGGGCGGTGGCGCTGGGCGTCACTGGGCGGTGGAGGCTAGATCTCCGGCGTCATCTGTTGCTGCTGACGGTGGCATCGCGTCCCACCAATGGCAAAACGTGGCTCTCGGTTTGAGTGAGGATGCTCTGTTTCGAGGGACTAAAACAGGAGAGTATGGCAGCGGCTTGATGGCTTTTTCGGGGGCAGGCCGTGCAGTGGTTCTGCTAGCTGGGCTACGGGGTGGCCAGAGGGAGGAGCTGAGACGTGGTTTGCTAGGCTTCGACAAGGTGGTGATATGGGGTAGCCATGCTGCGGAACTAAACGTAGGGCTGGACAGTGCTAACGCACGGGTTTTTGCCGTATGGGTGGTTTGCAACGGTGTGGATTTGCATGTGATGAGGTGGTGGGCGTCACGGAGGAGGTCTTGGGTGGTCTGCTGGACGAACTGAGGGGAGGTGGTGGAGGTTGTGCGTTCGTGACTTACGGGGTGAGGGCTGGCAGCGGCGTTGAGGGGATTAAAAGTATATACATATATACATATATATATAGGTGACAGAGAATGGTGAAGGAGAACGTTCAAAATAAAACCAAGGGAAAATAAACGTGCAATGAGTGAGATGACTAGACGTGCATGCGGAGGAAACGAAAGCAATAAAGCCGTGTATGCAGTGATAGACGGACAACAACTAAACCGTGTGAATAGAAATCTACCAAAGTGAGGAGTCTAGGTGATGGAGGGCTATTGCAGCAACCATAATTTGATAACAAATCAATAAGAAAGTTCTCGTATGTATATAAAAAACATGGTGGAAAATCCTAGAGAAAACAAAGAGAGAGACGTGCATGTGCATGTGAGTGGCTTGTTTGAAATTCAAAGAAGAAGAAAAAATAAATAAATATAGGATCGGGTCATTACAATAGGATTACAAGAAAATAGAGCAGAGAGCTTACCCTTTCTTTCTATTAGAGTTGCAAGCTTGTTGTAGTCGATCTTAAAGGGAGAACCTTGCTACTAGGGTTAAGGGCTAAGATGTTTTTAAGTGAGGTGTTACAAGATACTTATATCTGGAGTTCTCGTCGTGAGGTTGAAGAAGTCGGAGTTCCCTCCTCTGGTAGAAGTCCCCTCCTTTTATCTAATATAATCCCTCCTTCCTCGTGCCCCTCAGGAGAATACAAGAAAATTACTTATTTGTGGCTTGTTATTTCCTACTAAAACTACTATTTCTTGTCAAAATTAGTCTATTCTCGTAATAAATAGTCATTCTCGTCGTAAATAACTAGTCATAAATGCTCATTTTGTTTTATAGTGAGTGGTGAGAAGTAACAGCATTTTCCCTTGCGCCTCGTCTCTTTTCTCTCCTTTCTCCTTTTTCTTTTCCTTTCCATCGCCTCATTCATTTCCCTCTAACATCTTCTTTTTTCTTGTCTCCTTTTTTTTTTCTTTTTTCTTTTTTTTGGAGAAAGGACTACGGTACGTCCAAGCTTTATTAGAAACTCTCACTTTTGGTGAAGGAATACTACAATACTAACCAAAAAAAAAAAACTTTATTCTCCATCCATTATAAACAACCAGGCCAAAAATCAATCTCCAATAAAACCCAACTACTCTCCAGACCATATGTAAGGAAGGCCTACCTTATCAGTTTTCATGAGCCCCTTCACCAACTGAGGAAGACCCCCATACTCAATACATTGCTGGGACACTCCATCCACACCCTTCTTCACCAAAACAACTGCCACCGCATTCTCTTCTCTATATATATGTCGAATAGAGTAAGAAATTTGAGACAATATTTGCATAATATCCTCCCAAAAATCTTCTAGATACCATATTCCACATCTAGACTTTCTTATCAATTCAACAACTATCATCGAGTCCATCTCAATTTCCAGCCGATTTACTTCCATCCTATTGCATATCAAGAGACCATGCCACAATGCTTTCATTTCCGCAAAATTATTTGTCCCGTGACCCAGAGATTGTGAGAACGCCGTAAGGAGCTCTCCTTTATGATTCCTCAAAACTCCACCAGCTCCTGTTCTTCCTGGATTACCAATACAGTAGCCATCTACATTCATTTTGTACCAGCCTTCATGCGGTTTATTCCAACTCACCAGCAAAATCTTCTCAGCCTTTGGAATACAAACCTGAATATTCAGTTCTTTCATAATATTTTCATCTGCACTGGACAGCTTCTTAGCTTCCCTAAGCTTCATTGCAACTTGTCCCAACCAGAATTTAACTGATTGCCATATACCTTCCAAAGTTTCAGCCTTCCCTTCCATTCTAGTAGCACATCTCCAATTCCACAGCTTCCACGTAATGATGGATGGAATTACTCCGATAAGAGACCCCACCTGAGAATTTCCTTTTGCTCTTCTAAGCCATTGTTCTACTATTTCCCGCCAGCTTCCTAATCGCAATCTCACTCCCAACTGGTCAACACATTTCTTCCAAATGCCTCTTGCAACAGCTCCTGTGGACAAGACATGGTTAACATCTTCATACTCCTCCTCACAACATACACATTTCGATACAATGGGAATTCCTACTCTTCTCAAACGATCATCCACACTTAAACAATCATTATATGCCTTCCACATTGTAACAGAAGTTTTTTTTGGCACCGCAGCATGCCACACCCACTTCGACCAAGGTAATTTTTGAACTTTAAGTCTAATGCAATCCCACGCCAATAGTGTTGAACTTACCATTGTTTGTTTCTTCCCATATAAGTCAAACCTCTCCTTTTTTTTTCCTTCCCAACACCTCCAATATTTCCTCCAATTTCTCTACCCCAACTAGCTGAGCAATTTTTCCTTGGTTCCATCCATTCTCCACCGAAACTTCCATCAATTTAAGATCACTTCTTCCTACCATACTCATTTGGTCACATAAAGCCCCCGAATCCATCCACCTATCTTTCCAAAAAAAGGCATTACCTTGCTTAACTTTCCAACGTGAATGCTGTAGGATTTCTGGAAGACATCTAGCAATCATTTTCCACGTACGCGTACCCCGACTTGAATCCACCAAAGACCAATGCGTAGATTTGATATAGTTTGCTCTAAAGAACTGTGCCCAAAGAGATTTCCCTGACATTAGACACCAAGCTAGTTTCATATGAAGAGATTTTTGAACCTCTTGAAATTTTCTAATACCAATGCCCTCTTCTTTCGTAGGCCTACAAATCTTGTCCCTTGTCATCCATTTTTTCTTCTCTCTTCCTTCAAAAACACCCCAGAAAAATGTACTTAACAGCCTATTCAGTTTTGAAATGACTGCCTTTGGAACACTACAGCAGGCCAACAAATGCATAGGTAAACTCATAAGAACATGATGAAGTAATAGCACTCGAGCACCTTTTGAAAGGATTTTATACATCCATCCTCCAATCTTGCTCCTTACTCTGCTAACAAGCTCCTCCAAATCACTAGTCTTCAATCTGCCAGACACAATTGGAGCCCCTAAATATTTTGTGGGGAGGCTACCTTGACTAAATCCCGAGTGCCTTAGTAAAGCCCTTCTTCTCTGATATGGAATATGTTTAGAGAAAATATGCACGATTTTTCCTTGCTCATAACTTATCCTGTCCACTTCTCATACGTTGTAAGAACTTCCATAATTCTCCTTATGGACGACCTACTCCCATTTGAAAATATCACAATATCATCTGCATATAATAAATGAGAGACATGAGGAGTACCTCTGGCTTGCAAAATTACTCCATGAACTCCTCAAAATACTGAACTGCCCCATTATGAATTGTTTCCGGAGACTCGAGAATCCTACCACTCCCCAATCTCATTTCTTTTACATTATTATGTTTCTTACCATTTAACGGCCGAAAGAACTGTGCATTGGCCTCCCCATTTTCCACCCACTTTTGTTTGGCCTGTTGAGCAAGACGGGACTCTTCCCTTTGAAACCAAGCAGAAAGCTCCAGTTTAGCAGCCAACAACTCCCTTTCTACCTCCTCTGAATAATTCTCTTAAAGAGCACCATCTAACAAAACAATCTTGTCTTCGAACTTCTTAATATGTATATCAATATACCCAAACACCTCCTTATTCCACACTCTCAACACAACACGAAGTTTCTTCAACTTGGCAGCTAACCTTGTAACGCCCGTCCTTATGGTGGGACTGTTTATAAAATATTTTTGGAAAGGACGACGGGAATTACCATCCGATTTAAAACTTTTCACTTGCATACCTAGGGTGCAAGACTCCACGTTTATAAAATAAAATGTGCTTTGATAATAAAAGAGGTTTACTGCGGAAAACATTGATTTTACAATAAAAAGGCCTCTCTTACATTTTAAAACTCGTGCCTAGACTTCCATGCTCTTCCCCATGGGCCATGTCCCTCCTGGCCGTTCAGTTCCTGTGGGGGGAGGAGTATACATAAAAACTAAAATGAGTCGAAGACTCGTAAGCATTACTTCATACAGTTAAAATATAACAACATAGGTTTTCATTCATGCATTCATCATTCGTATATACTATTACGTGCATGCATACGTGTCGTGCGTGCGTTCTTTTGAAAACGTCACTAAACGGGATTTTGCTTAGTGGTCTTTCTTTTCGTGAAACGTGTCTCCCGTCAGTGCCTTCATTTCTTCAAGAGTCCGTGCTCTCGTGCATATGTGCATACATGCATTCGTGCATACATACATTCTTTCTTATCACTTTCATACTTTCATGCATACATCCATTCATGCATACATACATTCTTTCTTTTCACTTTCATAGGCTAGTACACACTGTTACGCCCCCCGTGTGTTAGGGTTAGCGGCCCTATGGCCAATGGATTCGCCCGTGGCCGCGGGTTGGAATCTCATTCCGTTAAGGTGCAGCACTGGGTGCACTACCAGCACTACAGCCCGGCATTGCAATCTGCCCATTCATTCATTCATTGGGTACCCCGTATCATTCATTCATATGGTCGTTACGTATTTTCATACATTTCATGCTTTCATTTCAGTTCTTTCATTCATTCTTTCATTCATGCCAGCTTTCATTTCTTTTCTTATCTTTCGTTTAACATGTCCTTTCATGAGAAAACGTTCTTTTTCGTGAGAAAACATCTTTTCATGAGTATGTGCATAAACATCTTCTTTTCATGACATTCGTAAAAGCATTCGTTCGTGGCATCATAAAACATTTAAAACGTCAACCTTTATGGCATCCACAAGCATCACCTTTAAATGTCGTCTCTCGTGGTGTCCACGAGCATTACCTCGTGGCATCCATAGAGCTTCCGTTCGTTGGATCCATGAAAGCTTCCGTTTTCATATCTTTCGTGCATTTACGTTAGTTCGTTGATTTTCTTAGAAAATGCATACAATAGATACAGTGTATGGTCATCCATTCACATGCGTACAATTAATACTTTTGGTGCATAAAAAGGGGCTGCCACGGAGGGGCTGCCACAGAGGGGCCGTACATACTTATACGTTTGAACACCTATCGTTTTCTTTCTTAAAATGTCTTTCTTCTTTTCGTAAGGCATCTTAAAGGAAAAGCGTTTCGTTTTCATTTTCATTTTCGTATCTTTTAGAAAACTCTAGAAGAGTATGAACGTAACGCTTACCTGGACTCCATGCTGCTTGCATATGTCAGATGGCAACCTACATGCATACACATACCTTAACGTCATTCTCTATCTAGTACATAAGCAACTTAAACTTAGAAAGCATAAGCTACACTTCACTTGGAACACTCTCCTTCTATCTCGTGTTCTTACGTGTTCCCTACTAAGTAAAAACCTTCGGGGACCCATTACGGTCAACCCATCTTCCAACTCAAGGTCTTGCCTCCAGTGCTTATTCACTAAAGTGGATCTCATGATTCACCTTAGGATTAAGACACTAAGGCCTCTATCTCATTCTTCTCATTAACCACATTCCGACGCATGACTCAGATCAACTAAGTCACACATCCCTTCTTTGGACAGTACACTCGTCACTTTCTTCATGCATCTTAGCCCATACTAATCCTCATTCCCATCCAGACAAGCCACACGGCTCTAAGCCAACTCTGAGGCTTAAGCACTGTGTAACTGTGCTAATGACAGATTACCCATTACATATGGTGAATCCGTCCGGCACATATGTCTAACCAGATTACACATGTACCTTACCCCTTATCACCCAAGATCAACATATATAACACGTTGATCACCAACTTCAAGAGACAAAGGTCATACTCCGATACCAACCTTCTCTTAACCCGGCTAGCATGACTCCTCATGCTACCCATCCCTTTGACAGTTCATCCCAACACTTAACACGACAAGACTCCAATCATAACCATGTCTTATGCCACGTCATACAGCTCGAGACTATTCCCAAGCTACACTGTGACCTTGTCGCGTTACCCAACACTCTGTTACATAAATTCCTAACTCATCATGAGTACGATTCCTTACGTACTCCCGACACATCGTGACATCTTGTCACATTCTCATTACGCCATTCATACCCTATCACTTCACCACATGGCAAGCACGACTGTCAGTAACCACGTCACGAGGTGACGTTGCCCAGTCATGCTTCCGCTGTGTACTCTTACACTTATTCCGCTACTTCATCCTTATTCCCAGTCGTAAGTCCAACACGGTGACACTTGTCACCTTAGACTACAGGCTACACCTTATTAATCCGGGACACTGTTCCACAATTCCCGACACTACTCATCACGTTCCAAGCCCATCAATCACACAACCATCCTTATCACTGCGACACGCCACACGGCATATCGCTGCACCTCATGGAGTACATCCCATGCGTACTCTCTTCTCACAGCTACACCACATCATCACTATGGCGTACCCACCATATAGTACATCACTTCACCACCTAGAGTACAATCATCGTGTACTTGTCCCATTCCACATACACATCATCATTATGACATACAGCCATATGGTACATCAATCCGCCATACGGAGTACATTCCACATGTACTCCCTTTATACACATCACGCCACATCACCATTATGGCATATCCGCCACATGGTGCATCGTTCCACCACATGGAGTACACTTCTCGTGTACTCCCTTCATACACGTTACGCTACATCACCATTATGGCATACAACCATATGGTGCATCAATCCACCATACGGAGTACATTCCACATGTACTCCCTTCATACACATCAAGCCACATCACCATTATGGCATATCTGCCATATGGTGCATCCCACCATCATATGGAGTACATTCCACATGTACTCCCTTCATACTCATCACATCAGACAGAGTACACTCATCGTGTACTCTTCCTATTCCACATACACCACACCACATCACCATTATGGCATACACGCCATATGGTGCATCACTCCGCCACATGGAGTACATTCCACGTATACTCCCTTCATACACCATATGACATACAGAGTACACTCATCGTGTACTCTTCCTGTTTCACATACACCACGCCACGTCACCATTATGGCATACACGCCATATGGTACATCAATCCACCACATGGAGTACACTCCACGTGTACTCCTTTTACACGCACTACCCATAGAGTACACTTCTCCGTATACTCATCCCGTTCCACCATATGCCAGGAGGGTATATTTTACATATACTCTCCTTGTCTCACCTTACGCCACACACAAAGTACACCCAGCGTGTACTATTCCCATTCCATCTGCCACGTCACCAATACAACACATACCCCACAACCACACTACATGGCACAGTCTACAACACTTCACAACACACTTCCCAATTACGCCCAACACTTCACAGTATACTACACGGCACAATACACCTCCATACAACACAGACAAGCCCACACTTCATTACACAGAGTGCCCAACACTTTGTTACACCGCATCACATCATAATACCACAACTCCACAAAACCAACAGCACAGTCTACAACCTAGTCAACTAATCAATATCTAACATAATTAACGAGGGATAGAGGGTTATACCATCGACGGGATAACCCGTGCGTTGCTCGTTGATCGTCACAGCCGATGATGTCGGAAGTGTCATACGTGGTGGCTGACCCACGTACGTTAACTGTTTAGGCGTTTGGATAGCTAGGTGTGGTCTTGGAAGGGCTCGTGAAGGCCTTGTGATGATGGCAAGCAGCGGATCTAGCCTTGTACAATGGCGGCCAGCCACGCGTAGTGGCTGTCCACCACGTGCAGTAACTACCCACCACTCAAAGTGGTGGGTTGGACCTAGGGTTGGGCTGAGGGGTTGCTGGTGAAGCTCCTGGTAGCACTGGGGTGGCACCACGGTGGCTCACGGCGGCGGATCTGGCTGCACGGTGGAGGAGAAGCCGTGGGAGAGTGAGAGAGAGTGTGCGTGCATGGGTGGCAGATCGGGACCGTGGGAGGTTGGGTTGGCTTGGTGGCGGCCTGAGGAGGCTCAAGGTGGCGGTTACCAGCCGTGGGTGGCGGCGCACGGCGGTGGAAGGGTGCAACCCGTGCGTTGGAGAGAGGGAGAAGTTGTGCGGAGGAGAAGGGCTTCTGGCCATGGGTCACGTGGAGGAGGAAGGGGAGGTCCATGGCAATGCTTGGTGGCTGTGGGTGCCGCGCACAGCGACGCTAGAGGCAGCGCACGGTGAAGCCATGCGTGGGTCTCCTCTTGCATGTTACGGGGAAGGTGGCTGCATGGGAGGTGCTGGTTTTGCTGGAGGGTGGTGGCCGGTAGCAGAGGAAGCTACCGTGGGAGTGGTGGTGCCGAAGGACGGCACACGGCGGCGCTAAGGATAGTAAGCCCATTCGGGCTTCGCACTTCCAACGGAGAGGAAGAGGGAGCATGAGGGAGAGAGGCTGGGCTAGGGAGGCTCGCCAGCGTGAGGTGCAACTGGCGGTGAGAGCTACCGACGCACGGCGGCGCTGGGCTGAGGTGTGAAGTCGTTCGGCGTGGAGATGGCAGCGTACTGCGTACGCTTGAGAGAGAGGGAGGAGAGAGAAGGTTATGGGGAAATGAGGGAGAAAGACAGGGGGTCTGGGTATTTAACCCAGTCCTTTCGTCTGGGGATCCACGTAATGATCTAACGATGGATCTCAAGCACTGATTTAAAATGCATTAACTAATAACTTAATTAAAAGCGCTTAGAGGAATTAAGGTAGAATATTATTTTAAACTAACTTTAATTTATAAAATAATATTCTTCATCATTAATAAAATGATAAAGTCTCACTTAACGTATTAAAGAGAATAAAACCATTTAATTAATAAAATATTTCAACATAATTTAAATCTCATAATATCTTAAATAGTTGAAATCATTTTAATAATGATATTAAAATGATTTCTAGCAATTAAAATATTTTTGGAGCTCTTCAAGAATATTATAATTGTCGTATTTAAAATCAAGTTTAGTTCAACAACACTGGAAATACTCCTTATAAATATTTCCAGTATATTTAGAAACACTGGGCGTACCCTAGAAATCACACGATATCTTTCGAAACACACCATCATGGTTCGGCACGCCTGACAAGGCTCGCAATCGCTAGATAGAAGGGACAGACAATTTACATAATATCTGCCCTCGGGATTTGCTTACGTCAAAAAGACGGAACATACGTCAAAAAGAAGAAGTGTTCCTAAGAATGAAGGAGCAGGGTATCACAAACCTCCATAACCCCGAACCCACCACCTCCATGCCCCATGCGTCCTTAACACATCTCAAGAAATCTTCATGCGTCGTCCACATTTGCTGAAATTTAAACAGGGTTGGCCCATACCTGGTGATTGATGCTTCACTACTAATAATTAAAGGAGCATGATCAGAAGAAGTCCTGGCAAGATACTTCATAGAAATATTTGGGCAGCCTTCTAAACAAGCCACATTCATCAAAGTACGGTCCAAACGTGCCCACCTCCGAGTCCGTCCCTCATGTCCATTACACCAGGAAAAAGGCCCTCCTACATGTAATGATTCCATAAGTCCACAGCTATCAATAAAAGAATTAAAATCTTCCACGGCCGACATCCCTCTTGGGTTGCCCCCTCTTCTTTCATTGTCATTTCGAATTATATTAAAGTCACCACTAATCAACCATGGATAACCACCACGACTCTCCACCGTTAGATCCTCCCACAGCTGCCTTCTTTCCTGCTTGGAACATTTTGCATAAACAAATGAAACCAAACCTCTAAAATTATTTTTTCCTACCAACAATTAAATGTGCTGCTTACTCCTCCCATATATCTCCACTTGAAAGCCACTACCCCAGACAACCCACAGCTTCCCACCCAATTCTACATTAGTGCAACCATCAACACCATTCATTTGACTTCGAAATAGGTGGGACTTTGACTCAAGGGTGAACGGCTTTGCAATTGCAATTATTCCTGGGCTACATTTCCTCACTAACATCCTCAACCTTCTTCTCGAGGTTCGTAGACCCGCACATTCCAAAATAATAAATTACCAATCATAAATTCAAACGAGAAGGCTGCTAGGGGCCCTAGTAGAACTCCTCAATTTCCTTACTTGGATTCTGTCTGCTCCTGGTACATGATGTTTCTCCGAGTCTGAGTGGCATAATTTATTTTTCTCCATATGCTCACTATCATCAACTCTTTCCCCCTCTGAACGTGTGTCCATTACACCCTCCATATCCTGGAATTCAACATTAGTCTCCCTACCTACAGCACCAATAACCTCCACGTAATGACAATCCTCCAGTCCCTCACTCATAGCCTCCCCCCAACTGCCTTTGATGCCTCTGAAACAGAGTCGACAGACCCCAAGCTTCCTTGCTGACCAATACCGTGTGTATCCTCCACGATTAGCACATGTTTTTTTTTCCTCCCATGGTAAATAGCCTCCTCAGATTCAGAATCCAAGCAATCCTGCACAATAACTTCCTCTTCCCTTATGTTCACCTCTTTGACTCTCAACCTCTCCTCCTGTCGAATCATAAATTCCATACCTATCTCAACCATTGACTCCCTAGGCTCATCACCCTGTTGTTCATCCAACAAATTAATCTGCGCCCTTTCCTTCACAGACTCATTCATTAACAGAGCAACCTCCTTATTTAGCATATTTTCACCTTCCACCAATAATGAAATAGACTATGGGACTTCCTTCTCACTCGAAGCAATCCGAATCTCATTCGTCACTACATCCACCTCCCCTGATAAACCCAACACCTGCCCTGCATCAGTACTTTCCATTGGCCCAGATTGTTCCACTCTATCCCTCAAACTCTTCTTCTCATGATCTATTGTGTCATTTTCCATGGTCATAACTTGATTCAATAAATTCAGCGCACCCATTTTACTAGATTCACCCTTTTGCATTACTGACTTATCGATATTTGTTCCTTTTTTAACCCAATTACCACACCCTTTCCTTTCATTCTGAATCACATCTCTACGCTTTCCATCCACTTTACAGGTCCTCGCATTATGGCCTTGCACATGACAACTCATACAATAAGCAGGTAACGTCTCGAAAACAATTTCTTGATAAAAACTCTGGGGATGTAACGGAGTCCCAATCCAGATCGCCTTCAATGGTTCCTTCGTCACATCCATCTCCAAACAAACTCTGGCACCATCAGTTTGCGTAGCACATCTTGTTGGATTATCTCTCTTGAGGAATCTACCAATCGGCGCTGTGATACTCCGCAGAAAGGATTCATGATAGAAATTAGGAGGCAATCCTGGCAAAGTAATCCAAACAGGAACCCACACAGGCTCCTAATCCTCACGAAAATCCGTATTCCAATGAAACGATGTGTACTGAATCCCCTCAATCTCACATGATTCTCGAGCAAAGGCTTTAACAAAATCCTCTTCCGTCGTCATACGAATAAAAATATATCTGGGCCTTCTCATCGAAGAAACGACAGGTTGATGATTCAATCCCCATCTGCTTCTGATAAATGCATGAATGGAATCAAGAGAAGGTCTCTGACGTAAGAATTTAAGAACTAACAAAAATTGAAATGGCATCGCTGATTGATCAATCTCATCCTTAGAAAACACGACATATGCCTCTCCTTCTACATTTTTATGTGGCCGAAAAGGCACCACCACCTCTGGAAGGGGTTGTGGAGAATCCAGCAGGATGTCCGCAAAAGATCTTTGAAGGGAGGCAACCACCGGAATGGCCTAGAGGCCCCCGGCGGCAGCCATGCACAACCCTAAAATCACACTCAAATTGGCAACCCCAAGTCGCCAACCAATCGCCCAAAAATTGCCTAAAGAGTTTCTATTCATGCCCCCATCACGTTTAGTCTCACACATCCTTTTCCAGCCCACCTACTGTATTTTCTTCTCTTAAAAGAGAAAGAGTCACATGTTCAAGAGTAAATGCATCTTTTACTCTGTTGTCTTCTATTGGGAGTCTCTCCTTGCTTGATCCCATCTTTTACTATTTCAAATATTTGGATTAAATGCATTGGCTGTAAATTTACTCTACTCTGATTTGGCTTACGATAACTATTGTAGTTGTACTTTATAAAAATTGTCATTTCCTCCACCCCACTACCGGTAGTTGTTGTAGTTAATTTTTTCCCTACTAAATTGCATTGCCAGCTGTATGTTTTTCATCACAAGGATGATAGTGATCATACACAATTTTGGGTGCTGGTAGTTGGGATAAATTTATTGTTGAAAATGACTTTTTTGCAAGTTTTTTTTACACATGTAACAAACAATGAAGTGAGTCTCAATAATAGAAAAGTATTGGAGTTTAATTCTTTATAACTATAATGGGTCCTCTAATTAATAGAGAAGTGTTACAGACACAAAAATATAAAACTTAATTCACAAACTGATATAAATTCATGTGATTCGTAAGATCTATTTTACGATAAAAATAATTTTACAATATGATGTACCACGTCACTTTATGAGTTTACTTTTATATAATCTCTTTGTAGCTAAAGTATTTATCAAATTAGTATTGTGCTGACACACAAGCATACAATATTTTGTATTGGAAAATATCTTAGTTTTTGCTTCTTCTTTTTTTATTATTAAAAAAAGACGAAGGTCACCCGTCCATGATCTTAGTTTAGCTGTTGCCCAAAAGGGACAAAAACAATTTATTATTTGGGGGTTTGGGGCGTTACAAGAAGATTCATTAATCTGACCCCCAATCTATTTGTAGGTGATTTCTGTCTTATCAAGCACAAAATTGAAATATAAGGTAGCTACAAGTACATACGATAAGAAATGGAAGTAAAAAAATGTTAAAAGATGAAGAGAATTATGTCTCCCAAAGCATTTGCTACATACATTCCTTGTTCAAACTCCATGGTGAGATGACTTTTCATTTCATTTTATTCTCTGTAATATTACTATCTCTTGTCTACCTTTTACTGGTACCTCTTGTACGAGTCTTCACATAATTTCTCAGAGAAGGAGATTGGGTAAGACCATCAGGAGCAATTGTTGTATGTTGATTACCATTCTTCAGTTGCATTCTTCTTCTAGCCATGTAACCTCTGATCCAGGGTGTTACATCCTCACTAACTTTGATCATGATGAAGAAGATGATGCGGTAGACGACTACCATGCTGAAGAGGACACTAAGATCCACCCACTTTGATCGGTGAACATTAATCTGGAACACGTTTTCCAAGATGTACTCGCCCGGTATCTTCAAAGGACCCGGTGTTTGGTTGTCAAACAACAAGCCCTTGAGATCATTCTGGTATTGCCCCTGAAAAGATTTAATTGTTTTAGTCATTGAACTACTTCGACTGCATGTCATTATCAACCAGTTGTTGATCTGGTGGCATATCTTTACCTGTAGAGCCCAGAAATGGAAGCTGATGTATGACATGGGGTAGCGCCACACAGGCTTTGGAATGTCATTTGGGAGCCTAAAGTACCCAGAGACTAGCATGAATATGCCCTGGCATGTGAAGGATACCACAAATAACTCATCATTTTTAACTTGAATGTTGAAACAAGAGTTAGTTAATAAAATAGCCGAATATGTGCTGATAGTTCTTGATTGTATGAATGTGAACTTAAAGACAAAGTGATCGAGTGTGAATTCTTTGGAAATTCTCAGGCAGTTCAATTGGTGTATTTTAATCATAGAAATTTAATAGGGTTGCAATTTATTTATGTATCAAGAAGATACACACCTGAATTCCAGCCCCAATGATGATACCCATGAGGAAGTTAGGGACAATACTGGCTATGGCCATCATCAAGCTCTCCACCACAGTGACACTTGCTAAAAGGCATAGTACAAAGAATATATAGTGCTCAAATCCCGGGTGCAGGCGGACCATAAAGTAACAAACAGTTCCAGAGAGGAAGGTTATTAATATCAGGAAGGGCATTGCAGACACTGTGTTACCGATGACAAATGCGGTTACACCATAGTGGCCATTCAGCCTCTCTCTCTGGAAAACCTGCGAATATCAACAGAGAAAATTAAAGTTATTAGAGTCTACCTCCAAATGAGTTGAGTATATAAATAGGTGCATGGGATCATGAAACTTGCCTTCATATCTTCGACAAAAGAAGGAAAACCGCCAATTGACATGAATGTTACAAAACCAAACACGAAAGATGCACATGATCCCCTTGCCTGCAGCATGTCAAGTAAAGAAAAACAAACATTTTTAGTAAAGGAATCAATTTGATTTCATTATGCTTAATGTGGTATGTGTGTTAGTTTGGTGTTAGGTTGAACCCATCCTATGATGTTAGTTTTTGTTATTTAAGGTATTGGAGTTGTCCCTTAGACTAAATAGTGAAAGTGAGAGAGAAGAAGGAATAAAAGTACCAGAATTGAAGTGTAACTCGTCCCGATATTCAAATAGATGGTCCCAATGCAGATAGTGACTATAATGTAAATTACAAGCCTAAGCCAGTAATACCCAAAGTCCCTTGACATGTTAACAAATGAACGTTTGGTCAAGGTAAAGGCTTGCATCAAGAAACTAGCCTGACTACCTCCTGAATCTAGCACAGTTCCTCTCTGCAACATATGGCAAATAATTCCAACTGTTACTCAAACGTTACCACAGATACTAAACAAGTGCGTACCAAAGTTATGAGAACAGTCAATCAATTGAAAACTCATGCTGCCTTTGAACAACTTACCACTTTGGATATCTCCTCCACTTTTTCTCTTGCTGCATAGCAGTGCTGAGAAGTGCGATAGTAGTCAACAAGGGTTCGAATAGCTTCAGCTGTGGTAATCTTCTCAAGTGGATCATCACTTGCCTCAAACTGAGCATAAACAAATTCAAAGCCACAATTAGCAAAGGATCTAAACCGCCTCCATTACCTACTGCTGCAAACTGCAACTACGCCCCCTTCCCACTGGATGCTATTTCATTGGCTTCACCACACCAGTTACTAAATGATTGAACATCAGTTTTCATAAAGCCTACTAAAATAACAATTTAGTTGCAGTTTGCCCTGTTTGAATACATAAATGATTTCATCTCATCTCATCATTACAACTTTCTCAAATTTCCACACAAAATATAATAAACAATTCAACTTTTTCAAATCTCAAAATAATAATAATATTAAACAATAATATTCTATCAATATTTTATTCTTACTCGAGGAAAGTACATTTTGCTCTGAAGAAAATTGAACAAACACTACTACTGAACCTACATCCGTCTCCACACTACAGTAGACTGTACCATCCCACCCCCTTACTGCCCAATCCCACACCTCATTTCACCATTTCTACACTGTTTTCCAAATTACCCCCACTATTAAAGACATTGACTATTGCATGTCACACACAAGCAAAGTGTATAACGTTTGGTTGTAGTAGTATTCTATTAAAAGTAGTACATAATTGACAACAAGAGAAGAGAAACTCCATACCCGTAGTTTCATGGATCCTTTTAGAGTGGCCTTAACTTTATCGAAGTCAGAATTGACGCATCTAAGAAAATGATCTGATGGGTTCCTCAACGCGGGACAGGGAAACCCAGCTTGAGCAAAGAACTGCAAAGGCTAGACTATATAAGAGCTCCATTTCTGGGAAGTCAAACGTGTGCAATACAGAAAGTGAAGTTTCTCACCTCGTATGCTTCGGAAGCTAGGCCAAAATAAACAGTCTTGCCACCAGAAAGCAAGTATAATCGATCAAAGAGTTCAAATACTTCACTGCTTGGCTGATGAATTGACGCTATCACAGTCCTACCATCTCTTGACAGGCCCCGTAATGTTTGTGTTACAAAGAAAGCAGAGGCACTGCCACAAAAATGCTAGTACTTCAAAACCCGATAAAAAGAGTTATGAGGGCAAGGGTATTGCCCACAGAGAAACAAACAAAGACATATATATATAATTTGTTTGTATCATACTAGATGAATGAGTGGCAGTTTGTAACATTGAATAGGCAAAGAATGTAGAAGATACCCAGAAAATGACAATCCTAGCAGTAAAATTTATAGCAATCAGAACTAATTCAGGCAACGACAAAGCGGACAGGGCTCCCTTTACGTTTTTTTTAATAAGAAGGGCTTCATCTACTTCTAAAAAGTAAAGGGATCGAACTTTTGTGATCGTTCGTTTGGGAATAGAACTGTTCTAACATATTTTCATAATATTTTATTATTATTCACAAACTATTCAGTACTATTTTACTATTATTCACGTACTATTTTCCTCTTATTCACGTCTGATTTGAAATACACTTATCATCCAAACATAGCTAGTCTCAGAGCTCAACCTATCAAGTCCGCTGGTTGGCTCATCCAGGAAGAGCAACCTGGGTCTCATCAAGATCTCAAGAGCAATGCTAACTCTTCTCTTCTCTCCTCCACTGATTCCACGCAAATGCCAGTTTCCAATGACTGTGTCAGCGCAATCTTGGAGACCCATCTCTATAATGGTACTCTCAACCAGTGCACGCTTCTCAGACCTTGGCATCTTATCGGGCAGACGGAGTCGAGCTGAATATGAAATCGTCTCCCGCACTGTTAGAGTGCCGATCAGGTTCTCATCTTGGGTGACATAGGCCTGGTTAGCATCACATAACGTCAGTTTCTCAGCAAAACAGAGAATCAAGTGGAGAAGCTGACACTAATGCGGAATTATCAATAGCATCCAAAGAAGTTTGGACAGATTAACAGAACTATAAACACCCAAAAACAAATAAACCACAACAAATCCAAATTTTTAAGTAGTATGGGAACCAACAATTACACAGTCTTTTTAATCTTCAAAGAAGGTGAAAATACGGCAAACCAAATGAGAGACTAATTAAGAAAAACTCACTGCAGTCCCAAAAGAGAGCTTTGTTTTGCGACCATTGAGGAGGATGGTACCAGAAAGGAATGCGTTAGCCGCAAGACGACTAGAAAGAGCATCAAGGAGGGTAGATTTGCCTGAACCAGAGGGACCCATTAGGGCTGTAAAGGTTCCAGGTTCGGCATAACCAGTGAGTCCTTCCAAAACTTTCTGGGTCTCTCCATTGCTGAGAGTGACCATGACAGTCAGATCCTTCCAAGTGAGCCTCGCCGAGACATCCCCCACGAACTCCGTGTTAGCCTTGTCCCTCCATAGAGTCTCACTCAGAGGGCTCAAACCCGCCACTACAATTCCATTCCCTGCTGGTTTGTTTGCCTCTATCTCCATAACCACATGATTTGCTGCAGGGTTACTCATTATCTATCACTTCTACTCAATCTTCAAAACCAACTTGCCTACGAAGGAAAGCTCAGGCACAGGATCTTGCAACTGCAATAACCCAGAATGAAAAGCTCGAAACGGACCCCAACTATGGCCAAGCACTGGGTGTCTATAAGGAGCTATCAAACCAGAAGAGATAAGGAAAGAATGCTGTGAGAAAAGATTGAGAGGTTCTAAAAGGAGGAGGAAAGGAAAGATGTGAGGAAATGCGAATTGAATGAGGGAGGGAGTTTGGAAGACGAGGGTGTTATGAATTTGACTGGGTTGGAACTGGAAGAGAAAATTAGGGAGAGAGAGTACCCATGCAAAAACAACCCAGTATAGAAAGCTAGCTTTTTTGGTGTGACAAACCGACAAGCTAGAAAATTTTTCCTTTATTTTTCTTGAACTTTGATTCTCATGTGATTGAGTCTAGGTATTCATATCCCCGTTTCATCAGTCCTTCAAAACTCTGACAGAAGCAAATTTGTTCGATCGGTTCTGTTTTTGGATCGGCTTTGAACAAGATTTCGCATAAGTTTTATTGGCCCATATTAATTGGTTCTGTTGGATGTTGGTAGAGGCATTTATTCCTACAACCGACCTGTATTTAAGGTTGGATCAGCACGCTTGTCCTTCCCTCTCCCTCTACACACAAGCCTCCCTAATTTCATTCGCCAACAAAATTGGTGCCTCATTGATTTGATTGAAAGAAAGATCACTTGACACTTCACATAAAGAGTGAATGAAGATCTCTTTTGTTTTTAAAAAAATAAAATTCATATATTTTATAAAAAAATCACACACAATATAAAAAAAAATTATCAAAATATAAAGATAAATAGTAACTGATGTATAATAGCAATCTTCTTTATTTTTAATGTCTCAAAAACAAGATGCGATTAATTTTCCACGTAAGTATATTTTTATATAAAAACAAACAAGAACGGAAAATGATAAATTTATAGATAAAAATTTATAAACCAACCTAATTTGATGTAATTCATCAAATTTAAGCTTTGTTTGTTTTCACAAAATTTTTCAACTCATCTCATCTCATCTCATTTAATCTAATCATTACAACTTTTCTAAATTATCACACAAAATAAAATAAATAATTCAATTTTTTTTTCAAATCTTAAAATAAAAATAATATTAAAAAAATATATTCTAACAATATTTTATTTAATTTTCAACATTTTTTTCAACTCATTTCATTTCATCTCATCTACAGAAATAAACTAGACTTAATCTATCAAAAAAGAGTTTAATAATCTTACGCTTATGTCAAATGGGAAATGATTTTTCGTAGTCTTTATATTCTCTACCTTGATATTATTTTGATATTATAGATCTCAAAATATATCTAGTTTTTTCAAAAAAAAAAATATATACAGAGGTTGCACATTCTAGATATTATAAAATGAGTAATGTTATGTACAGTCATGAAATGCGTAAATGTTGTGCAGTCGCTTTGAAAAAAAGTGGGATCCACTATTAAAAAAATAATTTCTTTTCATATAAGTCTTATATTTATTTTTTTTTTTTAAAACGACTGTATAATAACTACACATTTACGACTGCAAGTAATATTTCTCTTGTAAAATAGGGCCGATCCTTTACTATCCATATGGACGTATTAGGAATTATAAAAAGATAAACAGTGTACTTTATGATGGTCAAAATAGAGACAAAAATGCTTATATGCGTGTATGTTGAAGTGTTCAACTTTCAAATTAATGTCAAGTAGTTGTTAGTTTGGAAGGAGGAAGTATTAGTTGTTAGGTACTGATTATTGTTGCTTGTACTCTCACAATAGATATGGCCTTCCCATGCATCACCACCATTACGTGATTTTGACAAGTCAACCAAATAATTAAAATAATACATCTGTACAACTCCAAATCAACGGAACAGCATAGTTAGATTGTTTTCAGCTCGTAACCAAACACTACAAATCCCAGATTTTTGGATAAGAAATTGACTCATCCCTGTATGGTCACCATACTCTATCATCTCCTAGAATTGGATCTAGATAATGAATTGAGATAATATAATTTTATATGAATTAAATTAAATATTATTTTTTAATATTATTATTATTTTCTTATTTAAAAATATTGAATTATTTATTATATTTTATGTAGAAATTTAAGAAAGTTATAATGATAAGATGAGATGAGATGAGATGAGTTGAAATCACTTCTCAATCCAAACGGTACCTAGAATTCTTATAATTTATGGTAAAAACCAAAAACATCAAAATCTACAGTGGTTAATTGTAAAATTAATTCTTAGGTTTTAGCTGGTTTGTAAAAGCTTGTTTGGGACCTCAGATGAGAAATAAAATTCTTATCTGATTTTATTTTATCTTATCATATCTTATTCCTAAACAGAATTCAAATACAAAATTTTCAAACTAATCATTACAACTTTTTTAAACTTTTAAATAAAAAATTAAAAATAATTCAAATATTTTCAAATTCTCAAACAAAAATAATATTATAAAACTATATTCTTATAATATTTTAACTTTATAATATTTTTTATTCAACTTTTTCTCTCTCCTTTCCCAAAACCTAAAAAATATTCAACTCAAACTATTTTACTATTATTCATAAAATTCGCATCTCATCTCACTCCTCAAAAGTCAAACCAGTCCTTACTCTTTTGATTTCAAATTTTTGAAATTAAAACTCCATTTAGATATAAAAATCTCATCTCATCTCATTATTATAATTTTTTTAAAATTCTCACATAAAATATAATAAATAATTCAACTTTTTCAAATCACAAAATAATAATATTAAAAAATAATATTTTATTTAATTTTCATATAAAACAACCTTATCTCTTTATCTAAACCTATCTAAACATTCGGTCTAATCAACTATTGGCGATGGCATTATTATCAATAGACAACCAATTGAGACTCGTATGGCACTCAAATGTCACATCAGCAAAGTTATTAAAAAATGATAAGATATTATGAAAATTATTTGAAAAAACTGAATATTATTTTTAAGAATATAAAGTTACAAATACTCAAATTAAATTCAAAAACTAAAAAAAGCACATCAAGAAATTAAAAGGAAAAAAAAAACGATTAATACTAGCACACTTGCAGTAAAAGTAAATCACTAGAACACAATTGGCCCTTTTACCAAAGTAGCAATCCTAAGGCATAGTTCAATAGAGAATAAACAAAGGAAGATTCAGAAAGACAAAGGAGCCTCAGAATCTCCAATCTCCTATGCTTGTAGTTTTTGGGTGACATTCAAGCCCAAACTAGCCCTAACACACAAGACCATATCGAAAATATGTAATGGACCTAACTGACTACTTCGAAAGAGTCACTATCTAGAAATATGAGAAGAATTACGAGAGAATGATAGGGGAGAGAAGAAGAAGAATGGAGTTGCTGAATATACTTCTCAGTTGAGGTTTTTTCCCTCCAACCATCTTTATTGATACTGACTACTCATATGAAACGATAGTGTTTAACAAAGTCCCTTACAGTTTTAGTAAGTAAGAAACGACTGCGTTACAATTAATACGGAGGAAAAGTGCTAAACGACAACGTTCTACTAAAAAAACAACTAACTAATTCTATATAACACGACATCGTTCTAGAACTGTTCTTCAAATACAACTAACAACTAACACCTTCCCCAACCTAGAATGCACGTTGTTGCAGACAACGATTACAGGCATGTGAAAATGTCACGGGGACAGAAAAGATAATTCCTATCGTTCACACTGTAGAAATTGACAGGGTAACTAAAATGAAATATCCCTTTTTTGGTTGGAAAAATGGTTATTGCTCTTTATTATTTATTATTTGGAAAAGAAAAAAAGTCTAATATATCACATCCTTATAAAGTAGTTTTTTATTAACTAAAAATTTATTAAAATTAATTAAAATCATCAGTAGAGTGGGTGCCCCGTTTGGTGTGGTGGGAAAAAATATTGAAGTTTAGGACGGCAAAAGAAGTCTATGTGTTATTATTACTGGATGAAATATTGTTGGGCAGAAAGGTTGGGATTCAATTTTCAAGGACAAAACTTGCTACGGAGCACCTAATAATGCCGTATAATAGAAAGTGTAATTCTACAGATTAGTCAATTTACACATCCCATACTCTATATTTATAATTCTTTTATAGAGTATGAGGATATTTTTCATAAAGTGTGAAGTGGTGAATATTGACTGGAGAAGAATTTTCTAATAGAAAAGAGAATGGGTTGTAATTACACCAAACAAAACATGGTACAGCCCCCCATCCAAAGGCCGGGCTCTTAACACATTCACCCCCAAAATCCATGATTTTTCAATAGAAAAATATTGGGAGCAGCCACTATTTAGAATTATCCAGATCACACCCTACGTGGCATGAGCCAAACTACTCACCCCGAAGACCCCGAATTCGAAATACTACCAGGGCTATGAGAGAGAGACTCGAGGGGAGAGCTGATGAGAGAGAGAGAGAGAGAGAGAGAGAGAGGTAGATGAGGCTATGTTTTGCATTAAAAAAAATGGAATTGCCACGTAGGGTGTGCAAAATGCTACAGTGGTTGATCCCTATCAAAACTCTTTTTCAATGAATCCCTCCCAACTTATTTCCCCAAATAGAAAATGACTCCTGTAATCCACCACCAAAAGAACAAAAGTTTTAGAGCATCGTTCACTTTCCTGCAAAGCAAGACACTTATTACCTCTAAACCTAAACCAAAACCTAAAAAAACCTTATTCTTCATGTTCTTCATCATCACCATATCTTGCCCTTTATTCTTTTTGGAATTGTATCTTAATGTGACTATTCCTGTGGAGGGACAAAATACCATAGCTCATAGTTGGGCTCAACCCACCACTATGGACAAGAAGACAAACAAGAAAGAGACAATGAGGGACATGAGAGCATACAAGTGTCAGAGGGGTCAAAGGGAAAGTAGGAAGAGAAGGGAAGCTAACACATGCAAGGGAGATCAGCCACCTTATGGCAGGCTGGCATGTGCAGTAAAGGGTCAGACACACAACTACCAACAGTTGCAGGAAGAAGATCGTATAAAAGGGGATGCCCAAACAACTTCAAGGCAGGCTGGATCAAATCCTCTTCTTCTTCAGCAAACCTCTATAGTGGCGATAGCATCTCCAAACAAGAAGAGCTCCAACCTTCTTTGTACAGTGAAATATGAGGGACCATGAGACTGTAAATTAATATATTATAGTGGAAACTCCCCTCCTCAAATCCCGTGGACGTAGGCCAATTGCCAAACTACTTAAATTTTGGTGTCCATCTCTCTTTACTTTTTCTGCACTTATTTTCCATTCATCGCCATGGACATACGCATTGCCACCGTACAGCCGCACCGGAACACTGCCGGAGACTCCAAATAACACCGATCGAGGCCCAGTCAACTCAGTGAGCTGGGAATGAATCTTTCTCTCCCTCCGGCCTGTTGTGCAATTTTTCTAGCATCAACAGTGGTACCGTCTGTGGGATTCGTTTCACTTTCTAAGCCTGAGGTGAGAGAATGACAATTTTTTGAAATGCTGAATAAATTATCACACGAGCAGATAACATCCTCCCATATGAGTATTCTTAACTTTTTAAATTTTTACATTTATAAAAAATATTGCTGCAGAGACTGGGCGAGTAAAGCTGTAACACTCACTTCCTGTAAGCTAAGAGTGTCACATATTTTTCATAAAAATAAATCCGGCAAGAGATCTCATATTTCATAAATGAAATTAGAAATTTATTTTGTAGAAAAATGTCTAATAAAATGTCTTCCAAAAATATTAAATGAATAATTTGAATAAAATTCATGTCATAAAAGTAATTTTATTCTAGAATGTTTAAAACTAAATCAACTACTCCTTCTAATCCTGGACTGCCTTCTCGTATTCATCATCATCACCTGGGTGGTTAAAAACATGAAAATAAATTAAAATGAGTCGAAAACTCAGCAACAAATTCATCACAACGTAAACATAATAGACATAAGATTTTTATAAAAGTTTTCATGATGAGAGCTTAAATTTATGAATGTTCATACTGATGTTTATGCTATGCATGACTGATTTATCAGAATTAACTGAATGATCTAACTGGCCAACACACTTAACCCTGTGTGCGAGGTTGTGCATCAGTCCCACGTCCCGCGGCCGCGAGGGGAGCCGCTAATAGTATTTTGGCATACTATGGTGGACCACGCTTGAGTCTGTAGCTTGCATATCCACCCTGAAACTGCATTGGTACCATGCATCTGAATGACCATCTGATTAACTGATCTGATCTTATATTGCACTTGAATTTAAGATAGCTTACGTGTCTTATACACATGAGATGCATGACATAATGCATATATAATTATAATTTCTGAATTTAAACATGATGTGCAATGACATAATCGTATGCTATGCTGGATGACATGTTTGCATATGGCATGAGTGGTGCATAAATAATGGTTGTCAATGAACTAGCTTGAATAATACTAGTATATAAGCTGAACTATGATGATTCTTATTTGTGATCAAATTACGTACGTCGCAACTCTATTTCCTGCATTTTACTCCGTAGCCTATCACCTATATGAAGTATTAAACGTCACTAAATCTGTCTAGGAAAACATGTCCTAATATCCCACTTAATTTAAATTCATACCGTAGAATATAACGAATAAATATTCTATTTAATATAAAATCAATGAATGCTTATATCTTAAATTATTTAAATACTAATAACATATTTTAATTTAGTAGGAAATCGTATTGTATTTAAATATATTAACTCACAGTGGAAACTCATTTCATAAAAATAGATTTACTCCATTTAAAGCATTCAAAATAAATTTAAACTCTTTATTATAAAATTTAATAAACTTTCACTATAAAATTTAATAATTAAAAACATAGATCATTTTATGTAAATCATAGGATTTTTGGATTAACATAATTATTCAAATAACACCAGCCCACTTAAATATTAACCAAGTGCAATAAAAATCAACTCAACCCAACTTAAAAACATCTCTGAAGTAAAACAAACAAGTTCAAAATACTATGGCAGTGGATAAGTTTTAAGCCCAACGTTGGTTGCCAAGTGTTAAAGGATATGCAGGCAATTAAAATTAAAGATTACCCTTATGTAATACTAAGGTTGCAGAGTAACAATTCGTAATGAGAGAAAAGTAGTTTTAAAATGGCAACCTTGTAACTATAGGAACATAGGTTTGTACTTTTATGAAGATCTAAAGGCTAAGATGGAGCCCGAAAGTGTCCCAAATAGGTAAAAAAAAAAATATTTCTTTTATTTCATGTATTCTTTAAATCATCATAAACATTTTAAAAAAAAATAAAAAATTCACAACATCATTAAAAAATATTTTTTTAATCACTCAGTAAAAAAAAAAAAAAAAAAACATTTGTAACTATAGCAACCTACTTTTTCTGAAAACTGAAGACAAATAAGGAAACTTTAACCATTCTAGAAGCAGTGCGACAATGCTCACCGAGTAGAAAAGGCACCGTCTGAACGAAGGCACAGTGCGATGAAGCTGAGTATCTACCGTGGGTGGTGTGGCTAAAGAACACTGCGAGAGGGGAGAGAGAGAGAGAGAGAGAGAGACCGACCATTGGATGCTATCAAACAGAAACAACAAGTATAGGGATGGAGTTTTGAAACACAGAACTTACGGAGAGGAAGAGACGTTGCTGGTGGAGCACTGAGGGACGCCTCTCAAAACGTCCTTGAAGGTAAAAATGATGAATGTCGGTTCTGAGTAAGATGGAGAGCAAATTAGACTTGCGTGAGTAGTTGTGTGATACTTAATGCTTTTATGTGATTGAAAAAATACAGACGGGGAAGGAACAAATAGAGAAACCGTCTTGAACGTAACCTATTCAAAGTACTTTAGGAAGTTTGCTGGAGGAAGACTCGATCAGTCACCGAAAATAGAGGAATAATGAAGGGGGTGACTTGAAGTCTAGAGAGATTTAATGTAAAATGGGTTTCAATGTAGATAAAACTGACTAGGAAAATCTGGTAAATCACTAGAGATTCAGTCTAGTGTTTACATCCGATAAAGCTTAATATTGACTCTGGATTTAAAAATAATAATAATCAATAAATAAAACTTTAATATTAATAAAATAACAATCATAACAATAATAAAATAATAACTAAAAGATATATTAATAAACCTCAAATATAAGTTTAGTATGTTACAAAATCCTCCCCTCTTAAAGAAAATCTCGTCTTCGAGATGAAACGTACCTCAATTAAAATAAGTAGGAGTATTTCTCTCTCAAGTCTTCCTCGTGTTCCCAAGTGACTTCTCTCTTGCTCTGGTGACTCCAAAGTACCTTGACCATTTGAATAGTTTTGTTTCGTAACACTTGGGCATTCTGCGCTAATATTCTCACTGGAACTTCTTCGTAGTTGAGGTCGTCTCGAATTTGAAGAGGCTCGTACTCCAATACATGTGTGAGATCCGGGGCATATTTTAGTAATATAGAGACATGAAACACGTTGTGCACTGCCGACAAGTGAGGTGGAAGCACTAGTCTGTAAGCTGTAGCACTTACTCTTTCTAAGATCTCGAAAGGACCTATGTACCTCGGGCTTAACTTTCCCTTTTTACCAAATCGCATTATCCCTGTCATCGGTGCAACCTTCAAAAGTACTTTGTCTTCTACCTCAAATTCTAATTCTCGTCGCCGTTGGTTCACATATTTCTTCTGTCGCTCTTGTGCTATTGCAAGCTTCTTTCTGATAATTGATATTTTCTCACACGTCTTGTATAATTTCTTGTCCTAATATCCTCCACTCTCCTACTTCATCCCAGTAGAGGGGAGACCTACATTTACGTCCATAGAGAACTTCATATAGCACTGCCTGAATACTTTCCTGGTAACTGTTATTATATGCAAGCTCGATAAGGGGTAGATACTTAATCCAACTACCTTTAAATTCCATCACGCACGCTCTAAGCATATCTTCTAGGATCTGAATTGTCATCTCTGATTGACCATCTGTCTGAGGGTGAAATGATAAGTTAGTTGATTTCCCAACTCCTTCTGTACCTTTCTCCAAAAAATGAAGTGAATCGGGTATCTCTGTCAGAGATGATCTTAGATGGTATCCCATGTAATCTGACAATCTCTCTAACGTACAACTCTGTCAATCTAACCATGGAGTACGTCATCTGAATAGGAATAAAATGGGCTGATTTTGAGAGTCGATCAACAATCACCCATGCGGCATCCTGACCTCCTAGCGCCTTTGGAAACCCTGAAACAAAGTCCATCTCAAACTCATCCCAAGTCCACACGGGTATAGGGAGTTGCTGAAGTGTACCTGAGGATCTCTGATGCTCTGTTTTGACTTGTTGACATATCCGACACTGTGCTACATATCTCACTATCTCTTGCTTCATCCCACTCCACCAAAAGTGATGTTTTAAATCCCGATACATCTTGGTGCTCCCCAGATGAACTGTGTATAGTGAACGATGGGCTTCTCTCAAAATCAAATCTTTGATTACTCTATCATCAGGTACACATAATCTTCCCCTAAATCTTAGGGTGCCATCATCTGAGACTAGATAATTAGGTCTATTCCCTTCTGATATTTCTCCTTTAATCCTCATCAATTCAGTATCACTAGCTTGGGCGACTTTAATTTGATCTATCAATGTTTAACCGAGGGTCAAACTATTTATCTTTGATTGAGTGTCCTGGATTACTTCAATGCCTGCTCCCTCCATGTCTAGTAGTCTATGCTTATGGGGAGTATACATCGTAGCCAGGGTACTAGAGGATAACTTTCGACTAAGTGCATCTGCTACGACGTTTGCTTTGCCAGGATGGTAGTTAATACTACAATCATAGTCCTTCAGGAGTTCCAACCACCTACGTTGTCTCATATTCAACTCTTTTTGTGTGAAGAAGTATTTCAAGCTCTTATGGTTGGTATAAATCTCGCACCTTTCACCATAAAGATAATGTCTCCATACTTTCAAGGCAAAAACCACTGCTGCAAGTTCCAGATCATGAGTCGGGTAATTCTGCTCATAATTTTTTAACTGTCGGGAAGCGTATGCAATAACTTTCCCATTCTGCATTAAAACACAACCTAAACCCTTTAGTGAAGCATCGTTGTATATAACAAATCCTCCATCTCCCGAAGGAACTGTAAGAACTGGTGTCGTCACTAATCTTTTTTTCAATTCTTGGAAGCTGTCCTCACACTCATCTGTCCACAAGAACTTCTCATCATTTCTTGTCAACTTTGTCATTGGAGCTGCAATACTTGAAAATCATTCTACAAATCTTTTGTAGTAACCAGCGAGACCCAAGAAACTTCGTACCTCATTAACATTACTAGGCTTGGCCCATTTTACCACTGCCTCGACCTTTGCTGGGTCCACCGAAATTCCTTTTGCTGACACCACGTGTCCCAAAAAGGAAATCTCTTGCAACCAAAACTCGTACTTCTTAAATTTTGCATACAACTTCTTTTCTCTTAATGTCTGAAGAACAATCCTCAAATGCTCTTCATGCTCTCTGCTACTCCGAGAATAAATGAGAATATCGTAAATAAAGACTATCACAAACTGGTCCAAATAATCCTTAAATACCCTACTCATAATATCCATGAAAGCTGCGGGGGCATTAGTTAAACCAAATGGCATAACAAGGAATTCATAATGTCCATACCGTGTCCTGAAAGCCGTTTTCTACACATCTGTCTCCTTAACCTTCAACTGATAGTATCCGGATCGCAAATCTATCTTAAAAAAGACTTGTGCTCCCTGAAGTTGATCAAATAAGTCGTCTATCCGTGGTAGAGGGTATATGTTCTTGATAGTTACCTTATTTAACTCCCTGTAGTCGATACATAAACGCATAGACCCATCCTTCTTCTTCACGAAAAGTACTAGAGCACCCCATGGGGAGACATTGGGGCGTATGAAACCTTTCTCTAGTAACTCTTGTAACTGATCCTTGAGTTCCCTTAACTCAATTGGAGCCATGCGGTAGGGCGCTTTAGATATAGGCACCGTTCATGGAGTGAGATCAATCGCGAATTCCACTTCTCTATCCTGTGGTAACCCTGGAAGATCTTCAGAAAACACGTCTCTAATTCTCTAACTACTTTTATGTCCTCAATCTTGAGTCCATCTATTGGTGGTAAGACCAAACTCGCTAGGAATCCCATGCACCCTTGTCTCAAAAGTCGGGTGGCCTGTATAGCTGAGATTACACGAGGAGGGGAACTTTCTCATACTGACTGAAAACAAAATTCCTCTCCATCTGTGGATTTAAAGACTACTCTCTTATTAAAGCAATCTATGCAGGCATGATTCTGGGACAACTAGTTCATTCCTAGAATTACGTCAAATCCGGACATATTAAATACAATTAAGTCCGCAGGTAGAATTCTCCCTTGAATCTCTATTGGACATCCAATTAGAATAGAATCACAAATGATATGTTCTCCCGAGGGCGTAGCAACAAACATACTAGGTTCTAGCGGCTCAAGTACCTTCTGAGTCAAATGTGCATAGTGATTTGAAATGAAAGAATGAGTGGCACCAGAATCGAATAAAATGGAGGCATGACGTGAAAATAACTATAATGTACCTATATGAATGTCATAACAACTTAGAGCTATCATGATCATATGATTTATTCATCATACCATACACATATCTAAATTTAGGATAAGGAAATGTACATGTGACTACATCGTTTGACGCTTCAGCATCAACATGGGTGAGGGAAAATACTCTTGTCGTAGTTGTCATCTTTTGTCCTCCACTCCTTCCTAGTTCCCCGGGTCTCTTTATTGGGCAGTCCCGAGCTAGATGGTTCGACTTCCCGCACTTGAAACACACGTTCTGGCCATACATACACTTTCCCAAATGTCTTTTCCCACATGTTGTGCACGTGGGGTAAGTTTGTCCTGCCGGTGATTGCCCTTTACGATTCTCGATGTGAGGCCTCTTGTCCTTAAGCGACGCTGATTGGAGTTGTTGCTGGTGCTTCCTTTGGTTGTTGTACTCAATGCTTTCTTGGAGGTCTTCTTCAACAATGGTAGCTTGGGTAACTAGCTCCGTAAAATTCCGAATCTTGAGAGTACGTACACGTTCTCGAATCCTACGATCCAGTCTGCCCTCGAACTTCTCAGCTTTCTTTTCCTCATCTGGAATTAAGTAACTGGCAAAACAAGACAGCTCCATCAATCTTGTTGAATATTGTCTACCGTCATTGTTCCTTGAGTGAGGTCCAAAAATTGGCGAGCTCTCGATTCCCGAACGGTCCGTGGGAAAAAATGATCTAGAAAGATTCTCTTGAAATGTTCCCAAGAAATGGGGACTGCTTCCCCTAATCCCAATTGAACCAATGCCCAAGTCGACTTCCACCACCTGTTTGCCATGTCAGTCAAATGGTAAGTGGCATATTTCACCTTCTGATCATCCGTGCAGTAGAGCGCTTCGAAAATCTTCTCCATACGTTCAATCCAACTTTCCGCATCTAAGGAATTCAATCTGCCATCTAAAGTAGGGGATGCTGGCGGGAAAATTGTTCCAAGGTACAGCCGGCCTGTGGAGCTCTAGACGCCATAAATTGGCCACTAACCATTGATTGGAAGAATTGGATAGCAGCTGTGACAAGAGGGTCCGGGTTATCATTTTGATTAGATCCAGAAGATCCCTCCCGATTTGGGTGATTTCTAGTGTCGGGGGCCATGATCTATGCCAAGATGTCATAATAACAATTATCTACAATCTGATAAGAATGTAAAATAATGACAATAAAACAACTACAATGACGATTCTAACTAGTAAAAACCATAAGGTATTCAATCCTAAAAAAACAAACCTCGATTACTCACGAGCAGGCTAGGAGCATGCTAGGTAATAACTTTAGAATTTATAAAAGTTTTTTTTTTTTTTAAAGTCTACAGAAACTCTCGACCGGCTCTGATACCAAATTGTAACTCCCCATTCCAATAGGCTAGGAGTGTCACGTATTTTTCATATAAATAAACCCGGCAATAGATCTCATATTTCATAAATGAAATTAGAAATTTATTTTGTAGAAAAAGGTCTAATAAAATGTCTTCCAAAAACATTAAATGAATAATCTGAATAAAACTTATGTCATAAAAGTAATTTTATTCTAGAAGGTCTGAAACTAAATCAACTGCTTCTTCTGATCCTGGCTTGCCTGCTCGTATTCATCATCCTCACCTGGGTGGTTAAAAACATGAAAATAAACTAAAATGAGTCGAAAACTCGGCAAGAAATCCATCACAACGTAAACATAATAGACATAAGATTTTCATAAAAGTTTTCATCCTGAAAGCTTAAATTCATGAATGTTCATACTAATGTTTATGCTATGCATGACTAATTTATCTGAATTAACTGACTGATCTAACTGGCCAACACACTTAACCCTGTGTGCGAGGTTGTGCACCGGCCCCATGTCCCGCGGCCGCTAGGGGAGCCGCTGATAGTATTCTGGCATATTATGGTGGACCACGCTTAAGTCCGTGGCTTGCACATCCACCCTGAAACTGCATTGGTACCATGTATCTGAATGGTCATCTGATTATCTGATCTTATCTTGTACTTGAATTTAAGATAGCTTACGTGTCTTATACACATGAGATGCATGACATAATACATACATAATTATAATTTCTGAATTTGAACATGATGCGGAATAACATGATCATATGTTATGTTGGATGACATGTTTGCATATGACATGAGTGGTGCATAAATAATTGCTGTCAATGAACTGGCTTGAATAATACTAATATATAAGCTGAACTGTGATGATCCTAATTTGTGATCTAATTACGTACCTCACAGTGCTATTTCCTGAATTTTACTCCGTAGCCCGTCACCTATATGAAGTATTAAACGTCACTAAATCTGTCTAGGAAAACATGTCCTAATACCCCCACTTAATTTAAATTCATACTGTAGAATATAACGAATAAATATTCTGTTTAATATAAATTCAATGAATGTTTATGTCTTAAATTCTTTAAATACTAATAACATATTTTAATTTAGTAGGAAATCGTATTGTATTTAAATATATTAACTCACAGTGGAAACTCATTTCATAAAAATAGATTTACTCCATTTAAAGCATTCAAAATAAATTTAAACTCTTTATTATAAAATTTAATAAACTTTCATTATAAAATTTAATAATTAAAAACATAGATCATTCTATGTAAATCATAGGATTTTTGGATTAACATAATTATTCAAATAACACCAGCCCACTTAAATATTAACCAAGTGCAATAAAAATCAACTCAACCCAACTTAAAAACATCTCTGAAGTAGAAAAACCAACACTTTGTAAAACAAACAAGTTCAAAATACTATGGCAGGGGATAAGTTTTAAGCCCAACGTTGGTTGCCATGTGTTCAAGGATATGCAGGCAATTAAAGTTAAAGATTACCCTTATGTAATACTAAGGTTGCAGAGTAACAATTCGTAATGAGAGAAAAGTAGTTTTAAAATGGCAATCTTGTAATTATAGGAACATAGGTTTGTTCTTTTCTGAAGACCTAAAGGCTAAAAGCATTTGTAATTATAGCAACCTACTTTTTCTGAAAACTGAAGACAAATAAGGTAAGAAAAAAGCTAGATGTAACCGGTACATGCAACCGGTGGCTAAACACCAACTCGTCTTAATGAAACGCTGTGTTTCATTTATGAGAAATTGGAATCAAACGAAGCAAATGAGAGAGGTGGGACTTACAGTTGTCAAAACTCATCGTTTTGACTGAAACGAATTCGACCCTTCTCCCTTCTCCCTTCTCCCTTCTCGTTACGTCCCCTTCTCCCTAACCCTAATACCATCGACATCCCTACCATTGACATCCCTCCCTTCCTGAAACCAGCAATGGAGAACATCACGAAATGGAAGGAAGCACACACACGAAGGGGACGAAAGCAATTTCAATTTTCGCAACTTGTAATCGACATCCCTCCCTTACTATTGCTTCTCTGTTAATGCCCATCTCCCTAATCTCTATAATTATTTTCATTAAACTTTCATTAACCTCTGTAAGTGGTAGGAACCCATCTCCTTAAACTTTCATGTTGTTGGTATTTTTCATTAATTTGAAATTTTCAAGTCGGTATTTGCTAGGAACCCATCTCCTTTGAGATTTGCTTCTTCATATTTTCATTTTGGTATTTTCATATTCGTGTATTTTTAGTTTTCTCAAAATGTATTTGTAGTAAACAAATCAATTTCAGAATGTATTGAATTTTTGCCTAAGCTCAATTAATATACGTTAAAAAGGCATCCTGCTGAATTGTTAATTTCATAATGCAGTAGAAGTTTGCAAAACAAGACCAATCACTGTGTTCTGTGGATGAAAAGTTATTAGAACTATGTCTTACTCTTCTGTTCCCATTTATCAATATCATATTTTATTTCTTTGAATTTCATTATTGCATCAAACCTAACTATCTTACTCTTCATTCTGAAGATAGTATCAGTTCCTTGTAAGTTAGCATTTGCAATTAATAGCATTTGCTTGTAGCAAGGCCTATGCCCCCTCCTCCCAAAAAAGTTAGCATTTGCAATTCATCATGTAGCATAGCAAGGCCTATGCTATCAATTAATAGCATTTGCATGTAAGTTAGTATCAGTACTTATAAGTTAGTATCAGTTCCTTTGAATTTTATCATTGTATCAAACCTAACTAGAGGTTTTGAAATGGCTCTCATTAGTAGCAAGGCCTATGCCCCCTCCCCCAAAAAAAGTAAATAAAAAACACCAAAAGAAAATTATTAGGAATACTACTGTCTATCTTAGTTACTAATTGCTAGCTATCTTAAGTTAACCACCAATTGCATGCATTAGTTATTCAAGCGATCCAGACTCAATTAATTAGCCTTCCTATGTATTGTATTATATTATATTATGCACCATGAAGGCCATGATTATGATCATCATATTAATATATATATATATATATATATATATATATATATATATAGTTGTGGGCAATGCTTGCTTAATATATAAGCCTACACTTATGGTAGCTTTAACAATATTTTGGTCTAGCTATGATGAATATTAGGTCTTGGGATCTCTAAGTTCTTGATGAGGCCAACCATTTGCATGCAAGTTAGTATTACTTATAAGTTAGTATCAGTACTTATTGGTCTATATATGATGTTTGTTGGCATATATGGTGCATTTGCATGCATCGCAACTAGACCAATTAATATATATATATTTTTTTTTTACAAGTAATTGGACCAATTTATATTGCATGAAATCATCATCACTTCCTTTCCTCTAAAAGAGACATCAATTCGATGGCAATGTAATACATAAGGTCTTTCTTCTGTGACCAAAAAAGTGACATGCATTTGGTTCTCTCTTAGTTTTCCCTAATTTTTTTTTTAAAATAAAAGAAATAGTGGTCACTAGTGCAACATTCTAGATCAGGATAAAGCACTTTGAAATTTATATTGGACTCCTTTTTCAGCTTTCAATGCTACCAGAGAAGTTTGATATCCAACATATTGGTGCTACAAAAGGAAAGGATAACTGTAAAAAGGAAGCTGCATTACGACTCCCGGTTCCAGCCCCTGTTTTAAACCGAAAGGAGAGGATTTACAATGAAGTAGAAGCCACCTGTGGAAACCTGCTCCAATCTTTGACTTAAACCAGAAGGCTAGAACTTTCAGTGGAAAGGAAGCTGCTTTGCAAGGTTCTGCACCAATATTTGACATGAACCAAAAGGAAAGGATCTACAGCGGAAAAGATGCTACCAAGCGACACATTACTCCAATTTTTTACTTGAACCAGATTTTGGTATTGTCTAATAACCAATGTCAACTATGAGCTTTAAGTTCTTGCATTTGCTCCCTTTTTATGAGCTAATATTTTTATTGATTTTTCTGTTTGCAGACAGATGAGGAATTGTTTCATAAGAGGGCGAATGAGATTGAGAAGAGAGAGATGGTGCTTTTGGACCAACAAATTGAAATAAGGCGTTTACTCACACTACTCCGACTGTATTAGGCTTTTGTAGTTGTTGTGTCATGTTCCTTTTTTTTTTTTGTAAATTATCAGAAACATGTAAAAAAATCAATGTGACTCATGTTCCTTTTTTTTGTAAATTATCATGAACATGTCCAAAATTCAATGTGACTTGTGTTCCTTTTTGGATCAATTATCAGGAACCTGTGCAAAAATCAATGTGACTCATGTTGAACTCTTGGAATTTCTAACAAAAAATTGAAAGTCTAGGAATCATGGCTGCTTGAAGCATAAATCTATCCATCAGAATATTATTAGCTCAAAAAATACAAATAATTACATCAGAAAGCTATCCATCAGAATATTACATTCAATATAAAAAGCTATCCATCATAATATTACATGAGGCAGACAAGCTTCTGCCTTCCACAACATGAGCAAGGTCTTTAAGCCTTTCAAGATTCAGAATATTTCCACACATTCAGAATAAGCCTTTAAGGTCTTTTTGCCAATACTACATTCAGAATATTTCCACACCAATACTACATTCAGAATATTTCCACACCAACACTACATTCAATACATCCAATACACAACAAAAATGTGTTCTGTTTGCATTTCCATGAATTACATTCAATACACATTGGACTTCAGAACATTATGCAAGCATTTCATTGCGCCGGTTGTGATCCATCCACATCAAGTTGCACCGGTTGTGATCCATCCAACTCAAATTGCATCTGTAGCGAATAATATTCAAATATTAATGTGATATCTATATTATTATTGAAATATTTTAAATATTAGTGAATGTACAACCCAAGCTGACAATCCGAAAGAGAGCTATATATCCAAGATCAGTATAACAACCCATGTTATTAAATTTCAGAAACAAACCATTGGCTAGCAATCAATTATGCAGCCATGGGTGCCACAAAGTCCCTAAATCTATCTTTGAAATTCAACAACACATGAAGTATTTGATGCCTCAAATGATAGATTGACTTGCAGAACAAAATTCTAAAAGCAACAACCACCAACTCGGCAACTCAACAAGCCTAATTGCACATATTAAGTTTTTATAATTCTAAACAAAGCAAGCCTAAATGCACATATTAAATTTCAAGCATGTATAGAAGTTACAGCTTCTTATTCTTTTTTTTTTTAAAAACAACATAGCAAGACATTATAGCTTCTTATTCTTTTATATGTCCATACTAAGGTGCTATAATTTTTCTACTGCATGTCACAAGTGGGGTGGGCATTGCGAATATGGTTGAGAAGATGGAAAATCAAGAGTATATGGATTTTGAAAATCTCTGTCACCAGTCTTAAGATGTTGTGTTCCAATATTGTTGTTGAGTTTCTAAACAGAGCACCCAGATCCACTTTGTTTTGGATTTTACATGATCCCCCATTTTCCCATTTGGTTTCAAGCAATGATTGTACTACTATATGTTCAATTCATTATAACCATCTCACCCGAAATTTCACACACACCCACACATTCATACAAAGTCACAAAAACGAGGATGCTAGACAACACGAATCTACCAGTTCTTCACGTTCACGGATGCTAGACAACATGGATTTCCATTTTATTCCAAAGAAAAAGAATAAATAAATAAATAAAACACTTGCCTCTGCTCCCAAGGAATTACTCAGTACCCATAATCAATCACAGAAAAGAAAAAAAAAAGTTTACACATTTTCTTGGCAACCAAACAAAGTCATCAACTGGAAAAAGAAAAGCAAAAGTTTAGGTTAAACCTTTCGAACACTGCGGGACGACGACGACGACGCAGGGAGCTGCCCAAAGATTTTCTGTAGCAGTGAGGAAACGGAGCTTGAGATTGGTAGATTTAGTTTTATGTGCGTGTGAAATGAAAACCATCTGTAGCAGTGACGAAACAGAGCTTGAGAGCAAACGAGATTGGTTGATTCAGTGAGGAAACGGAGCTTGAGAGCAAACAAGATTGGTAGATTCAGTGAGGAAATGGAGCTTTTTCGCAAACGAGATTGGTAGATGTGTGAAATGAAAATCTGAAATCTTTCCTCTAGTTTCGTCGTTTTTTTTTTTTTTAATTTATTTATTGGCTGACGTGGCATAATACCACGTCAGCCGGTTACCCAACGGTTATAACCCGACGGTTGTATGTAGCACTAGTAGTAAGGTAACTTTAACCATTCTAGAAGCAGTGCGATAATGCTCACCGAGTAGAAGAGGCACCGTCTGAACGAAGGCACAGTGCGATGAAGCTGAGTATCGACCGTGGGTGGTGTGGAGAATGACAGACCATTGGATGCTGTCAAACAAAAACAACAAGTAGTGGGATGGAGTTTTGAAACAGAGAACTTACGGAGAGAGGAAGAGACGCTGCTGGTGGAGCACTGAGGGAGGCCTCTCAAAACGTCCTTGAAGGTAAAAATGATGAATGCCGGTTCTGAGTAAGATGGAGAGCAAATTAGACTTGCGTGAGTAGTTGTGTGATACTTAATTCTGTGATTGAGAAAATATAGACGGGGAAGGAACAAATAGAGAAACCGTCTTGAACGTGACCCATTCAAAGTACTTTAGGAAGTTTGCTAGAGGAAGACTCGGTCTGTCACCGAAAATAGAGGAATAATGAAGGGGGTGACTTGAAGTGTAGAGAGGTTTAATGTAAAATGGGTTTTGGTGTAGATAAAACTGACTAGGAAAATCTGGTAAATCACTAGAGATTCATTCTAGTGTTTCCATCCGATAAAACTTAATACTGAGTTTGGATTTAAAAATAATAATAATAATAATAATCAATAAATAAAACCTTAATATTATTAAAATAATAATAATAATAATAATAATAATAACTAAAAGATTTATTAAACCTCAAATATAAGTTTAGTATGTTACAAAAGCTTTTCTCACCCATTAGAGGAACTGAGCTCCTCACTGCTGTTGCAGCTCAAGGGATCGGGTCACTCATATTTCCGTTCCCAAAAATGTATATCATGTAGAGAACACGTGCACTCAGTGCATATACTGGCGGGCAAGTATTGGACACTTAAGTGCGCAGTATCACACGAGACAATGTGCACCCACGTGCACAATACCATGCACAAAGACAAGCCACGTACGTTGGCACTGTGCATGTGCCATGCACAGTGCACCATGGGTGCACGACGCCGTGCACCCAGGAGCCACGGCAGCAAGCCGTGAGGTACAGTGACCCGCCACGGCCACCAGGCGGGGCCACCGTGTGGCGGATGATCAATGTGCCTCTAACCAACTCGCAATGGCCCCCACCCGCGGGGCCACACCCAGCAATTGGTCCACTCACCACGACGCATGTCAATGTGCGCACAAAGGAGCCATGGCCACGTTGTGGCCCAGCCAGGGGGCTGCGCCGGTGGTCACCATGCGAACTGCTGGCGCCGTCTGTCTTATCAAAAACTACCCATGACCCCCTGGCCACGACGGAGGCCTCGCCGTACGGCCACATGCATGAGAATGCAGGTGGCCGAAATCTCCTCGGTGAGTCCCGCCGTGGTACGGAAAAGCCACCGATAGCAACCCGTTGGATCTCCGGCATTGTCTAGCCACCCGCCAAGTGCGGTTCCCAACCACCTCAGCCGCGGACAATGATGGTGAGCTGCATGCGCAGTGCACGAAGTGTGCATCAAAACACACGGCAGGCTCACGGCGCTGTCGTGAGCCCCATGTTCTTGCCGGCGGTCACCACCTAAACTGCCGGCATCTTCTGCCACCCTCGAGGTGGCTCCCAACCACCGTAGCGAGAAGACGCAGGTCCCATGCGCAAGCTGCACAACACAGGACCTTCCTCTGCTCACAGCCCTCCATGGCCATCCCATGGCGGGCAACACCCCCACCGCATAGGACTGATCTGCACCAAGCCCTCTTCAGCTCGGGCACCACCTCTTTAATTAGGACTTGGACACATCTGCTGCTTGGCACCCCACCAGCTCGGACCAAACTGCTCAACACACGAGACTCAACAAGTGAGCATGCATGGGCTCTAACCAGACCACTCGTCACACAGGACTCAGCCAAGCGAGTATCATGGGCTCGGACCAGACCCCCATGACTCGGACAACCACCTCAGCGTAGGAGAGACCTACACCGAGCTCTCCTTAGCTCAGGTAACCATCTCAGTCGCACAGGAGTCGAACACACTTGACACAGGGCTTGGACTCCAGCTCTGAGAATCATCTCGCACGGACCAGCGGGCGAGCATGGGCTCGGGGCTTTACTCTGCTCTCCGCTGCTCTGCTACCACTGCTCTGTTGCTCAGCTTCGCTGCTATGCTCCTCTACTTAGGGCTCTTCCTCGCAAGTTCTCCCAGCGGGCTCCCCTAGAGGGTTCTCCCCAACGGGCAAGCACGAACTCCCCCCAACTAACAACAACTTCCAGTTTATCTCTCTCGAAACTTATGTGAATTTTGTTTCTACTAACAAAGTTATTTCCTATGACTCAGAACGGAAAACACCGACAATATGGGCCATCTGGGCACCGCTCGGGCATCCCAACACGGCTCCATCAGAACAAATCAATGGGCACTAATGCCAGTCTTCTTGACACGAACAAGCATCTCCGTCATATAAGCCCAGTCACTTGACTAGCCACGACGAATTGGTTAAGGACCAGAGCCCTGAGCTCTGCCCGAATAACAGCCAGTAGGAACACAAGTCCCTTGACTTGCCGACCTTCATGCCAGATTGCTGCCTACGATGCATTGGCTAAGGATTAGACCTCTCGAGCTCTGCCTTAAACAACAACCAGTCGGAACACAAGCCAATCCCTTGGTTGGACATGCCGACCTTCGTGGGGTACAAGCTCAGTCCCTTGACTGACCACGACGCATTAGCTAAGGACCAGAGCCCCGAGCTCTGCCCGAATAACAGCCAGTCGAAACACAAGTTCTTTGACTTGTCAACCTTCATGCTAGGTTGCTACCTGCGATGCATTGGCTAAGGAACAAAGCCCTCGAACTCTGCCTTAAACAACAGCCACTCGGAACACAAGCCAATCCCTTGGCTAGACGTGCTAACCTTCGCAGTGTACAAGCCCAGTCTCTTGACTGGCCATGATGCATTGGCTAAGGACCAGAGCCCCGAGCTTTGCTCGAACAACAGTCAGTCAGAACACAAGTCTATTGACTTGCCGACCTATGTGCCAGGTTGCTGCCCGCGATGAGCTCTTTGAACGAACATACACTTTCCGACAACGATAAACGTCTGAGCTCTGCACTCGTAGCATATGCGATTAAGACAGCCTCCCGCCACATCCGAGTTTCGCGTTCAAGCCATACGCGGTCGAGCCAGCCTCCCGCCACATCCGAACTCCGCGCTCGCAGTATACGCGGTCGAGCCAGCCTCCTGCCACATCCGAGCTCCTCGCTAGCAGCATACAATGTTGAGTTAGCCTCCCGTCACATCCGAGCTCCGCGCTCGCAGCATACACAGTCGAGTCAGCCTCCCATCACATACGAGCTTCGTGCTCAAGGCATACGGGGCCGAGTCAGCCTACCGCCACATCCAAACTCCGCGCTCGCGGCATATGCAGTTGAGGCAGCCTCTCTCCACATCCGAGCTCCGCACTCGCACCATATGCTGTCAAGCCAACCTCCCACCGCATCCGAGCTCCTCACTTGCATCATACACGGTCAAATACACACCCCGCCTAAATTCACCCCTCAAGCCATTTATTACTTAAAACAGATTATTTTGTTTTCTTGTTGATGACGTTTGTGGCATATTTTATCTTAAAGATTCTCAAGGACGTTTTGTTAGAACAAGTTGCCCTTCAAAATCGCAGGCTTCTGTGGAGGGACAAAATACCATAGCCCATAGTTGGGTCCAACCCACCACTAGGGACAATAAGACAAACAAGAAAGAGACAAGGAGGGACATGAGAGCATACAAGTGTCAAAGGGGTCAGAGGGAAAGTAGGAAGAGAAGGGAAACCAGCCACCTCATAGCAGGCTGGCATGTGCAGTGAAAGGTCAGACACACAACTACCAATAGTTGCAGGAAGAGGATCGTATAAAAGGGGATGCCAAGACAACTTCAACGGGGGTTGGATCAGATCTTCTTCTTCTTCAGCAAACCTCTCGAGGAAGATAGTATCTGCAACAGGAAGAGCTCCAACCTTCTTTGTACAGTGAGATATGAGGGACCATGAGACTGTAAACAAATATATTATAGTGGAAACTCCCCTCCCTAAACTCCGTGGACGTAGGCCAATTGTCAAACCACATAAATCTTGGTGTCCATCTCACTTTACTTTCTCTGCACTTATTTTTCATTCACCGCGAATGGACGTATGCATCGCCACTGCACAGCTACACTAGAACACTACTGGGGACTCCAAACAACACCGATCGAGGCCTAGTCAACTCAGTGGGCCGGGAATGAATCTTTCTCTCCCTCCGGCCTATTGTGAAAAAATACAAAAAGGCTTCCAATTTCTTTCATGTTTCTTTATATATATAGAATCACTTTTTCATATTTACTTAAATTAATAATCCATACAAAGATATATTAATTATAAAAGTAATGATGGATGGGTTGCCCTTGCTTCAAACCTATCCTTGTCGTTGAATATATAGGCATTTTATATTAATAGAATAGATTGATATAAATATATATATATAGTAAGTTTACATATAATTGTAAAGTGTGTAAACGTCACGTAATCGTTTTAAAAAATAGTGGAGTCCACTATTAAAAAATTAATTTTTTTCATGTGGGTCCCATGTTTTATTCACTTTTTTCAAAGCAATTACGCGGCAGTTGGACAATTCACAGTTATAAATATATTTTCTCTTTCTCAAAGAGAGAGAGTAATTCTATATACAACCGTGAAGTACATAAACGTTGCGTAATCATTTTTAAAAAGAGTGGGGTCCACTATTAAAAAATTAATTTTTTTCATGTGGTCCCATGTTTTATTCACTTTTTTCAAAACCATTACGCAGCGGTTGCACAATTCACGATTGTAAATATATTTTCTCAAAGAGAAAGATATTAGTTAATTATATTCCTTTGCTAGAATCACGATTCATGACATTTGGGCCATATTTTCAAGTATAGATTGACCATGCATTATATAAACAATCAAATAAATAAATAATCATTTTCATTCATCGCTACAGCAGAATCAAATTCTCAAACACATTCAGTTATACATAGCACATCACTACAGCAGCGCAATAAAGTAGAACCCATTTCAAACACAATGTTTTCTCACAACCCAAATCAAAATAATAGCACCAATACAGAGAGGGTGTGTGAAATGGAGAAAAACTAACATTGCGTTGTAGAAGTTGACGATAGAGCGAAAAAGTGGAAGACGATGGCCCCGAGGAATTGAGCTTCGATCAGTAGAGGTATAGTGTTTTTGAGAATGACGGGGATGACGGTGAGTCGGCGACAACAATGATGGGGTCACGGGGGTGACGGGGTCACTGAGGGAGGGAGGCTAGGGTTTCTGCAATTTGCATAATGAGAGTGAGAGAGAGAGAGAGAGAGAGAGAGAGAGAGAGAGAGAGAATCGAGAGAGAGAGGAGGGAATGAGATTTTAACCCCAATGCCAAAACGACGTCGTTTTGACATTGGAGTTGTTTTTTTTTTCAAACTGGGTACCTGGCCCGGGTGTACCTAGGTTTTGGAGGACGGGTACTGGCCTGGGTTTGTTCTGGGCTAGAACCCGATTATCAAGGTTCCGGACTGGGCCGAAAAAAAAAACTTGGCCCGGATGAACAGTGCTACAAAATATGAGAAAAATAAATTAGATAAAAATATAATAAAAATATTAAATTAATAATATTTTATTATTATTTTAACTAATAGATGGATAATCTAATGTGGGAATGAGTTTTGAATGGAATAGGCAAAAGGCAAAACATGTGATATTATCCAAATTTTGGAGTTACATTTGGCTATTCCAATGCTAATGCTCTAACACTTGATTACATTACACGACAAAAGAAAACCAAGGATGAGCTCCTAGAGTTTACTTTCTACAGCTTTCATAGACTATCTCTATTAGGATTTACTTGAAGATTTTCAAGATCTTCTCGTTAGGTAAATCGACCTAAACAATTATGAGCATCTGTTGGATATATTATGAACAAGATCCATCCCATTGGAAACCTATCATCAATAATAAATAAAGATATAAAGATAAGAGATAAGGCAATGAAGTGATATAGACAAGAAATAAGGCAAGGAAGAGATAAAGTCAAAAGAAGCCGACTTAAATACAAAAAATGTGAAAGTGACACAAGGAAAGTATGACTCAACTGCTCTAAAGAAGGAATGAACCACTATAAAATGAGAGGATCTCTACAAATATCAAGACACTTTACAACTTCTCTGCACACAGATCTCCCCCCCGAATTCTAGAGGGCGGTGCCATCTTCAACTTCTCTCAAACCTAATTTTTTTTATTGTATTGAGAGATATGTGAGGCTATGAGAGATTTTACAAACCATCAATCATAGTGGGTTTCACTCCCAAATGACCTGTGAACGTAGGCCTTTATGTCGGACCACGTAGATCTCTGTCTCTTTTTTTATTTATACTTTATATACTTTATTTATTATTTAATCCATAGATGAACCTTCGAGCACCGTATCGCCCAAGCCATCATCATGAACTATTCGACCATATTGTTGAGGGGTCATGACGAAAAAATGCATCAACATGATTATTTATAAGTTAGGCTATACTACTAAAATAACTTTTTTATATATATAATTTTATCTAATCGTCCTTTTGTGTAACGATAATTACTCCTGTAAGAAATGGGCACCCATAGCAGTCACCCTTTCCCCTTCTCTTGGGGGTTATGAAGTGGCTCTTAAGCCAAAGCCACTTCATGAGACTTGATGGCTGGCCCTTAATGGCCAGACGAGGGTTATGCTTAGAGGGCTTATTTACTCTCTCCCCTTTGGATGAATTACTTGCACAAGAACGATCTTTCGATCAAATGGTTCTCTCTAGTCACGGCATCTAGGTTGTGGAACTTGTGGGTGTTGATATGGTATTACCACGTAGCACACTCCACCATCATGTGAAGATTGTGGATGAACAACAATGCTGGAGAATCCGAGAAACAACCGCACTAGATCTACGATTTACCAACGAGATAATATCGCTTCTGCTATGTACTTTGATCTAGTATTTCTAACATTGGTATCAGAGCCCAATCAGTTGTTTCCCGATTTGTGTTTTTGATGTGCGCATTTTAATTTCATTTATTGAAATATTTCTGCACGATGAGAATTTTTTACCAACGAGATGGCTACCGTTACGATAGTAGCACCACTGTGGAATGGCTGCAACCACCCACTCGAATTAATAAGGACCCATGCACGTGGAGAGTTTAGATCTAGATGTTGTGTTGTGTGATCCAGGCACTGCTAGCACCACAGGAGGCAGCGACACGCATCGAATGGGTGCTGCGTCGTGAACAACTGCTTTGGTGGTGCAACCACCACAGGTGATGGGTTTCCATCGCGCCATTGTTAAGCAGTTACACCTCTATGCAAGTGGGCAATCAGATTTGCTTAACCTGGAGGTGCAATGAGCACCTAGCTGCGACTAGAATTGTCGTCCTGGGTGGGGCTCATGGTGCGGTGAGCACCCATACCCTGGTTGCTGAGCGATGAGAAGCGCCACTCATCGCATTGCGCTGATGGAGGTGCTGCGCAACCAGCTTTGGTGCAACGCTACCACGGTGCAGTGCTGGTAAAACGTTGCCTCAAGGTAGTTTCAGCCATGGAGGACCACATCCCATTGACATGGTGCAACAAGCAGCACAAGTGCAATGGTGCACCCTTTGCTACATACTGAGTTGCACGCGCTTGGCGAAGGCGCTGTCCTCTACTGTGTGCAGAGCAATGCACACCATGGTGGTGCTACAAGCGCTGCCGCACACAGAGCACGTGCAACGTTGCACCCTGGGCTGAGTTGAGTAGCACCACACCAGGCCCTGCAACAAGTGACACTGCTGCAGGCTGCAGTGCCTTGGACACTAAAGAGCGGCCCCGCACCAGGGGCCGCGAGCACCAGGTGCGGAGTGAACCAGGTGTTGCACGCACCAGTGAGCGGTGGGAACTCTGTGGAATGCCGCTGAAAGGGTGGCCAGAATTTCTTTTCTTCCATGCATAAGGGTCGATGGCGGTGGCTGAAATTTTTTTTTGTTACGATGAATAGTAACTGTATGCAGGTTATAGTTTGAGGAAGAAGATAAATAGCTTCTTTATTTTTGTTTGTGTTTCATCTATACGGGCTGAAGGCTACAAAATAAAAGGGCTTGGGTTTAACTTGGGCTTGTTTTAAAATCACATTTTGATGTGAAATTTATTTTTGCTTGGGCTGAAAATGTTTTGGGCAATAATCATATTTGTTTTAAATCCGGCCTATCTATGTTCTTGTTTTTTAAAATGCACCAGCCCATTTTAAAAAATAAAAAAAAGGGGGGGGGGGGGGGGGGGCCACATGGCGATTTGGGCCATGAGCTCAGAAGGCATCGGTCTGCTCTGCAGCTGGGCGCCCATGGGGGTGCGGCCCATAAACTGTCCAAGAACAGTGGCACAAATTGTTTTTGACAAAATGCTTGGATTGTGTTTTGAACCCAAGACCTCACACACAAGGGCTATAAGCTCAACCATTGGGCTAGAGCTTATTGTTAGTGTGTGTTTGTTGATTTGATTTAGTAATTTAGCATGTAATTGTGGCATAAAATATTTATTTTTTCTGGAATATTTTTTTTACATGTGCTTATTGAATACATGCATGCCATGATATTATGATGTCATATTTTATCACATTTATAAGTATTTTATTTTATGTTATAAATTGCCTAGATTATTATTTTTTGGTGAATAATAATTGTTTGGGTGAAATGTGATGAATGTTTGTACATGTATTATGCTTACATGTCAAAGTATGAGTTTATTTTATCACTTTTATTGTTAGACTATTTTTAAGAATCAGTCTTCAATTTTTTTTTAATGTGATAAACTAAAGGATTAAGTAGCCCGAGTTTTTTATTAGTCCATGCTTATGATTAGCCCAAATGAATTTCTTCGATCCTAGAAGAAATTGTTTTTTGCATGTAACTAACTCGGTAGATTGCTTAACCTAGTGGGAGTATGGTTGAGATTGATTTGGAATTAATCTCCTATGCGATATAAATTTGCGTGAAAACTAAGTTAGAAATTAATAATTAGGCATTGTGACGCAAGAGATGATTAGGAAGCTTAGCGAATTTTCGATCTTGTGACATGTATTAATTATTTTTGTTCTGACTTAGATTAACACGGAAAATTTCTTAGATGTGTGTGCAATTAGATGCATATAGATTAGTAACTTTGAGATAACCACGAAAAAAACCTAGAGATTATGTATGCGACTTAGTCGTCACATTAATCTCCTCCATGAGCAGTAGTTGGAAACGAATAAAGATTATTATAAGTATCAGATAGTCTTAGACCATCATTATTGTGAAACCTGTGAAAGGTTTAGAGTAAAATTAGAAGTGCGCGTGGGGCGCATGCATTACAATGTTTATAGAAGTTGATGGGATCAACTGTCAAATAGAGTTAAACCACTATTTTGTCTTTGAATCTTGTGGGTAATAACAGAAGTTGCGTATTGTTTTTGTAACAAAAAGATTAATTGCTCCTATTTTTTAGGTTGAACATTATAATATTGAAGACATAGATTAGCTCACAGATAAGCACATACCCTCTCTACTTGCTAGTATGTCTGGCAAGTAAAGACATTAAAGTTTGAGTGTGCAAGAGTGTTGAGGACATTCTTAATTGACACATTCATTTTTTAAAGGTTTTATTAAGGTACCTCACTGTGGTATAAGCACTAGTAATATTGCTCAAGTTTTATTTCTCTCTAACGATAACAAATAAGTTCTTGCGGATATATAAATTTAGGAGCACTCCTTGAGAGTAATGTAATACCAAACACCTTGGAGGTTTGCATGGTAACTATGGCAAAAGTCTGAATAATTAGGTATGATTTAATTAAGCCTAAAAATCTTGCTCGTGGTTGCACTGATGCAAGATAGGTTTTAGGCTAAGATAATTTCTCGCAAAGCTTTTTCTTTTCTCTCCTATAGTGGATTGGAGAATATGAAAAATATTGAGTATACAAGAAATAAGGATATATCACTAGTTAGCAGCGAAAATGTCACATTCTGCATTTGTTGCACAAAGCGATGTTCTTTATGCGGTATTAGTGAAATCTATACCTAATTTGATTTAATACTCATTGAAAATAGTAGTGTTAGTGAGAATTTCTAAAGGTTTTGAAATTGGATGATCACTCTTTAACTGAGTGATATTATTTCTCGGGTGGAGAGATGATATACTAAAATGTGCCGTAGAGGTATAGGATGATGGGTGTGAAGCTTAAGAAATTGAAATTTTTCTCACTAATGAGATCCATCTCCTTTATTTAGAAGAGTCAAAGAGAAAAGGCAATATGAACATTTTCTATGTGAAAGTTCCTATACGTGCACACTAAGGACATGAGATAATAAATATATTGTTTCATCATATAAATGCAATCCAAATCTTTTTTTAGGAAAATATATTTTTCAGTTAAAATATTTTCAAAATCGCAATCGCATAAGTTATATGATGAGAACAATTATCTCGCAATTTATTGACTTGCTGAGAACAGTGTTATAAATGAATTGTGGTGCAAAGTAGTAGTTACATCATACTTATGTTGATGTTTTTTATATAAAAGATAGCCGAAAATAGTGGGAGTAATTCAACAAATAGTGTGAGTATACTTTTGAGTAATGGTGTACCACTAGTGATAGTGACTCCAAAAATTCATAGAATATAAGGATCCTCATAAATAGCATGGAACCAATATATCAATATTATATTGTCGTTTAGAGATTAAAAGAGAATATTTGTAATATGGCTCCGCTAAAGGTATTGAATCCACATCGTAGGAATCTCAATATAGAATTTTAGATTCACTTCACTTATATGATCCATCCTGGGTTGTTGATCTGATTGATACAAAAAAGTGGAATTGATAGAGGTATAAATCCATCTCTTGGCACTAATTGAGTTGCATTTAGATAACTATTGATCTTATATTTATTGGAACTTTTCTTGAGGGAATTAATAGTTGATTCTCATAAGAGAATTAGATGGTTAGCTTTTGTGATGTTTAGGCATGAAGTACTTTCAATGCATGATTGTTGCTAGTACTATTTTGGTACAAAAAGCGAATGAATGCTGCTGGTGTTGTTTACATGCGGCCTAAACAAACCATCTATTCAAAGATACTCAATGTATCTAGTCTTTTTTATTAACAACATATTGAATAAAATAGGGTTCTTTGAACGCTGTTGACAATCTTAGAAAAGTGTCATCCTAAAAGATATTGCGAACTGGTTGTCTTAGATAATTAATTATCGCCTAATAAAAGGTTTTCCATACTATGATCGACATGGATTTGTGAAAAGTAGCTAAGACTTCACGTCTTGTGAGACTGTGTATAAGAAAAACAGTTTCTAGAAGCTTTTGTTCAAAATCCATAGACAATTAATGAGATGGACAATACCAAATAATCTAGTTTTGCCCATACTATTTGGTGTTTCCATTATGGTTTGCTCATGGGAGTTAGAGGTTAAGATTTTGTTAAAGGGTAAATATGGCTTACTTGATTAAGTGAGTTTGTGATGCGATTGTCGATAAAAGTAATGACTAGACTATTATGATTGTCTTTAGGGGCAAAGGCTCTAATCGCTTTACTCTCAATGAAAAATAAATTATGGTTATCTCACATGCTTTTGATGAGCACAAGAGATTTATATAGAACCTTGAAGTCACAAATTAAGTTTGCTGGATGACATTTGTGGTCATGTAGATTCTTAAAAGTTGCAATAGGATTTGCTGACTAGAATCTAAGATTTATTTTGTTAACTTGACCTTAAATGAGATTTGCGATAAGTCGTCGCTGACTTCATGGTTGTGCAAATGACTTTTATATATAAAAGCAAAGTCTCTTGGTAGGCGCATGTTTTTTGAAAAGTTACTACACATGAAAATGCGCACGGAGAGAAATGGTCCTAAAACTTCACTTGAAAGTTGTGATTTGATTATTTTTAGTTGACCATATAATTTCTCTCCGTCATGGTTTTGCTCATTGTGCACATGACACTGATTTGTTCTATGATCATGTGGCGTGACTGGAAGCACTTTTTTGTAAGCACACTCAATCACCATAAATTTGGGAGTTATGGTGAAAAAGGTATATCGACAGGTTTAGATTGGCTCACTCACACGAGCGATCGCCTTTAGCACTACAAAGAGGTAAAGAGCAAAGATGAGACAATGTGTCACTCGGTACTTGTCCATAGAGAGATAAGTGGTAAGAAACAAAAGATATGTTGCCTTAGTGGAAGCTAAGATGAGGTCCATCATGTTTAAAAAATGACCGTGTATGGTTACCCACAATTCATGTAACATGTGGTTTAGCCAGATGGGAGATCATCTTTAGCACTTCGGATAGCGAGCAAATGGAGGGACTCGAGTTAGGAGCTGAGACAGTGACTAGACTAAGATCTGTACAGTGTATTGAGATTAGATATACGCTCTTTATTTTTTAAAGAGAACTCCACCGTAACATGTATTTCATACTACATGTGCTTTTGCGACCAACTGTAGAGGTGAGTGAATGAATCCATGCTTCCTCACCGTGTGAGTCATGTATGTTATAATTGATGACCTTAATTTATTTATGCTCTTAGGAGACTTTTGACTATGTCATGAGATTGATGTTTTAGTGTCTGTTACTTTGGCATGTTATCTATTGCCATGAATGATACGGTCTAAAGAGACATTACTGGGAAAGCGACTAAACTGAAACTAAATGACATGAGAATGAAGGAAAAACTATTTGGTAACACAACAATAATGGTGTGTACTCACTGCCAGCAAGTTATGTTGCTTCTTGGGAGTTGCAACATAGCCGTGAGTACATTATATTTTATGGAGATTGAGCATTGCTCTGAGTCATTTGGTCTCAAGAGAGATTAGGGATGTTTAGTCTGATGTGACCAAATGAGTCGGGGCATAATGAGACACTTTTAGGGATGTTGCTATGCTGGTATTTTCTTGGAGAGATTTGGTATAGTGCTCCCATTTTTCTTTTACAGCTGTGCTCGATGATTGCACGGCCTATTTGCCAGTATGAATAAGATTGAAAAAATATTGAGGGATGCAGACCTGGGGTCTTGCCCACTATGTGCAAGTGGGAGATGTAAGAAATGGGCACCCATAGTAGTCACCCTTTCCCCTTCTCTTAGGGGTTATGAAGTGGCTCACTTCATGATACTTGATGGCTAGCCCTTAATGGTTAGCTGGGGGTTACGCTTAGAGGGGTTATTTACATAGCCCTCTCCCATTTGGATGAATTACTTACATCAAGAACGATCTCTCTCTCAAATGGTTCTCTCTAGCCACGGCATCTAGGCTGTGGAACGTGTGAGTGCTGCTATGGTATTACCGCATAGCACACTCCACCATCATGGGAAAATTGTGGACGAAAAACGACGCTGGAGAATCTGTGGAACAATCGTACTAGATCTACGATTTACCAACGAGATAATATCGCTTCTACTGTGTACTTTAATCTAGTATTTCTAACAACTCCTAATGGTAATTTTTATGTAATGGTAGTTTTTATTTAATGGTAGTTTTGACATCATTTTTATTTAACCATTTGTTTTATCTGATAGTCGTATTTATCTAATGGTCCTTTTTATTTAACAATCATTCTTTATGTAACGTTGATCTTAATATAACTGTTTTTTTGATCTTAGGGTAATTTTTTATCTAGCGGGTGTTTTTGTCTATAAGAGTATTGGTATTGGCTTCATCAAAGTCATCTCTAAACTTTGATGAAAAGTATATATTTTCTATAAATTCAAAACCTCCCTAACCATAACTCTACATTGGATTAGTCAATGGATTAGTCAAAATAATAATATAATATTTTTAATTTATTTTTTTCATATTTTGTAATTACACTATCCATATGTTAATTAATAATTTAATTTGATACTTAAATTATTATTTTCCAACTAATTTTTTCCATCAATCTAATTAATCCTAATTAATACTTAAACCATGGTGGTATTAATCTGAAAGTTGGAGGAAGTGATTTTGTAATAAAATAATGAGAATAGACCATGAACAGTGTGTCTTCAAATATGGAGATGAAAGTAAATACACTGTAACTCAAAATTAGAATTTTGATTGTTTACCGAATCCAATGCGGTATTTTTAACCACAAACCATTTAAATTTTGAAGATTCTTCCATATATATATATATATATATATATTTGAGCCGTCCATATATATATAAAGTTTAAAAGACCTTCAAAAGCCTGTACAGAATACCATTCCATACATCCAAGCTGTCTATCATTGTGTAGTTTGAAGCTTTAGAATTACATCATTCTCATGTTATGACTATTGATCATATGATGTAACAGTTCGGCCCAATATTAATATGGTCAGAATATGGATAATTTTAATCGGCTCTAAATTAGATTTAATAAACCATTTTGGATAAGCTTAATAATTTATTGAGATTGATTAAAAAACTTTAATTAGGCCATGGGCCCAAGAGGTAATTTTAAGGCCCATTGAGTTTTTGGAGAATGATTTTGAATAATGTTAATGAGCCAATATTTTGGAAAGCCCGATTGGGGTTTATCAGATAATTTTGAAAAGGCGACAGATTCAAAATTTATCATAGTGGATTATGAAATTTTATTGTACTCAAAAATTGAGTGAAAGCCTATTTAATATTTGTGAGGCGAGTGAGCCCATATTCAATCGCTATCACGCCGATGAATTATTTAGGCTCTATTTAGATTCAGAAATGAGTTGAAATAATTTTAAATAATTTAAATAAAATATTATTTTTAATATTATTATTGTTTTGAGATTTAAAAAAATTAAATTGATTATTATATTTTATGTGAGAATGTGAGAATTTGGAAAAGTTGAAAGAATGAAATGAGATTAAATGAGTTAAGATGAATTTCGAATCCAAACGGATTAATAGTTCAAAAGTATTGATCGGACATCCTGAACTTATTTCGGACTCAAACCTGGCCTATTAGAAATTACAAACAAGTCCAAAACTTTGATTAGACACTCGTTTGAATTCATAAATTACCTCAACTCATCTCAACTTATTTCATTTTCATCATTATAATTTTTTAAATTTCTACATAAAATATAATAAACAATTCAACTTTTTCAAATATTAAAATAATAATAATATTAAAAAATAATATTTTAAAAATATTTATTTTATTATTTATAAATCATCTCAACCCATCTCTGAATCCAAAATTTTAAGCGCCTAATCCGTTTTCTAACCCCCAAAGTAACCATTCAAAGTCCTGACCGAACTCTCAACACAAGAAATAGGCCGAAACCCGTGTCCAACTCTCAACCCGCGATATGCGGGTTTTCTCCAACATCATATTTCGGATTTCCATGCTCCAAGACAAAGGCGCTTTCGAGGGGGAATGAACATTAATGGCAACTATTCGTTATTGATAAAAGATATTTGCACTAATAAGTGTCTCTCTTACCTATTTTATTTAAAAAAGGTGGGTAGACATGTAATAATGAATCTTCACAACCTCTTAACACTCTATATTTTACATTATTTTTAATTTTTATTATTTTTTTCTTTTATTAAATATTTATTATATAAATAATGAATAAAAAATAATTTAAAAAGAATAAACTCAAAAAAAAATCTTAAAAAATATTAAAAATTTAAAAAAATGTAGAGTGTGGAGTGTGATGGAGGTTGTATAGCAAAGCTCGACATATAATGGTAGCCCTACTTTCTTTGTACGAAATTTATATATTCTAATCTAGATTAGTATGATTATATTTTTTTCATTATCGATGAATAATGATATATACATATAACTTCTTGGGGTTTGTTTAGTTTTTATAATTCTTTTTACAACTCTATTTTGCAAAAACGGTAATTATATTTTTTGAATTTAAATAAAATTTGAAAACTCAATATTCGAAAAATTTATACTAATTTTGATGAAATAATACTATTAAATTGATTGTTCATAAAAAGGAAAATGCTAGTCCTCCTGTTGGATTTTTTTTTTTTACTTAACGATTAAAAAAATATCTTTTAATGATGTTGTGATTTTTTTAAAAAAATATATATTTAAAAGTATTAAAAAAATTCATATAAAAAAAGAAAAAAATATAAATAAAATGTACTAGCAAAGGCTTAGCTGTGGCTGTAGAACCACCCTTACTAAAATAAATTACAAAGTAAATATATTCATGTCAATAGTCTTTATGAAACCATGAGTAGCGTGCTATTTGGGTAGGAGAGGAGAATTGCAAATTGCAAAGCGTTTGTTGGAAAGGAAGTTTCCGGGTTTGTGGAAAGTAGGGACTACCTGCGTTGATTTTATGAGACATGAGACATGAGACACGAGACATGTATAGTAGTATTTTGTTTTGTTTTTTACAATCAGGTACTACCTACCATGTGCTCTTGTCCGGAACCAAATTTCTCGCTTTCAAAGACATATATTCCATTTTCTGATCAAGGGAGTAATTGAGTAAATATTTTTTTGCCGAATAATGTCATGTACAATTTAGTAGTGTGTAAATATTGTAAATTTTTTTAAAAATAATGAGATTTATTATTAAAAAATTAATTTTTTCATGTAGATTCTATATTTATTTATTTATTTTAAAAAAGATTACGTGACAATTGCGTACTCTACGACTGCAAATATCGTTTTTTTTTCCGTGACAAATGGTATTTACTTAAGTAAGTTTACGCATTTTCTTTAAAAAATAGACAAATATAACTTTTATATAAAAAAAATTAATATTTTAATAATAGAGCATTTTTTTTATGAAATGCATGAGACTTGCATTCTCTAAAATTGTATTTAATATTACTCTTTACATGCTCATTCATATTATTTGAATTTGAAATGATAGATCTAAATTAGTTTATTAAAAATCGTTTAAACTCCAATTTTTTAAAATTAAGATTTTTTAAAATTGTTCAGATTTCAAACTTTTAAGGGTCCGTTTGACAATATAACTGTTTTCAAGTATTCTCAGATATTTTTAAGATTTGTTTTTTGAAACATTACCCAAACACGAAATACTTTCAATTTCAAATTTTCAATATTTTCATCTAACTATTATATAATCATTATTATTTTCTCAAATTCTCAAATTAAAAAAAATACAATTTTTCAAATTTCAAAATAAAAATTATATTCAAACAATTTTTTAAATTTATAATATATTTATTCAACTTTTTCGCTCTCATTTTTCAAAACCTAATAAAACATTTTAACTCAACTATTTCACTATTATTTATTGATATACTGAGATATTCTAAGTAACCAAACTTCCTAAAATTTAGATCCAAAGATAAAAGATTTTTATGTTATTTTATAATTTTGTAATTATAAAGCGGTAAATTTTTGTGATCTTATTTTTTATATAAAAAGATTGAGATGTTGATCAAATTTTATTTTATATTTAGTAAAATTTATGTTATTTTTTTTTATCAAAAGTAAAATTTATGTTATTGGATGTGTCCTGTTATGCAAGTAGATCAACTGTTAATAAATAATCAAATTGCATAGATTTACATTTTAATAAAACTCATGTAGGGATTTTCTTTACCTAATATAAAACCATTTCCTTCAAATATATAGAAACTCAATCTTTCTCAAGGATAAATTTATCATGTTTACAGATGTTGTTAAAAAAAATATTTTATGTAAAAATATCTTTCTTGACTGAACTTAAGATATAGTGTAAAAAAAAAAAAAAAACAGATTTATAAAATAGATATCGCAATATTTATAATTGTCTAAATAAACTTTTAAACACCATTAAATGCTAATAAATATTATCATAGCTACTCCATATATCTCTCATTCACACAAAATTGTAAATTCTTAGGTAAGGTTTTGATTGTAAGTTGAGATGAGATAAGTTGAAATGAAAGTTGAAAGTTGAATAAAATTTTATTAGAATACTATTTCTTTAATATTATTATTGTTTTGAAATTTAAAAAAATTGAATTGTTTATTCTAAAAATTATAATGATGAGATGAGATAGATTGAATTCAATCCGAGGCTTATTCAGTATTTGGAAAGCTTTAAAAGACTTTTCTAAGAGAGATGCAATATATTATTCCTTTCAATTCTTCTATATACAACCGTCGGTGCGGAACCGACACGAAACTGGCTGACGTGAGCCAGTTCCCACGTCAGCTGATATTTTATTTTAAAAAAATAAAAAAGAAGAAGAGGAAAACGAGTGAAATATGCAGAAGGGAGGGAAACTGAAACAAAAAGAAGCCCTTGCTCGAGCTAAACCCAGAGACCCATCTTCGGAACGATTCCGCCTGTGTTCGTCGTCGTGGACTGAAGAACCAATTGTTGCGGTTGCCACTTGTCACACATTTTGGATCTGAGCCGCCGTCGACGTGGGTCTGCTCTTGATTTCCAGATCTGCTTCTTCCACTGTTGAGTATTTCTTTCTCTTCTTTTAGATTTGATTTTTTGTTGTTCTTTACACATTCTCATGTATATGTCCTTTACTAGTGAGTATGTTCCTTTTGGATTCATGTACATACTCTTTTGTTTGAGTTTCTTCTAAAAAATAATTGGCCGCAATTTTTGTTTTCTGCTTATAAAAACTAAAACCAATTTTTTTGGGGGAGGAAAAGAAATATTGGTATGTGAATGTACAGGCTCAATGCATGGCTCGCTTCAAATTGTGCATTCACATTTCATCCACCAGACGGCATGTTCTCCAAGAAATTCAGATTTAATTGTTATCAAAGTACACATCCAAGAGCACCCGACATTTTCTCTAGTTTTCTCTTGTTATTTTTCTTTTACATATCACCCCACACAAAACTTCTCCTTTTTGCAAGTATGAAGCTAGAAAGAAACTTATAAAAAAAAAGAACAATGCTAGATACAGTATCCAAATGAGGACTGCAATACAAGTCTAGGCTATTTTAACTTTAAAATTTTTTAAAATTACAAAATTATCTCTCCTAAAATTATGTTTTCTCTCATTTAATATGTGCCTGCACATGCAGTCCCCACTTGAGGACTGTAAATAGAATTTCTCAAAAAAAAAAAGGATCATAGTGAGGCATTTGGAGTATAATATCGTAGCATACAATAGTTTGAGTGAATGATGGCGTGTAATTAAAAAAATCATTAAATCTCTTTACATAGAATGAGGTAAAATTGATTCAGCTGTACAATGCCACCTTGCCATCTGGTAATGCAACAATTAGTTTTTGTGTCAAAAGCCTTCAGCCCCAAAATATTATAGGGTCAATGGCCATGGATGCCATTTGCTTTAGGCTCATCCACCGCTTTGCATCATATGGAGAACTTGTAGTTAGAACTTTATAGCATACATTTTTTTTATAGTGGTAGGACCAGAAGGCTCCACAAATGCCAACTTATCTCTTGGCAACAAGACTCATCAAATTCCCAAAAGGAATAATTCTCCAGGAGCTTCTGCGTCTAGATTGAAGCAGCATAAATTTCTCCATATTGACATCAAATTATTTAATATGCATGGGCCATAGAGAATTATTTAATATGCATAAATTTCTCCAAATTGAGATTCAAACATTCTCATAAAAAAAAACCAAAAATCAACAAAGAGAACAAAATAGAGGGAAGAAAGAAAACATACCCAAATGGAAATACGTTCTAATCTCTAGGATCCCAAGCTCAAGCACTTCTACCGTTCGGCATCGTAGATAGGAGAGAGAGAGAGATAGAGCAACACTTTCACCAAACGGAAATATGTTCTAATCTCTAGGCCATTTTACTAGCAAAATAACAAAAAAAACCCAGATCTATCAAACTAACAGCACATACTTTATACTCATGTTTAACAAAATAACAAAAAAAACCCAGATCTAGCACAGAATGTCGTAGCCGTAGTAGAAGAAGAAGGAAGCTAGCACAGAATGTCGTAGCACAGATCTTACCTGAACAAAAGCTACACAAGCCGTAGCATTTCATCGTCGTCATTCCAAGGTAACTGATGACACGAGATAGAGAGGGTGAGAAGCGAGAGAGATCCAGGTGAGAATAAACATCAACAGATAGCATTTTCTTATCGTAATAAAATAGACCCAAATCAGAATAAAACGACCCAAATTGCAGAGAACAAACCTTGAGTCACGAGGATGAGGCGAGTCGGCAACGACGATGATGGGGTCACGAGGATGACATGGTTTCTTCGATCGGCACTGAGGGGGAAGGCTAGGGTTTCTTTGTCGGTACCAAGGGAGGTAAGCTAGGGTTTCTTCGTTGGCATTGAGGGAGGGAGGCTAGCATTTCTTCGTCAACATAGAGGGAGGCTAGGGTTTCTTCGGATTGAGTGTGTGTGTCTGAGAAAGAGAGAGAGAGAGAGAGAGAGAGAGAGAGAGTATCGGAATAACGACTTAGAGGCAAAGGTCTACGGCAACAGAGATGCGGTGACGGCAAAGAAGATGTGACGACGGGGTCACGATGGCGGCGGCTAGAGACCTAGGGTTTCTGCTTCTGCTGCAGCACAACGAGAGAGAGAGCGAGAGACTAGAGAGAGAGAGAGAAGTGAGTGTGGGGCCAATCACATGGGGTTTTTTTTAAAAAGACCCGAGTACAGGATTTAAACCCGGTACCCGGATCCCTAACCCGTACCAAGATCGTGTTGGTTCGGATTTTGCAATCCGGGTTCCGGATCCGTTTTGATTCAGGCCGGGAAAAAACCCGACCCTGATGAACAGTGCTATGCATGGCGCTAGGTAACACACAAAAGCTACCGTTTTCAAGCCATTAGCAACAGATTCAAGAATCAAGATGATTAAAATCCTACAATATATACTTATGGTAAATAAAGACCTACAATTACAAATATTCATGCTTAGCTCAAAGTAAAAACTAATATTACAAGCACAAGTGAGGTGGTCTTACAATAGCAGAACATTTTTTTTTTAAGTATATCTTCTCTCCATTATTGCTTAGCTCGATGGAAGATTTTGATGTAGTTTTCACAAAAGTTTAACTATCTCTATCCAATTTTTAGATTGAACCTTCTCATGTGCTATAAATAATTGGTCCTTAAAAAGGGTAAAGGAGGAGAATCTAATGATACATTAGAAACCTAGCTAGTTCCATTATTTCTGTGGGTATGCATCTTCACTTCGTTCAGCTGCAACTCCGGATAAAACTAAGTCTAGGAATATATATATATATATATATATATATATATATATAGTTTTGGCTATAAGTTTCTTTGATTCTTGAAGTTAGTTTTGTAAGTGGCCGTTTTGGCACTTGGTTTTGGCCTATATTCTGAAATATTCAATTTGTCAAAAATCTACTTACAACCGGTTGTATATAGAAGAATTGAAATATTTATCATTTGGAATGATTGTCTAATTTGGCTTTGGCTTGACAGGAATTATGGAAACTGATGCTATCATTATAGGAGTTACAAGTAGTTTTGAGTACTTGTATTTCCAAAGTCTCATATAGCTGGGAGTTACAAGCAGTTTTGAGGATCAAAACATGTATCAACACTTTCAAGAATTATGGCTATATATATGACTTGTATTCTGATGTATATAAAATTATGGCAGTCTTAGAACTGAGTTCTGTAGGTTCATATAGTGTGAAGAAACCGCTACAGGACTTGAGTGCATGATTACATGTGCATTTTACTTTTGTATTCTGATTTTACCTGGGAAATTACTCCAGGACATGCACCTCTCTATTATATTTTTGGACACCATTCCAACATGTTTTTTTTTTTTTTAATTTAATTTATTTTTTATTTTTTTATTTTTTATTGCCAGAAACTTCAAAAGCTACGTTCCCACAAAACAAAAGAAGAGGTATTCAATAGTACTCCATATATAGGATGGACATGGCTTTGATTTTTCATTCAATTATGTGGCCATTAGGATCTTAATGTTAGTGAACATCTGGAAATAAAATAAACCAAATGAATAGTAACAATGAAAAATAAAAGCAGTACAACACCTTTTAGTACAAAACATACGAGTAAAGTCCCATTTCTACAATTAATGATCTAATCCAACAAATGGAATTTTTACATAGAAATTTATCCGAACCAAGCAAATACTATTACAAAGGTGACAACCTAATACAAACACAATAACTTTCACTTTTCTTTTTTTAGATTATTCGACATCCCTCTCACTTTATCTTCCCTTTTACAAACGGCATACTCGCGCTTTAATACATCATCATTTGTTTTCCAATCCTTATTCTCTCTTGATAAAATGTTCTTTTTTAGCAATTGAAGTATATCTATCCATATAAAGAATTCACACCTCGCAAAAGGTCTAAACAAAGTCGGCATAACGACTTTAAGAAATCAATAAATCCAAACCAGCAAATCATACAGTCATACCTTCACCAACTTTTTTAGTGCATCTAATTAGATGGAGTTATGACTTCAAAGTCAAGTAGGACATCACAGCTGCAAATAAAATACAGACATTAGTCTTTAATATTGAATAGGAAACATGTACTACATTGTTTTGAACACTTCGTAGAAATTGATAGAAGAGCTAAGTTATAGATCACTCTGTACAATGACACAGCACATGTAAGTGCCAACATAACCCCAGTAATCACATCTGCTACTGCACTATTTTTTTGAATCAAATTAAGAAATATTAATTAATAATTAAGCTTAAATATATACAAAAAGAAACTGAAGGTAAGAAACCGAACTGCATGATGATGATCAAGTCGAGTACTCATCATGAGTCACGACTTAATTAGGGATTCAACTCACAAAGAAGAAAACATGTATATATGGAAGATAAGAATAATGAATGATAAGTTGCTTTAATTTGGCAGAGTACTCAATCGAACTCAAAATTAAGTACTGTATCATGACCCAATTACTGCATGTTATCGATGGGGTAATTGGTCTCAATAATTACTCTTTATTTCCCACAATAGAGGCCGGTCAGAAAAAGTCGTGAAAAAGAAGGGGAATAAGTAATAAATGTAAACGAAAAGGACTACAAACAGTGTTTAATTGCTTAACCTAACTATAATATTTTTCTCGAAAATTAATACATACATGCTTCTATTTAATATATATATGTTCTATTTTTGAATGTAATTCTACCTTCGATTAGTTGCATCTAAGTTTATGAACACCAAATTAATAATACTCCATCGCCATGTCATGTCATGTCATGTCATGTGAAGTACTATATATATATATATATACACCTTAATTTATTCTTTAGTTTTAATAAATGATCACTAAGTCAACTTGATCCTTCATGTATCATGAGATTAAGATCGATCATGTGTATATAACTTCAAAAGAAACTTAGCTTTGAAAATATATAATTAATTGGATGAGCATACATATATATTAATATATATATGCAGCTAGCGATCGATCAAGGAAGGTTCCTCAAGTCAATACAATATCAAACTAAAGTAGAAAAGAACAATGGTTTCTTAAAACTAAAGTCATCAATATATGCTTATACTAATAATTAGTATGCAATACAGCCACTAGAAGCTTTTCCAATGCAACAAACTCATCCAAATAAGTAAGAAGTTATATGCATGATCAAGCATGTGTGCGCTTACCCCATTGTAAGGACTCTTTTCCGGCATTCACCACTTGAAGATCAACATTAATGTAACAAATCAATTAAAATCAAAGCATTGATAACAAGACACTAAATCTTAGGGTGGGTAATAAATTTCCATTCGATCAATTATACAAGATCAACAATATTCGGGTTAGTTCCTCTATGGGCAGAGGATGGACAAATTTTTTGAAGTAGGGTTAGGGTTAGGGTTAGAGTTTTGATACTCTGTGGGCTTCACATTTCAGATCTGGTGTTTGAAGACGATAGGGCTTTGTGGGTTCAAATCAGGTTTGCGGTTAGGTGATTGGTACGAGCCACACGTAGCAGGGTTTGTGGGTCTTGGGTTCGAGGAGTAGAAGTGCCTAGGGGGACTGCTCTGTAGGCTTCGGATTTCAGATATGGTGGAGAAGATGAACTGGATTTCAGATATGGTGGAGAAGACGAACCGGCTTCGTGGCTTTGGTGGAGAAGACCAATAAGCCTTCCGGGGGAACATGATGAGTTTGGATAGAGCGGGAGAAAGTGAAATCCAGAACCGGCTTACTCATTTCAACGCTGACCGAACTAGAGCGGATTGAAGCCTTCCTGGGGAAGACGATGGGAATGGGGAGAAGGGTCTGGATCGAGCGAGAGAGAGTGAAGGTGAAATGTGAAAGTGAAATATGCAAGAAACGAGTTCCGGGACTTGATTTCAAAATGCAAACGACGTTGTTTTGTACCACGTAGGACACGGTTCCGCACTGGTTCTTCAAACCGGTTGTAAGTAGATTTTTTCTATTCCTTTTATCAACGTATTTTCACCATTTTTTAATGTGATATTAAATAATTATCTATTATTATTATTATTATTATTTATTTATCATTCATCAATTAAAGAAATTGGTAAAAAAATAGTAAACACTCTCACTACTAGTTTTTACTTTATTATTACTTTTCACCTACTTTTACTACTATTCACT